>MU228019.1:1391924-1402394 GCA_018584345.1 Thuja plicata
TTGTCTGTCCTTATTCTCCTTGATAACCGATAAGCAGTAAAACTATTTACCGATACTCAGTAAATATGCAGAGTATACCAATCAATCCAGAAATGCATATGTGAAATGTAAAATAGTAAAGTAATAACCATACACACATAACACATAGATTTTAATGTGGAAACCCTGTTAAGGGAAAAACCACTGGGACCGGTACCCCAAATTTTCCCTCTTCTGAAGTGAGCCCTATTAGGAGCCAACCCTGTTAAAGGTTACAAACACATTGTTAGGTGTGACCTTGTTAAAGTATTTTTAATATGAGTCTATCACTTGATATCTAGCATGTATATGCTACCAATATCGATCAACCTCTATGGGTACAATAGGTATCTGGCATATCTGGTGGTACCTAACTGCATCAGCCTCCTTCTTAGACTATGTGTCGGTATCGAGAACTCATTTCTATCTTCATGATAAAAATTTTGGCAATCTATTAGGATATACCTCAATTATAGAAGATGGTTAAGTCCTTCTCTATTAAGAGACTTGATGCTTCAATGGTTAAACTGAAACGCTATGACCTATTTCTAATGCAACTTGAATTATAGATTTTTATATCTATTTAAGTACATTACCTCTCTAATCAATATATTAATTCAATTATTTGTGTTCCACACTTTCTACTCTATGATGCTAAGCTTCACTGTTCGTCGGTGTCTACAGAATTCTTTAGCTCTCCTTCAACTTGATTGATCAGGACTGTATGAAGTTATCCTTCATCAGTTTCTCTCCAGCATCCTCTTTTTATTCACTCCCCTTCCCATGTATGTGATTGATTACCAAAATGAATTACACTTACCTCTTATATAGACATGATATTCTTGTTTCTTGGTTCTTGGCGTGAAAAACAATCTAGCCAATTTGATTTACAACTTTAACTCCTGATTTATCTTGTAGTTATCTTCTTGCCAAATGTATAAATCTTCTTTAAATCAATTACTTAACTCTAGTCAAATAAAATAAATAAAAAAACCAGTTAAGTCTATCCTTAAGCTTTGCTAGCTAGATATTTTGTCATTTTCTGAACTCTCTATTTTTTCGGTCAACTCAGTAGTTATTTGTTGGTGACAACTGCCAGTTTCATCGGTGTGACTCCAGTCAGCTTCTGTATCTCCGTCCGTTAGGCATCATTGGATTTTTCTCGTCGAGCATCTGTGTTTTCTACTTGTCGAGCATCCTATGATTTTCCTTCATCGGGAAACACTATCTTCTACTCGTCGGGTATCATTGTGACCTTTTCTTTGCCTTTACCGATAATGTGCACTTCGTTGGTGTTGTCTATAAGTTAGTGAATACTTGACTTTTTTGCATTCCTGAAAGCATAATCTCTATTCCATTGATTCTCTAAAGTATTTGGTATTATGTACATGACCGTACAGATTATATCAATTTGACATCAATGATAATACAAACTATTAACTGATTTAATGTCTTGCATTATCTTCAACTTAATATTATCAAACATTCAATCAGTTACATGTCATCAATCTCTCCCTTTGGCATTGATAGAAACATACTATATTATCACACTATACTATTTATAATACAATATGAAATACAATTTTGAAATTCATCAAATTACCAAACACTTTGTTTTGATAACGGATAAAAATGTCTTACCGTCGGTAAGCTCTGTGTTAGCTTAGATTTGATTCTTGCAGCTTTCTTTGTTTCTTGTACTTATGTGTTGTGTCCTTCCCTTGTGTCAATATCTCTCTTTTAATTGTTCTTCTTCTTTGATGTCTCTATCTCTTTTCAGCAACTTTCCCTTTGTATATGATTCCTTCATACAAATTCTCTCCCTATGGATATGATCTCTCCCTGTTTGGAGTAATCTGATAATGAATAATTTCGTGTGATAATATAGATACATTCTCTACCTTTGAAAATAATGCCAAACAAATATATTACAAATATCTAACATTCATGTCAAACAATTATTTTCTTCTATCCATAATATATTTCTTGAATTTCCCTTATCCATCAGCAATACAACAATATGCTCTGGTGCCCGATTCTGATATATACCTTTATGTATATAGATGTAGCTTTCAAGTTCATCTTTTTGCTTGCATCAATATGAATGATATTCTTATAACATATAGACTGATGCAGCCTTTAGTCCTTTACTGACTGGTAGATAAGGGTTTGACCCCTAGTCTCTTTCTCAGGTACTCAAATGTATCCTTGGGCAGTGGCTTGGTGAATATATCAACTAATTGTTCTTTTGATTACACATACTCAAGTATCACCTCTTTTTCTTGAACTTGTTCTCTTAAGTAATGATACTTGATTGCAATGTGTTTAGTCTTTGCATGCATGACTAGATTCTTGGAAATGTTTATTGCACTAGTGTTATCACAATAGATAATTACTGGTTCTAAGATCTTCATATGCATACCTTCAAGTAACTGTTTGATCCATGCAATATTTGAGCAGTTTGCAACAGCAACAACATATTCTTCTTCTGCTGTAGACTGAGAGATGCATCCTTGCTTCTTGCTAATCCATGTGACAAGTCTAACAACCATAAAGATTGCTCCTCCAGTTGTGCTCTTTCGGTCATCAAGATTTCCAGCCCAATCAGCATCGGTAAACACTTTTAGTTAAAATTTGCCTTCTCTTCTATACCATAAGCCAAATTTATCAGTATTCTTTAGATATCTTAATATTTTTTTATAGTAGTCATATGTGATTCCCTGGGGTTAGCAGAAAATCTAGCAACAATTCCTACTGCATGTGCAATATCTAGTCTAGTTTGTACAACATACATGAGTTTTCCTATCATTGATCTATACAAAGTTTGATTTACCTCTGTTGTCTTGTCTTCCTTTGTTAATTTTCATCCAATAGCCATTGGTGTTCCAACAGGTTTGGAATCTTCCATCTTGAATATTTTTAGGACCTATTTGATGTATTTGTATTGTGTAATTAAAATACCTTCACTTTGTTGAATGATCTGTAGACCAAGAAAGAACTTGATCTCTCCAAACATAGACATCTCAAACTCTTTTCTTATCTCATCAACAAATGACTTACATATTATATCATTGCCTCCAAATATGATGTCATCAACAAATATTTCAGCAATCAAAGTGTTAGCATCAGTATCTTCTTTCAAATAAATATTATTATTTTCACTAGTCCTTATGAATCCAATACTTATTAGATAGGAATGAATTCATTCATACCATGCTCTGGGAGCTTGTTTTAATCCATACAAGGATTTGTGAAGTCTACATACCATGTTCCTCTTGTCTGGATCTACAAACCCTTATGGTTGCTCAATGTATACCTCTTCTTCAAGTATTCCATTTAGGAATGCTGACTTGACATCTATTTGATATACTTTGAATCCTTTGTATGCACTATAAGCAGGTAGTATTCTTACTCCTTCTATCCTAGCAACGGGTGCAAAGGTTTCTCCATAGTCTATACCTTCCTCTTGTGCATACCCCTTGCATACTAGTCTTGCTTTGTTCCTTGTGACTTCTCCATTCTCGCTCAGCTTATTCCTGAATATCCATTTAGTATCGATGACATTCTTGTCATCTGGTCTTGGCACAAGTGACCATATTTTTTTCTTCTCAATCTGCTCAATCTCATCATTTATAGCACTTATCCATTCTTCATTATCTAGTGCAACATTGGCATATTTTGGCTCAAACTCACAAATTAAACAATTTGAGTTTAAATACTTACTTCTTATTCTTGTACCATCTTTCTTATTTCCTATGATTTGGTCCTCTGGATGATTCCTTCTTGCATATCTTGCAAGTATAGGTACAACTCTTTGTGTATCAGCTTGATCTTCATTACCTTGCACATTATCTTGATCATTATCCTGACCGTCAGTAACAACATTCTGACCGTCGGTTGCAACATTCTGTTGTCCTAGAATTACACACTGTTGCTCAGGTAGTGTTATGGGTTCTTCATAATATACAAACTTGTTGTAGAATTTTGGTTCTGTTGTGCTTTTCAGCTCATTCTTTTATGCAAATTCATTAATCTTTACATTTTCACTTTCAACTATTTTGTTAGAAGCCTTGATTAGATATTTAAAAGCTTTGCTCTTGGTAGAATACCCCAGAAAATTACCTTCATCACTTTTGGCATCAAGATTTGTATTTCTATCATCTTTTAAGACATAACATTAACTACCAAAGATCTTGAAGTAACTTACATTGGGTGTTTTACCATACCATAGCTCATAAGGTGTCTTCTTTGTGTCCTTCTTCAATTGTACTATGTTAAGTGTATAAATAGCAGTGCTAACAGCTTCCCTCCAGAAGATTTGGGTGATGTCATTTTCTATCATCAGTGTTCTTGCACAATCAAGTATTGATCTGTTCCTTCTCTCAGCAATCCCATTTTTTTGTGGTGTTCTTGGTGTAGAAATCTATCTTTTTATACCATGTTCATTAAAAAAATTAGTGAATTCATCTGATATAAATTCTCCTCCTATATCTGATCTCAAACATTTTAGATCCTTACCACTTTGTTTTTCTACCATAGCCTTATACCATTTAAACATCTTTAATGCTTCAGATTTTTCTTTTAGAAACATGATTGTCATCATTCTAGAGTAATCATCAACAAAGAGAATAAATTATCTATCTCCATAATACCTCTTTGTCCTCATAGGTCCACATAAATTAGTATGGACTAATTCTAGAATATCATTAGATGTATGGGTTTTACTTTTCAAACTAGACTTTGTCATTTTACCTTTTTGATAGTTTTTGCACATGATGTTGTCTGGCTTTGTCATTATCGGTAAGCCTCTTACACTTCTTTTTTTGCTTATTTTCATCATGTTGTCAAAATTCACACGACACAATCTTTTGTGCCACAACCATATGTCTTTGTTTTTAGTCATTAAGCAAGTGGTGTTAGTATCATTCAGATAGAATAAGTTACCTTTAGTATGTTCACCGGTACCAATCAATTTTTCAGAGTCATTGAAGATCTTTGCCTTCTTATTTTCAAATGATACTCTGTGACCTGAATTATTCAGCTGAGAAACACTCAATAGATTATAATTCAATCCTTTTACCCAATAAGCATTTTCACATTTAATCAGGTTATTCAACATTATTGTTCCTTTACCTTCAATTGGACAAGGCGTATCATTTCCCATTCTTACTGTACCACCATTATAATATTCAAAAGTGTTGAACTTTTCTTTGTCACCAGTCATATGGTGAGTGCAGACACTATCTATAATCCATATATCATTTGTACTAACCTTAGATATGAGTGCAATTTTTTCATACCTTTCATCTTCATCTGAATCATCCTTCACAACTACGAATACCATCTTAATGTCATCATCAGGTTCGGTGTCAGTATCTTCATCTTTGCAAGCAGCTACATAGCCAGAATTCTTGCCTTTATCCTTGTAGTCTCAGGTATCCTTTCTTTCTAATTGTCAGTAACCTCTGTAGTCTTTGTTATCACCTCTGTCAGATTTCTTCTCAAAAGATCTGTCATTACTTCTGTAATCTTTTCTTCTGTTAGGACATCTTGCAGCAAAGTGTCCAATCTCTTTACAATTAAAGCATGCAAGTGGTAACTTTCCTTTGTATTTACCTTTGCCTCTCTGTATTTTTCTAGTCATAAGTGCTTCTATTTCATCTAGATCTTCTTCTTCACTTTTACTTTCATTGTCCCTTCTAGATGAGTATCTATGATTGGATTTGCTTATTTTCATAGAAGACTTAAATGCAGACTCTAAACTTGGTACATGACACTATTGTAAAAGTTATTCATCTAAAATGAAATCAGTCTACCAATTAAGCTATCAAGAGTAACTATATAGTTTTCTACTGCTCTGATTTCTTTGATAGCATAAACTCTAATAGCATATACAAGTAATAAGGTTCTTAAGATTTTACTTACCACTATCTCCTCTTCAAGTGTGCCTCCAACACCTCGTATAGTATTGACTACTTCTTTTATTCTTGTGTTATACTGTGTGATGTTTTCTCCTTCTTTCATTCTAAGATCATCAAACTTTCCACTATGGCTTTCTGCCTTGGCTCTCAGAACATTTGTATCACCTCCATATACAAGCTTCAGTTTGTCCCACATTTTCTTTGCAGTTTTGCAATCCTTGACATCAGAGAGAGAGGAAGAAAACTCTATGATCATGCCGTTATGCTCATGCTTCTCTCTCAATTGATCTACTGTCAATGGTCCTATAGGAAACACATATTCAGTATCTAAGTAATCAGTAACATCATTACCAATACCTGATAAGTGAAGTCTTATCCTGCTTTGCCATGAAGCAAAGTTGTCTTTGTTCAACTTGGGCACATCTCGTCTCTTCATCTTGTGATCTTTTCTTAGGTCTTGAAACCTTCCATCTAAGCATACAAGCTCTGATACCAATTATTAGTAATAACTTAGAGGGGGGGTGAATCAGTGGCCTCAAAAAATTATCCTTTAATCACTAACCACCAATCAAATACATCTCAGATTATTAAGTCCCTACAAGATGCATGCCATGAAATACTTATAATAATTAACTATCTGTCAGTTTACCTTGTCTGTCCTTATTCTCCTTGATAACTGATAAACAGTAAAACTATTTATCTTAACTTCTCCTTTTTCTTAAATATCATTGATATTCAATGTAAAGGATATGCTACCACTATATGCACAATAACATGTGCTACCACCTGAACATGAATAATAAGAATTAAAATTTATTGCAGGTCAATATAGATAAGGAGGATTGAGTCCATTTTTTATTGGATATGATGGTTGGATGGAACTCCCACATTTTCCAAATGGATTTTTAGCATTTCTTTCCATCCTGACATATCCATTTTCACCCCATCTTGGACCCATATCCCACTAATGTGACACCATGATCGAGATTATTTCCACATATACCATCGAACACACCTTGTGTCCATAAAAATCAGTTATATATTTGTCTAAAATACAATTCAGCATAAATACTTATATATTTTTATGAGAACTAACATTAGTTCAAATCCATGGAAAAGGAAAATTACAGATTTGTAAAATTCGAAGTCCCTCTCACCAGCTTCAATAGGCACACTAAACGGTTGATGTGCTACAACCTTCTGTAATGAATTTTCGTCATGTGTAAGGACATCTTCATAGCTATCAATTGCAACTACGTGGGATTTTCTCTGCAAGTCATACCATACAAATTAAAACTGCAGGTTTATACCGTACACATTGATCTAAAAAACTATATGGCCAGTGTCAAAATAAGACTAGTCTATGGTGTGATTCTTCATGTAAGGAGCTTACTACCAACAAACCATAGTGTGATTTTGCCTAAACCCGCATTCCCTATGCCAAAGAAAGGAGTAGATTTGCTAATCAAGTAAAATTTATGAACATGGTATATTTTTCATTTGACAAATTCCATCTCCTTTCTTTGTTCCTTATGTTTCCTCTAGATGGTTTTGTAATTTTCTCTGGAGCTTTGGAGTAGATGCTTAACCCTAACCTTCAGAACTTATGGTTATGACGTAACCTAACAGTTCTACATGGTTTCTTTCAATTTTTTAAATAATTAGAAAACAAAAACTATTCAGACGAGAAAATCTCAACCTAAGACATTAAACATGAAAAATGGGTGATTAATTTCTAAGAAATAAAATCTCCAACTAAAACATTAAGTCTGCAAAAGGGTAATTAAGTGTACTCATTTCATGCTTAATGTAATCAAGTAAAGGTGGATTTCATGTTGGTAATTAATCCAAGATTGCACCCCTGGTTGGCCGAAGTATCACACTCTACAAGCTCTTGTTCAGACAAAGATATTAACTTCTCCGTTTAAATCTTATTAATTCTTTCAACCGCTGCAACTGTGGAAAAAGCCCAACAACTTCCTATAAAACATAGAAAAAATAAACCATCAGTATAAACCTTTTGATGAAAACACAAAAGTGATAAAGCAAAGTTAAATAATATAAAACCCAGTTTACCACAAGTTCCTTGGTCTTTAACCTCCGTTACAGCACCATTTTTTCTCCAGTCTACCGAATCAGGTAACTTCTCTCCCTCTCTATACTGATATCGAATGCTCGAAGAGGTTTTCGAATGGTATCATCAATTTTTTCTTTTTAATGGGAGTGATTGTGACACACACCACCTCATTGAGTTGGAGATTTAGTATGTCCCTCAGGAGGTTAGCTAGATCAATGAAATTCTATCCATTCTTTCTCCTGTTGATTATTGACATGATCTCCAGATATGATGTTCGTAGTTTTGCCATGGGTGACATGCTTGCCTGTCCAGGCTACAAAAATTTGCAGTCATTTTTTATCACAAAAATGTTATTATAAACAAAAGGACATGAAAATGTCAAAATGACCAAAATAAAATATTTTTATTCAAAGAGCATAATTGTCAAATTCATGTCTTACATCTATTGTCTATGAATTGACTTTAAAACTTGTGTTTGCAATTTTTGAAAGTTAATTTAATATCTTCACATCAAGATATGATATTGCATGTTTTTTAACCTTAACATAGCTTTGGTGAAAATTCTGAGCCAATCTATAGTCAAATATAAAATTACTTTAAATAGAAAATTTAACTTTTTTTAATGTTTTGTCCACCCTCTCCTTTTTTCTTAATTTTTTACTAGAATAGTAAACTATTTGTGTATGTTTTATATCCAGGTTTTATTTGATTTGTTGGTACCAAAATCATTGTTTTAATGTCTTGGGCTTTAGATTTTTCAATTTAAATACTTTTGTAGTTTGTAGCATGGTCAGATAAGATCGAAGGAGTTGTCAACAAATGTCATATATTAACTAAAAAAACTATGATGTTTGGGCACCAGAGGTGAAGACTATTATAATTTCAAATTAAATGGACTTATAAATGCGACTTAAACCAAGCAATCTATGAACAAGTCTTACAAATGTTATCATGTTGCCATTCATATGATAAATTCATTAGGGGCCATTCATTTTATAATACTCATTCGTTTTGAAGGTAGACTTTAAATATGTCAAACTAATAAACTTCAATATTTTTTTATAATTGAATTCCATCTAAATCAATATGCCCTTGGTCAATTCATAAAGTTGAATAGTTTTGAATGTGCCAATCAATAATTGAGTCTTGGTGAGTGCAAGACCCTAATAGTATAAGGGATGACGTTGTGATTATAACTCAGACAACTTTGACATAATAGATATCCCTTACTTGTTACATGTGCTTTCAAAAAAAAAAAAAATCTCGATTTAAAAATCATGCTCTTGATTTTTCCATATGTATACTCTTGATTTCTATTTACACAAATTAAAAACGAAACATTTAAGTACATTTCTTAGATAATTAATAACCTTTGTATCGCTGCATAGTCACATCTGTGATACTCTTGTTACATGTGCTTTCAAAAAAAAATTAAAAAAAAATCTCCATTTAAAAATCATGCTCTTGATTTTTCCGTCTGTATACTCTTGATTTCTATTTACACAAATTTCTCTTTACACAAATTAAAGACGAAACATTTAAGTACTTTCTTAGGTAATTAATAACCTTTGTATCACTGCATAGTCACATCTGTCTGTGATACTCTTGATTTCTATCCACATACGGTAAGACGAAACATTAATCAAAATAAATGACTTTCCAGATTCTCATTTAAAATATATAAATCAAAGTCTAAAACTTCAGAACTACATTTGACAGAGCTGTAACTTGAGCCTCCATAATATCGAACAAACAATATTGAAATATATCAGCATAAAGAAAAAAACATTTCCCGCCTTCAAAACCCCAAAAGATTGTGTTGAGGGTGAAGTAAACAGCATGCTAGTGTAATAATTTCTAAAATGAATGGAGCTTCGCTTGAATACGGTTGATTATTGTGTCTCCAAATGGATCATTCCAACTCTGCGAATACAAATGAGCAACTATTAGGTCTCTTAAGAGAATCTACAAAGACTTGATCAAAAACACTTCCTAAAACTGTCATAAAAATCTATGTAATGAATTAAACCTCCAAACAAAATATAGAAAACCATTCAAGGAAGAGATAAAGGATATCTGACCTTACGACAAATCCTTGTACTCAAATCACAGACTGGAAATTCTTTCGGCAGCAATGCGAACGATCATTACAGCAGGTAGCAGATTCGTAAGGACAACAAGCCCATTGAATGCATAATCTATAAAAACTATATGCACAACAGCATGTGCTACCACCTGGACATGAATAATAAGCATTACACTTTATTGCAGGTTGTATTGGAGATGGAGGATAAGGGTAAGGTGAAGGAGGATTTAGTCCATTTTTTATTGGATATGATGGTTGGATGGCAATTCCACATTTTCCAAATGAATTTTTAATATTTCTTTCTATCCTGATGTATCCATTTTCACCCCATCTTGGACCCCATGAATTCTTTACAATCCAATAGTCCT
>MU228019.1:1417730-1442149 GCA_018584345.1 Thuja plicata
TTTGATTGCTGAGATATTTGTTGATGACATCATATTTGGAGGCAATGATATGCTATGCAAATCATTTGCAAATGAGATGAGAAAAGAGTTTGAGATGTCTATGTTTGGAGAGATCAAGTTCTTTCTTAGTCTGCAAATCATGCAACAAGATGAAGGTATTTTCATTACACAATCCAAGTACATCAAAGAAGTACTAAAAATATTCAAGATGGAAGAATCTAAACCAATTGGAACACCAATGGAAATTGGATTCCAAATGAAAAAGGAGGATAAATCATTAGAGGTAAATCAGACTTTGTACAGATCAATGATTGGAAATCTCATGTATGTTGTACACACTAGACCAGATATTACACATGCAGTAGGAATTGTTGCTAGATTTTTTGCTAATCCCAGGGAATCACATATGACTGCTGTGAAAAGAATACTAAGATATCTAAAGAATACCAAGGCATATGGCTTATGGTATAAAAGAGAAGGAAAATTTGAACTTAAGGTTTTTATCGACGTTGATTGGGCTAGAAATCTTGATGACTGAAAGAGAATAATTGGAGGAAAATTCTTCATGGGTGATAGACTTGTCACATGGATTAGCAAGAAATAAGGATGCATCTCACAATCTACTGCAGAGGCAGAGTATGTTGTTGCTGCTGCAAACTGCTCAAATATTGCATGGATCAAATAGTTACTAACGGTATGCATATGAAAATTTTAGAACCAGTAATTATCTATTGTGATAATATAAGTGCAATAAACATTTCCAAAAATCTAGTCATGCTTGCTAAAACAAAGTATATTTCCATCAAGTATCATTATTTAAGAGAACAAGTTCGGGAAAAAGAGGTGATACTTGAGTATGTGAAATCAAAAGAACAATTGGCCGATATCTTCACCAAGCCACTGCCCAAGGATACATTTGAGTACTTGAGAAAGAGACTAGAGGTCAAACCCTTGTCTACTGGTTAGTAAGATGACTAGAAGGCTACATCAACCTACATATTATCAGAATATCATTCATGTTGATGCAAGCAGAGAGATGAACTTCAAAGATAAATCTATACACAACAAGATATTCATCTACTTCAAGCAATAGGGTTATTGCCAATGGATTTGGAAATTTAAGGAATATATTATGGATAAGATAGGATCCACTTGACATAACTATCAAAAGCTTGTTTTAAAAGATAAGATGTTTGACATTGTTGTTAAAGGGAGAGAGATAGCTCATTAACATACTGATAAAGGGAGATATTTTATCCATTATCATCTTAGTATATCCATTGAAGTATCCAAAAGAAGAAAAGTAATCAGAAAGGGAGAGAAAATAGAAAGGGAGAGAAAACATCAAAAGAGAAGAACAGTCAAAGGGAGAGAGTGTGACACAAAAGGAGAACACATTAAAAAAATTCTACATCCATCCAGTAAAGGGATCGAAGACAGAAAAGAAAGTTGCAAGAATCAAATCAAAGCTATTTGAGCTTACCGATAGCCATACATTTGTAATAGTTATATTAGGAAAGCTTGATGAAACTATATATTTCATATTGTATTAGCAATAGAATAGTATGATAATGTAGTATGTTGCCATCAATGCCAAAGGGAGAGATTGATGACATGTAACTGATTGAATGTTTGAAAATAGTAAGTTGATAACCATGCAAGGCATTAAATCAGTTAATGTATTGTCATTGATGTCAACTTGATATAATCTGTATGGTTATTGTAATACTTCCAAAGACTTCAAAGAACCGATGAATTAAAGGCTATGCTATCAGTAATGCATATAATTCAAGTATTCACTCATTGACTACATACACAGACAGAGTGCACTCGGCGGTCAGAGTAAAAGAACAAAGTCATAGTGTTGTCCAACAAGGGAATGAACAACATTACCAATGAGCAAAGTTATAGTGTTTCCCAATGAGAAAACCACAAAGTAACCCGAAGGAAAGAAATACAGTGTTTCCCAATGGAAAAGACAAGGACAGAGATCCCGATGACAACTGAAGTCATACCAACGGAACAGTCAGTTATCACTGATAAGTAACTGAAGTGTTGACCGATAGAACATATAGTTTAGAAAATGACAAAATGCTTAGCTGTTAAGAATCTAAAGATAGAGTTTCATTGTTTTAACCATCCAGATATTACAGAGATAAGTAATTGATTTAAAGCTTCTTTGTCCAATTGGCAAGAAGATCTTTATGAGATCAAACTGGAGTTTTCTTTAAATCTATTGGTGAGAATTGTGGAACACACCAAGATCAAGAAAGCCAAGAAAAGAGGAAATCATGTCTATAAGAGACAAACTCAATTCATTGTGAATAGAGTGCGTGGGGTGAACAAGAAAGAGGAAAGATGCTAAGAGAAATCTGGAGGAGAAGAAAATCTTCATTTTCAGTCTTGATCAACAAGCTAAAGGAAGAGCTAGATTCTGTAGACACCGAAGAATAGTGAGACAAGCATCATAGAGCAGAACAAGTGTGGAGAAAAGGTATATATTTGATTATATTGATTAGTGAAGTAATGGACCTACCATAGATCTAAAAATATGCAATTGAGTTGTATATATGAACAAACCATTAGTGTTTTCATTTAACCATTGAAGTGTATAAGCCTCTTAACCAAGCAGGACTTAAAAGTCCTTTTTTTTTTAGATACATCCCAAGGAGTATCAAAAATTTTGATCACAAAAGTAGTATTGGATATGCCCGATACCTATTGACAGGCCAAGTAAGTGTTTGATCAAGGATGGTAGCATTATATGCCAGATACTAGTTGACAAAATATTTCTAAATCCTTTAACAAGTTCACACCTAACAGTGTGTTTGTAACCTTTAATAGGGTTTGCTCTTAACAGGGATCACTTCAGAAGAGTGAAAATTTGGGGTATCGGTCCCAGTGTTTTTTCCCTTAACAAGGTTTTGATGTTAAAAATCCATGTGTTATGTGTGTATGATTCATTTCTTTACTATTTTGTTTCTTACATATTTGATTCTGGATTTATCGGTATACTTTGCATATTTACTATCTTTCGGTAAATAGATGACTGCTTATTGGTAATCTTAAAGAAGAAGGTTTAATAGAGCAATCCGACAAGTAGTAAATCGATATAAGTTATTGTTAGTTAGTGTTCTCACACCCAATTTTTTAAATTGGTCCCCTTGATAGCTTTTTCATATGTTTCTCTTCAGTCTCCCCTAATCCATATTGAAAAATGCTTTGTGGAGTCTTGTTTTAAGAAGGCAATGTTCAGATTGATTGTCATAACAGTGAACTAGAACACACATGTGCCAAAGTTCAGAATCAGGCAAATAGGTACAAAAGTTCAGAGGGTATGATTCAAACCAAGTCATAAGAAACTTCAGAATTATGTGAGATGCATTATGGAGGCTCATTTTTAATGTTGCAAGTAGGTTTAAAGAAGTTCAACTCATGCAATGGATCCTCAGGTTCAACAAGTTTGCAAGTTCAGTACAAAGGTTCACTGATTTGAGTTCAGATTCAAGGTTCATCCTCACAAGTGACTTTGGTTCAGTTACAACCCTTGAACCATTTTGTAACTAGTTCAAATGGTTTGAATGGTACAAAAAGTCTCATAGGGTTTGATGAGTTTAAAATCAAACTTCAGAGGTTCAAAAGTTCAATATCGCAGGCAATTTAGTAGTTTCAAAGTTCAGAAGGTTCTTGGCTCAGGTCAAAGTACTGAAATTCAAAGACACTCTAATTTAGATTGAATGGTTCACATTAGAATTCTCCAATTGGATGTAGGTATATTATTATTATTATTATTAATAGTCCATGCATCACAAATAAAGCTCACATTTCAAAGGCCAAATATTCTAAACTTGAAACTAGTGATTCAAAGTGTTGGTTCACCAGTCTGAATATACAGTTCAATAGTTCAGGTTAGACAATTCAAAGTGGCTCATATCATCTTAGAAGATGAATTCCAAAAATTTGTGTTTAACAATTTGAGAAAATAGAAATTTCATATGGAGAAAGATATATTGACATCGCAAATGAATCATCGCATAATCAACATAAGAAGTTGGCTTCATATGATCATCGAACTTTCTAAAGTACACATGCATTGATATATTTGCAATGTCTATAATGATCAATATTTTAGATTTGACTCTTTGGTGTAGATGGACGGAGCCTTTGATAGAATATTGATGAAATACACATTGAAGGTAGGGTTATTCATCCCGCTAAGTCATGACTTCATTTAGATATGGTCTCTTCTCTAGGGAAGGATAATCTAGAAGCACCAAAAGTATGCTGCTAAGTTTAGAATGATGACCAAATCAATGTCATGGTGGAGGCATCGTGACCACAGAGAAAGATTTAAAAACTCCAAAAGCTAGTCATTTTGTGTCAAGTCGGGTGGCTACGGAAGGAAGAAGACTTTGGTACCAATGTAACGGGGAATAGGAGGAAATTTATATGTTTTCATTTTGTTTTTGGGTAGCTTGATAGTATGGCAGAGGCAAAATAATCTTGTGTTTATTATGCTTTGTGTTCTAAATAATGACTAATAGATATCCATCAGATCTTGGGGTCTGAATATCTATTTCTTGGATTGTAATTGGTCTTGTGATCATTTCTTTTCTATTTCAAACACTGTTCTGTATATTTATGCCAAGTTGATAAATCTATTGGTTTATGTACTCACATTCTGTAGATTGAAGCATTCAAGTTCCTTCATATTCTCTGTCATAAGGAAGAATTAGTGAATAATCTGGTGGTTATTTGTTGGTTTTACCTTTAATCTCTCACGTTTGTAAACACATTCATCGCATAGTGATGAAATGAATGTCAACAGCCTTCATGTCTTCAGGTTAAAGACGTAACCCACTTTTAATTCATTGTAAATATTGCATGGGGAGCTATACCCGGATAATTTGAAGGGCACTTACACTTTTCAATAGTGAAGTGACCAAACTATTAGTGCAGATCAAGTCTTCTTGTTTGGATGTTTAGGGTCAATCTGTAATTGTTTTCTTTGAAGACAAATCTGTTCACCAACATATTTTTGGCGACTCTACTGGTGAAACGAATCGAAGGCTAGTGTTACATTTATTTCCTCAGACATTTTTGAAGTATCTTTATGTGTAGGAGATTGGTGACTCTATTGATGACCATGCTGGTTATAAAGATGTTGAAATAGACAAGGCCTAATCCATCTTTCAATGAAATCTATCAGACATATGCCAAAGTGCTGCATGAGTTCTTGGATAGTTTCAAAGAAAGCATCTCCTGAGCTGTCAAGAATAACATGAGCCTGGAAGATGATCATGCATCCACCCTTTTGTGGAGAATCCTTTGTTTACAGTTCCATAAACTCAAATATTTGTAGGAGTATGAAAGAAGAGTGGCAAGGATGAAGGAAGAGCTAATAGTTGATGATGAAGAGCCCTCAGTGATATCCTCTCATTTCATTTCTCACATCTATTTAGTCTTCAATGATCAAAACAACATCCAAGAGCCCATGGGTGAAGATGATGAAGGAATCCATGACCATTTCATAGAAGAATCTTGTCATTCTAAAAATGAAACTGATAGCAGTGAAAAGATGAAGCTACAAATTGGCAAGGTTTCATCTCAGGCTAGAAATCTACCCAAAGAAAGAAATTCTAATATTATCTTTCAGCCCATGGACAACTCAGTACAAATATTGAATAATACTCTCCTTACCAAAGAAGAAGAAATAGGGGGTAGATTTATGTCATCTCTCCAACCAGATAACTTCTCTCAGATTGACTCCACAACAAGTAAAACAAAAAATAAATTTATGGAGATGGAAGACCAAGTTACTTGGGGTGAGCCTAATATGTTGTACCTGCCAACGTGATTCTGGGAGATTCTCACTATTAGGGATAATCCTTTATTCCAGACATGTCTGTCCTCTTCAAGTGTGAAGGATTATTTCTTCTCTCAAGGAATAGAGAATGCTAAAACAAATGTGGAGCAAGGAGAAGATGAAGCTGTCACACTATTTCAGCCCCAAGAAACATTAAAATTTTCAACAAATACATTGTCTCATGAAGAAGAAGTGGCACCTCAGTTCTTTCCACCCTTTGGAGAAAGGAATTTTCCTGTGAAAACTCTAGGTATTGATCCATCTTGTACTTTTATCTTAGAGAGAAGATTTTTAGATTTGATAGTAGTGAAAGATGGAATGTTTTACATGTTCAACAATGGCTTGGTTCTTGATAGAGATGAAGTAAATTTTAAAATGAGATTTGATCCTATGTTGGATGAATTTTCTTCCTTCTCTGAAATAATCCATGATGCAAATTATTATGCAAAGGAAAGTGTTTTTGTTAACAATGATCATGAAGCATGCACTTCAGTTTATGGAGATGTCCCTCAGCACTATCTTTTTCAGTTAGAAAGTAAGTCTAGCCTGGAAGATATTATAGATAAATCTTTAGAAAATAAAGAATGCTATGATGAGATTTGTTTGTTTGGAAAGGAGTGCTAGGTGAGAAGATTTCTGCATGTTATTCGTTTGATGATCAACACTCAAGAAGTTGCCAAAGAGCAGTGGTTTTGGGCTGTAGTATGGAAGCACCATCCATTGCTTCAGAAAGGGTCCTATTTCTCCCAACCAGTTAATGGCTTTGTGTAAGTTCTTCTTGCTTCCAGTTATTGTGGTAGGTGTTTTTCCTATTTATGTATATATTGTGAATATCTTTTTGTTGTGTGTACTGTTAATTGGAATAATGTTCAAGCTTCGGGCTTGCTGGTAGTTTAGATGTTTGGGCTGGTTGGCTTTTCCCTGCTCCCCTCCGCCCTTATGCAAGCACCTCCTAGTTTTCCTTCTCTTATTGACTCTATTCGCCTAATGGATAAGGCACTGGTCTTTTGACCAAAAATGTTGGATTCTTCATGCACTTTTCAGCACATGCTCCCTAGTTAGAGTCAATGTTAGTTGGTGTTCTTACACCTAATTTTTGAACTTGTTCCCCTTGATAAATTTTTCATATGTTTCTCTTCAGTCTCCCCTAATCCATATTGAAAAATTCTTTGTGGAGTCTTGTTTTATGAAGGCAATGTTTAGATTGATTGTCATAACAGTGAACTAGAACACACTTGTGCCAAAGTTCATAATCAAGTGAATAGGTACAAAAGTTTAGAGGGTATGTTTCAAACCAAGTCATAAGAGACTTCAGAACTATGTGGGATGTATTATGAAGGCTCAGTTTTAATGGTTCAAGTAGGTTTAAAGAAGTTCAACTCATGCAATGGATCCTCAGGTTCAACAAGTTTGCAGGTTCAGTACAAAGGTTCACTAATTTGAGTTCAGATTCAAGGTTCATCCTCACAAGTGAGTTTGGTTCAGTTACAACCCTCAAAACATTTTGGAACTAGTTCAAATGGTTTGATTGGTATGAATATTCTCATAGGGTTTGATGAGTTTAAAAGCAAACTTCAGAGCTTCAAAAGTTCAATATTGCAGGCAGTTTAGTAGTTTCAAAGTTCAGAAGGTTCTTGGCTCGGGTCAAAGTACTAAATTTCAAAGACACTCTAATTCAGATTGAATGGTTCACATTAGAATTCTCCAAGTGCATGTAGGTATATTTTTATTATTATTATTATTATTAGCCAATGCAGCACAAATAAAGCTCACATTTCAAAGGCCAAATATTCTGAACTTGAAACTAGTGATTCAAAGTGTTGGTTCACCAGTTTGAATATATAGTTCAACAATTCAGGTTAGACAATTCAAAGTGGCTCATATCATCTCATAAGACAAAGTCCAATAATTTGTATTTAATAATTCAAGAAAATAGAAATTTCATATGGAGAAAGATATATTGACATCGCAACTGAATCATCCCATAATCAACATAAGAAGTCGGCTTCATATGATCATCGGACTTTCTAAAGTACACATGCATTGATATATTTGCAATGTTTGTAATGATCAAAATTTTAGGTTTGACTCTTTGGTGTAGATGGACGGAGCCTTTGATATAATATTGATGAAATACACATTGAAGGCAGGGTTATTCATCCCGCTAAGTCATGACTTCATTTAGATATGGTCTCTTCTCTAGGGAAGGATAATAGAAGCACCAAAAGTACGCTGCTAAGTTTAGAATGATGACCAAATCAATGCCACAATAGAGGCATCGTGACCACAAAGAAAGATTTAAAAACTCCAAAATATATTCATGCCCCAATAAAATGCTCGCACAACCATAGTGGCCAATCCCCTAATCAAGTTTGATCTCGGAATGTTTGGAGAAGTCGACGGTTATGAAGAGAAAGAGATAATTTTATCTCTAGGTGAGCTTCATGTCTCTCAAGTGAACATACGAAGGAGGAGGATAAAGGATTTTAACTGATAAGGCACAAGGCTATTCTCGAACCCGAGCTTTCAAAATAGGCATCCTGTTTGACATTGTGAACCAAGGATCTTGGAGATCAATACATAGGAGGTGTAGGCATGTATAAACCATTCACTGTAATGCTCATATCGGTGCAGGCCGTTGAATCCCCAACCTTAGTGGGACATGGAGAACATATATAAACTTGTGTCAAAGTGCATGTGCCATGGATTCGGTCAGGATAGTCTGGACATGCGAATATATAAGGGAAATATGGCATGATTCATTGATGAATAACACAAAGGATGACTCCAAAATATTTGAAAAAATGTCAAACAGTAATGACCGAGAATAGAGATCTTCAGCTTCAATGAACATAGAACCAAGCACACACAGATCCTTTTTATCGTTATGAAAGAGGAGCCCGACCCATTGAAGAACCATTTTGACGAGTCTATCTAATTTTTAAATGATAGACAACCCGATTCAAATAAGGAATTTAGTATTGCTCGACACATCTCTAGTAAAGGATCGAGCTCAAGCCCGATGTGAGTCTCTGATCAGTAGCCAAGGTTTTAAAAGTCTAATTGATGAGCATATGAGGAATGACAATAACTATATCCCATATAGTGATCTTTGTGGCCTTGTCAACTATCATAGCCCATGGTCCATCAGTTAAGGGGGTAGATGAGAATGAGAATATGATAATTTAGGCATGATAAATGGCCGATACAAGTTGCCCACCCACATAACAGTGCAAGAAATAAATTGATGACACACACAAGTCCCAAATACAATGCAGAACATGTCACTAATAAATGAGAGTTTCCTAATGAGGTCCAAGTGGAAGCATATGTGGCAATGATCAGACCAAGTTTTAATGATAACTCAACATGATAATAATAGGTGTCAGCAGATAAAAAATACTCTGATAGTATATAGACTTGTTATAGCTATTTTAAACTCAACTAAGCTTCATCCAAAAAGATATTTCAAATACTTCAATTAGTTTTTGTAGGGTAATAAACATTATGGTCCCGACATGGAGAAAGTATATTAGGGATGAGAAGTAATACCAAGAATCAATTAAATAACTGATGAAGGAATATGAAATAAACCAGGGATAATTCCCATCACATGTGACATTTTTATGTAAGGAGACACGTCAAAAAGGAAAGTAGTGACAAAGAAGATGAAATTAGAAATTACCGAGGGAGTGTAAAAAGAGAGATTCTCAACAATCAGTTATGAAACTAAAAGGAGAGTTATCGGGAAAAAGTTAAATATGCCCAGGAAAGATGGAAGAAGGGTTCTTCTTTTCAGCAAGTCAGGTGGCTATGGAAGGAAGAATACTTTGGTACCAATGTAACAGGGAATAGGAGGAAATTTGTATGTTTTCATTTTGTTTTTGGGTAGCTTGACAGTATGGCAGAGGAAAAATAATCTTGTGTTTATTATCCTTTGTGTTCAAAATAATGAGTAATAGATATCCATTAGATCTTGGGGTCCGAATATCTATTTCTTGGATTGTAATTGGCCTTGTGATCATTTCTTTTCTATTTCAAACATTGTTCTGTATATTTATGCCAAGTTGATAAATCTGTTGGTTTATATACTCACATTTTATAGATTGAAGCATTCAAGTTCCTTCAAATTCTCTGTCATAAGGAAGAATTAGTGAATAATCTTGTGGTTATTTGTTGGTTTTACCTTTAATCTCTCATGTTTGTAAACACATTCATCTCGTAGTGATGAAATGAATGTTCGTAGCCTTCGTGTCTTCAGGTTAAAGACATAACCCACTTTTAATTCATTGTAAATCTTGCACAGGGAGCTATACTTGGATAATTTAGAGGGCGCTTACGCTTTTCAATAGTGAAGTGATCCAACTATTAGTGCAAATCAAGTCTTCTTGTTTGGACATTTAGGGTCAATCTATAATTGTTTTCTTTGAAGACAAATCTATTCACCAACAGTTATTCAAGGCACTCATCTTGTAGGACAGAAAATAACTTGAGATATAAGTTGTGGTTATAAGTTTAAAGGGTTTATTTAAGGATTAATTTTTGACGTCACTGATTCACCCCCCCTCTTAGTTATTACTAATACTATTATTCTTTCCTTGAACCTCACATAATAGTACATTGTGGACACTCATTATTCTTGCATATTTGTTATCAATTTAGGTGTAAAGTGCTTCATGTCATATCTTTCTTAATATAAAAGGCTCCATGACATTTCAAAATCCCCCTTATCTTAATCAAAAGCATCATTACATGTGCAACATATTGAAGAGCGCATTGTATGAAATGAGGTAGAATAATTTACAATGGGTTTGTGAGACAATCTATTTTTCTTCACCTTAGAAAGATGATGATAACCTAATTAGAGAGTGGTGTTTCTCTTTGTGTCCTAGAGAAAGAACCTTCATGGGTGTGTCATGCCCAAAATGACAACAAAAAAAGAAAAAATGATTTTTTAAAGAGTTTAAGAACGGTGATGAATGCAGAAGAACGGTTTACCAAAGTTTACTAAACATGTTACCAAGTAACTAGGTTTGAAAAAGTTAATGTCAAGATGTTAAGTGCATCTGTTGTTATTAGGGTTATGAGGGATCATAATGAAGGTCAACATCCCTTAACCCAAATTTTTTGAAGGAGGTTTACTAAGTTTCCAATATACAATGATTAACCATCTAATCACCATTTACATAATAGAAAAAAATTGTGAAGGGAAAGAATTAAATGTTTTATCTCGATGATTATGACCTTACTAGGTTTGATGGCATAGGATCATGCAACTATAGTTACGAGTTCATATCCTTGTTTTAAATTAAGTTTTAATTAATTTTTAAATAGAGTTTGAAAGTGAAATAGTTACTAATATTTCTACAACGTTATGTTTTTAAGAATCTTCCCATAACATCCGCTCGATTCCACAGGACTAATAATCACCTCAATGTTTTCGATCAAATTAATTATTCTAACCACCTAAAAGTTATATGCTCAAAATCCCAAGCAATATCTTAATGCAAAGTTGTCGACTATAAGAATCTACTCTATTCTAATTTTGATCTAAGAGAATACATAATTCTAATTTCTATTACATTGAACCATTTAATTCTTATTAATTGAGAGTATAATAATTAGACTAGCTTTTTTTAAATCATTATTTTAACATTCTTTACTGAAAATATGTTAAAAAAAGAATCACTAAAATAATCTTCTAACAAAGGTCGATTAAAAAAATTGTTTAGCTGCACTAAAATTCATTAAATATATTTTAGGTATTTTATTACAATTAAATTAAATTTGAACCTCCAATTCTAAATCATAATCTTATATAATCCATTAAATTTAAACATTTAGTTACTATAAAAAGGGTTTCGATTAGGTTACAAATAACTAATAAATTTCCCAAAATTTTCCCCATTTACCAAGTTCAATATCGAACCAATTAAAAATTTCTAATGTTTTATAAAAGGTTCCCATTTAGTCCAAGGGTTAATGGGGACGATGATACCCTTAATAACACTCGATTAATTTAGTACATTTACTAATTAGTATCCAATTCACTAAAAATTTAAAGTAATCAAATAACATACCACCTACCTAATTATTAACTTTTTAAATACATTAAATTGAGTTGGAAAGTAATTTAATTATATAGTTTAATTTAAGTTACTACCTAACTTTATTACAATATTTATATTTGTTATAAAATTCAATAATTTAAATGTTACTTTTAATGTGTCTAATCCATTGATTTTATTAATATATTATTACACATATTAAAATTATAACTGAACCGTTGGAGTTAATTAGTAGTCAATTTCTTTTTATAACATCAATCTTACCAGCACTTCACTCACATACTTATCTTAACTAATTTCGTAGTGATTGAGATGCAAGAATTACATGTTAAAATTCTACCCAAACGAATTCATTATTTTAAAATACATTAATTAAAACATTAAACAAGATACTACAAATCTTCTAATTTATTAATAGTATTAACAAACAAAATCCCTAAGTTGATTTTTTTTTTGATCGGTAATAGGCCTAGGCCCTTTATATTTATTAAATATAGTGGATACAAAGAATGGAAAAGGAAACCTCCAGTCTATCCTGCGATCTTGGTCCTATACATTTGAGATTTATATATTAAAAAGGGCATACCCCAATTTCTTAGATTTGAGAAATAATTACATTTGCTCCCCTTATAGCTTATAATTTTGAGAAATAGTTTCATTTGCCTCAAAAATTTGAGGTCTTTTTTGAAAGTTATTCCTTTCTTACAATAGTATTGGTTACTTATTACTATATAAGGCGGGCTTTGTTTAATCCTTTCGTTGACCTACAGAAGCCGTAATTATTCTTTTATCGATAATGTCTTCCTTTTGATAAAATCTACAGAATATCATAAGCTGCAAATAACTTTCTAAACAAAAGTATTATCACTAATCCTTATAATGTTTCAATCAAAAGTAGATGAAAACCGAAGAAAAAAAGAGTTTATTATTACCTTTCATATGTTAGGTTTATTATTTGTTTGTCCAATTATCTAAGTTTTATTAGCATTCATTATTTGTTTTTTCATAATATATTTAAGGAAGATGTTCTATTTAATTATTTGAGTATATTTATTATTTTGAATGGCTCCTTTTTATTATAATCATCTTCTTGTATTCTATGATTATGTTTTTTTGTCTTAGATCTTAGACTGATTTGATTTGTTCATCTTATGTTTTGATTAGTTTTAATTTAGGGTTAATATATTTTATCCCGCTGATCTATTATACAAATTTGATCCAGTTCAATACACTACTAAAAAAGAAAATTTAAAATAACCCTTTTACTTATATTATCCAGTATAGCATTTACATTCCATTGATTTTGTGCATATCCCAGATTCTAGAGAGATTTCTATTTTGTCAACAGACTACCGAGAGTATAACAAAGGTTACATTGTAATCTAGATTGAGGGCAAGCCTCTAATACTACAACACACTATGTATAATTAGGAAAAGATTATAACATATACATTGCATCTTACAATTTACTTAACAGAGTTCTAAGACTGACTAAGAAGAAAAGAGTATAACAGACTAACCAGAAGCTTTGAGCTAATATAACGACCAAAACTAGAGGTTCCAAATACTACATACAAAAACTCAGCTCAGAGCCAAAAATACATTTAGTGCTCCATGTAGAGAGGCTTGATAAAAATGATATCTTCATCTGATTCATCGTTGAGATCCATGAGACCTTCTGTATCTAATCTGGAGCACTCAAAATGCATAGGCCTAGTGGCTTTGCAAAGGAAGGGGAGGTGAACCATGTATTGTTTGCAATCCTGAAGCGCTAAAGTAGGGGACACCTTTTCCCCCACCGAAGTGAAAAAGACCACAGCCCAATTGCTATTGTCTTTGATTATGTAATGCCACCTCAATAGAAAGTGCAAGTACTTAACCATCTGGGGCTACGACTTATCAAAAGCCTTTTCATCCTTAATGTATAAAATGATGATCATATTTTGTCATTAGTATAAAAAGGAAATAATTTTTGAACCGTCGATAATATGATCACTGAAAGATAGGTTTATAGTGCAACCCGACACAATGGTTCGAAGAGGTCACTAAAAATATTAAGTGCAAGAGAACACCAAAACTAGTCTTCACTGACAGACAAGTTTACAGAGGAACTCAACAGGAAAGTTCACAGTCAACACCGAGAGATAGTCTATAGAGAAAACTGAGAAGGAGAATGTCTACAAAGACATCACTGGGGAAAGAATATAGAGCAATTCGAGCACTAGTCTACCGAGAGACAAATTTAATTTTGAGAAATGTGGATCTGAGTTAGACATAAGATAAAACACTTGGGTTTTATATTTAGATTTAAAGATTATCTTTAAAACCATTTCTTGAGGGACAAGTAAAGCACATGTAATTGATTTAATTAGTCTAACTGATTGAAAACATGCAAACTAGGAGTTCAAGGTCAAGTTGTAAACATTTGATCATAGAGTTTTCATAGTTAAGTTGGAAACCTATTTAGGTCAATTCATTGTATAAATAGATGTGTAATAAATCAGAACAAAATGATGTGATGATGATTGTAGCCGAAGAGCACATTTATGGATCAGACAAAGAGTTTTATGTAGAAGGAAAACAAAAGATGAAATTAGTTATGAAGAACAAGATTCAAGGCTACCAAGAAAAATAGACGTATTAATCAATCACTATAGGTGATACATCATATTGTAAACTTTAAAGAATCTGTACTTAGCAATTTAGGATTGCATTTTATCAAGCCAACAGGTATTTTTCACTATATTATAATAAGTGTAGAGAATAGAAGAAATCCTTTAAGAAGGTGGATTTAACAATCCTTATGTAAATCTCTTAATCGAGCGCACACTAAATAGTGTTTCTAAATATCTTAACTGAGTATACCTAACCAGTCTAAAATGTTACTCCTAATAGGGTAAGATCATCATAAGTGATCAAACTTGTAGCCTTAACCGACACCTTCCATTTTGTAGATAGTGAAGCTTTGTGGGTCTCATCCCCACCACAATTTTTATGTTCTAATATGGGTTTTCTACGTTACCAATTCTTGTGTCATGTGTCTTTACATTTCATGAATATTTATATGAATGTTTACATGCAAATTAAGTTTATGATTTGATATTAGAAGCATAAAGATAAGAATAGCATCTATGGTTGGTAATGTATGGAATTGATTACGAAAGGATTAAGGGTTAATTGATAAAAAGTTTTGAGGGTACTTATTCACCCCTCCCCTCTTAGTACACACCATTCAATTATTCCAACAATTCGTATCAGAGCTAGATCTCTTATTTGTAAAATTTTAAATCACTTAAGGGAAAAGATCATACAATGGAAAGGTATAAGCTAGAAAAAAATATTGAGAATAAGAAGTTTCTTATACAGATCTTCTATTAGCAATACAAAGAAGCTAGAATCCAAATGAGAGAGCTACTTGACAAAAGAAAGGTTATGGCATCTCATTGTAATGAAACAGACTATCATGAAGAAGAGATACCTGATTTACTTGAATCAACATGATCTACATCTAGCAATACATCAGACACATCTGAAGGAAGCATTACAAGTTTGAATGAAATCAATCAACATCTGGCTAGACAAATGGAATCACTGCAAAATTGTCAAGAGACACAGATGGTAAGGATGATTGAGGTTATGAATAATGCTAGACAAGCTGAGAAAGAAAGAACACTAGCTATTGATGATATGAGGAAGATCACTGAAAAGATACAAGAGAGAGAATAAAAAATACAAAGACAAACTAAAAATCATCATGAGATCACCAATCAAATTGTTCTTATGAGCTAGGAGGCAAATTGAGTGAACATAGAACTCAATGGGAAATTGGAAGCTATTGGTGAGATAAGAGAAGAAAATGAAAGAATGAAGCATGAAGTAAGGATTCAGCAACAACACAATGATATGATTAAGAAAGCTGAAGAAAGCACAAAAAGAATGGTTGATTTTTTGGATGGACAAAGAAGATTCAACAATAATACTAGTCTAGGGTATACCAAGCATGGAGAATCATCATACCAAGCTGATCCAAAATATGTCTACACAAATCCAATACCAAGGAAGTAGTCATGCAATCACTATAGAAAACCAAGCCACATATCAAATGTTTTCAAGAGAAAAATTAAAGGTATTCCTAAATCTACATCTACATTCATAGGAAATTGTTATAACTATAATAAGAAAAGACACAAAGTACATGAATGCAGATCTAAGGTGAAACAACCAAAGAAGGAAACCTAGATGGAAAAATATTGTCCTACTTGAAAAATGCATGGGCACACATCTCTTGAATGAAGGAAAAGAAAAAATAAATCATGGAATCCAAAAGAAAAAGAAAATTCATATGAACCAAAAAGAGTCAGTAACTCATATGTTTGGGATTACAACACATGGACAAATTTCATAGCATGTGGTATATTTAGACATATAGCTACAAACTGCATGAGAAAATGGATGAGAAAGTCTAGAAGATAGACTAATCTCGGAATGGCATGCTTACACTATCATAGGGTTGGTCATCTAAGAAAGGACTGTAGAGACTGAGTGACAAAGACAAGAACTTTTTCCAATGGAAATATCATTGAAGACATCAGAAGAATGAGAAACAAAATGTGGATGAAAGTGACAAACATAGATGATGTTGGACCAAGCACTATAGTTAGTGACACCTTATCCAATGGATCCGGTGATATCACCACCCCCACCTAAGGAGAACATGTAAGTATGGAGCTTCACTATACAAAGCTATATTTTACATCAGTTCAATTATACATTGATAATATGCCAAAGTAGCATAAATAAAGATACACTATGGTATTATTTGTTATGAATCGGTGAATCCAATATTTTCAGTCAATACACACCAATATTTTTTATGCAAATTGAGCATCATCGGTAATCATGTAAAAAGATAATGTAGTCTTTTCTACATACTCAGCATCGTCGATGACACTTACCCTAAACATATTATTTTCACTGAGGATGAAGTTATTATGTTCCCTAAGTGACTCCATCTTCAAACACTGAGAAGTGGGTAAAGCATTTATTGCACTACTTAGGGCATCATCTATAAAAAGGTGACAAAAAGGTCATTCGTTCACAAAGTGATTGAGAGAAAAACAAAGAAAAGAACAATGACCAGATTGCATAGCGACTCACAAGCATATTCACAACATTCATATTAGCTACAGTAGATCAAGTGAGTAACTAAAGACTCACCAAGCTCACAAATTATTTGTGAGAAAAGCCCTAATTTCCAAAAACAATGGAAACCACATCTTGCGTTTCCAAGATCAAGAATGCCAAAGATAAAAAGGTCAACCCAATCAAGAAAACTACATGTGAAGAGCCTAAGTACAAATTCTTCCCATAGGTTGCTTCACAACTAGATGACACTGGAGTGTTTTCAAGCATACCACCTAGGGTTTTTCTAGTTGAGGATGTCCAAGCCTATATCCACCACAAATTTGCAGAAATTGGAGATTTGGAAGTTGAGGAAGCCTACAAGAAGCTTTGCACAAATAGAAACATCAAAGATGAACATAAACACATTGAGGTGAAAGGGTTGATAAATGCGCTAATGTTCCCAAAAGAATTCAAGACTGAGTGGATCTGGATAGTTCTTATCTGGGTACATGACTGAAATATGTGGCTGGATGAGCCTAAACTAATTACCAAGGATGTAATACACGCAATGACAGGTTATCCAGTAACTGAAAAGGCAAAAGCACCCAAACATCCTCCTCACCCCGACATAGAAAAGATGACAGGTGCAATATGGGATGGAAGAGGTTTGAAGTTAAATTCCATCACCGATCCAGAACTGAAATTTGGTGCATGTGTGCTAGGATACAAGGTATTCCAAGCCAGTAGACTAAATAGTATTGAATGCAAAGCAGTTGACACTGCTCATAAGATTGTGAAGAAGGGTTTACAACTGGATCTATCTGAGATTCTACTAAAGAAACTAGAGGAGAACCTAAGGACCATTAGATCAAAAAAATCTAATTAATGTATGTTCAGTTCACACCTCATGTTTATATTCTTCTATTTTCAAGACTTCTTCCCATCTATCAGTAATGTCAATTGGGTCACTACCTGACCAGTGACAATACAAATAAGTGAATGTAGTAAGTCACTAGGGGACAACTTTACATCAGTCATGGATGAATATTTCACCAGATTCAAGCACAAAATGTAGAAAAGGATGAGGATACTAGAAAAACTAGTGGATCAATATAAAGATGATATTTGTTTCATGATGGACACCGATATAACTTTGATCAAACAAGCTATGTCGAGGACAACATGGTTAGCACCACTTGACTATGAGATAAACATATGTTAGGCCACAAATTCTATTGAAGCATTATTGAATGAACCACTGGAAAATTCATTACAAAGATTTGGCACCCATGAAGAAGCTAAGGCTAGAATTGAAATATGCTAAGTTGTTAAAAAGATAGACAGAAAGAAGAAAAAAAGGGTGAAAAAAATTGAAAAGAAGCTGTCAGTAAATGATGAAGAAATAGAACAACAAGAAGCCACTGAGGGATAGTCACCTGTCAGTGAAGGTGAACAAGTGAATGGATTTGAATCAATAGAGTCTGATGCATGACCTCCACATAAACCAAGGAAAACTATTGCATCAAGAACAAGGAGTCAAACTACAAAAGCATATTCACCATTGGTTAAGAAAGGACAAGTGAGGACTTATAAAAGAAAGCCTCAAATTGGGAAAACATCAGAACCAAAGAGGAGACAGAGATTAATCTATAGAAAGGAAGATAAGGAAGGAACTGAACAAGATGAACAACTTGAAAAGACCAAATTTCCTACCAAAATTGATGATATTTCTGCATCAATCATCAAGTCAGGTGGAATATCTGATCCTAAGATTAGACAATGGCTAACTTTGAAACCCAAGGATCTGAATAAGATACAAGAAGCTATCATTAAGACAATGTATGTATTCAAATATATACCTTTATAGTTTGATAAGATGATGCCATGAGAACCTAATGACTTGTTATCACAAAGGTGGACATATTCACTAAATTCTGAAAGACAAATAAGGGAAAGATCCCTAGGTTCAATTATGTCACCCGAGTAAAAAAAATGGAAGAATTTGATGAAATGATGAAGATGCATTCAAAGAAGTTCTTAGAAAAATTTAGAGCCTACAAATTACTACAAGTAAGCTTAATAGATCTTGACAAAGAAAGTGATGATACTTGGAGGAAAAATACCCAACCTAGGGTATGTGCAGGATCATGGTATGCCAAAAAGTGGTGATGTGAAAAAGAAGTCCTGATTGGTAGACTGATTGAAAAATAGCTATAAATTTTAAATGGTATATCATTTTTTAAATTTGAAACATGTGTCACATTCTATGCTTCACCTAATACAAGAAAAAAATAAAAAAAAAATCAATTTGATGAAGTTTAGACTATGTTAAGGTGGTTAGACATGACATTTTTAATATTCTAGAAAAGTTGTAGAAGAAAAATCATAATTAATTATTTGCTTGGAAACAAATTACAAAAAAATATGGGTCACAACTGGAGATTAATCTACTACTTATATCTAGAATCTAGTAAAAAATATTATCATTTGATTCTATTTAAGGTGGTCAGACATACACCTACTTCTTATCTCTTTAGTCCTGATTGATAGACTAATTGAAAAATAGCTATAACTTTGAAATGATATAACATTTTTGAAATCCAAAACATGAGTCACATTCTATGATTTTCCTACTACAATTAAAAACTAAAAAAAATTCAATTTGACGAATTTTAGTCTAACTTAAGGCGGCTAGACATGAGATTTTTTATATTCTGGAAAAGTTGTAGTAGAAAAAACATAATTAATTATTTATTTGGAAAAAAATTACAAAAAAATATATCTGTCACATCCGAACATGAGTCTACTACGTATATCTATAATCTTGTAAAAAAATATTATCATTTGATTGTGTTTAAGGTGGTCACACATACACCTTCTTTTCTTTTTCCTAAAATTTTCATACTACTGCATTGAAATTTGAAATTTCACCATATAGAATATTTTTTTTTAAAGAAGGGATAGTAACTTAGAAACTTGATTCAATTTTCTACACATTCTCTTCTTACACATTGTTTTATATAAGATTGATAACTTGTCCAAATTTTTAAGTCAACTTTCCTAACCCTGATTTTCTAAATTTTCATTGCCACTTAAGACCTAGTTTGGCTTACCATGATCCAACAGATACCCCCTAAGGAGGATACAAGCCCTGAGAAAGTATTAGATCTTACCAAGAAGCCTCACAATGAAGAGAAAGTGGCAACGCCAAGCCCTAAACACATCTTAATAAATGACATTGAGGATGTCAATCCAGTTGATCTGAAAACACAGGAAAGTAAGGCCATAGATGACATACCTCGGATTTTGTAGTCATTATGTGACACAACAGACATCACAATCCAAGATGTGACAATAATAGATATCACTGGAAGTGATTCTTCTGATGAAGTAAAGGAAGATGAAGATTTCACCATTACCACCAAGAAAACCAAGGAAGGTGACACAACAACAGATGCTACAAAGGTTAATATGCCAGGACAAATGCACCATTATGGATATAGGCTATCAATATCATCTCACAAAAGGAGAAGTCACCCAACCATGATGCAAGCATACCCTAGGATAAGGGTGAAGAGGAGAAGAAAATAAAAAATGATGAACAGAAAGAAACAAATGGAGAGCAAAAGATGCAAGTGAAGAAAAAGGTGATGCCAATCAAAAGGATATCAAAGGAGAAGATGTAGATAAAGCTAAGGTTTATGTGGAGATGTCTACAACCAACTGATAGGTGAATACTAAGCAGTAACTTAAAGGTACAATATCTCCAAAGCCTTCACCAAGTACATCAGACCAAGCAAAAGATCTTATTATGGTACTACATACAACTGCCTCCACCAAGATTTCAATGAAGAAGAAGAAGAAGAAGAAGAAGAAGAAGAAGAAGAAGAAGAAGAAGAAGAATCTAGTTACATTGGATGAAATCATTGAAATGCTAGACTGTGATCCTAGGACATTGGATTCAGAGTCAATTACAAATTATGCTAAACATTGTAAAAGGAAATCTATACAATAGAAGCTCAAAAATGAGACCAAGGACACACAGGTACTAGAAAATACAAAGGATATACTATTGCAGATTGTACCTAATACTGACATTGATAAAAATGTACCTATTCTTGATCAGTTAGAAGTTCTTACCGAAGCCATCACATCACAAAATCTAGTACAAAGAAGGCAATAAAAGAACGTGTAGAGCAGAAGTACCAATACAAGCTAATAGAGAAAATCACCCAAGAAGTGGTAGAGAACAAGGTAAAGATATTTGAACTAATGAATACATTGGAACCAATTATTTCATAGGTTATAACCTTAGTTCAAAAGTTATACACCATAGAGCAATTCGCTAAGGATAGTAGTGAAAATATTGCAAAGATAGATGCAGATCTTAATGCTAGTGCACAAGGTCTCACAACCAATGACAATGAATTCAACTTGCATTATGACAAGATTATGGAAGCAAAAAGGTTGAGACTTGAGATTAAAGAGGCAAAATCCAAATTCAGAGATGAGGTAACCAAGCTCCAGGCTCTACTACTACCAAATCTAACATTACTACAACAACATATGACTTTGGCAAGACAATTGATTGTCACCCCGAAAATGTCTGTAACAGAAAGCATATATGATATGCATACAAGAATCACCTTCAAAATCATGACCCTTGAGCACCTCAAAGAACAATAGGAAAAGAAAATTGAGGACATTCAAAAATCCCATTCCCTCATTTTTGACAAATTGTAAGTATTACACCTTTGTCATTATTATAAAAAAAAGGGGAATTGATATGATAAAATGGGAAATTATTTGGTGACATAAGGTGAAAGGGGGAAATTATGAAAAGGGGGAAATATAAGTATAAAGGAAAGTGTATATACATGTACATATACTATACCAAGGCATGCACGTAGGGGGACTCATATTGACAAGGTAAACACATGTTGTATATACTAAACATTTTAGTTTTGCACATATCAGTTTTTGATACTAATGTCAAAGGGGGATATTGATAATCATATTTTGTCATTAGTATACAAAGGAAAAAAATTTCAAACCATCGGTAACATGATCACCGAAAGAAAGGTTTATAGTGCAACCTGAGACAATAGTTCACAGAGGTCACCAAAAATGTTAAATGCAAGAGAACACCAAAATGAGTCTTCACCGACAGACAATTTCATAGAGGAACCCAACATACAAGTTCACTGTGAACATCGAAAAATAGTCTAAAAATAAAATTGAGAAGTAGAATTTCTACAAATACATCACTGAGGAAAGACTACAAAGCAACTTGAGCACGAGTCTACCAAGAGACAACTTTAATTCTAATAAATGTGTAGCAGAGTTACACGTCAGATAAAACACTTGAGTTTTATATTTAGCTTTAAATCTTATCTTTAAAACTATTTCTTGAGGGACAAGTAAAGTGAATGTAATTTTTTTAATCAGTCTAACTAATTGAAAAAATGTAAACTAGGAGATCAAGGTCAAGTTGTAAACCTTTGATCATAGGGTTTTCATAGTTAAGTGTGAAACCTATTTAGATCAACTCATTGTATAAATATATGTGTAATCAATCAGAAGAAAATGATGTGATGATGATTGTACCCAAAGAGCACATCCATGGATCAGATAGAGAGTCTTATGTAGAAGAACAACAAAAGATGAAATCAGTTATGAAGAACAAGATTCAAGGCTACCGAGCATAATAGAGGTATTAATCAATCACTATAGGTGATACATCATATTGTAAACTTTAAAGGATCTGTACTCAACATTTTAGGATTGCATTTCATTAGGTCAACAAGTATTTTTTACTAAAATCTAACAAGTGTAGCAAATAGAATAAATCATTTAAGAAGGTCGATTTAACAATCCTTATATAAATCTCTTAACCGAGTGCACACCAAACAGTGTTGCTAAATATCTTAACCGAATAGACCTAACTAGTCTAAAATGTTACTCCTAATAGGGTAAGATCACCATAACTGATCAAACTTGTATCCTTAACCAACACCTTCCATTATGCATATAGTGAAGCTTTGTGGGTTTCATCCCCACCGCAATTTTTACCTTCTAACAATGGTTTTCTGTGTTAACAATTCTTGTGTCATGTGTCATTACATTTCATGAATGTTTCTATGAATGTTTACATGCAAATTAAGTTTATGATTTGATGTTACATACATAAAGATAAGAATAGTATTTATGGTCGGTAATGCAAGGAATTAATTATTAAAGCATTAAGGGTTAATTGATAAAAAAATTAAGGGTACTGATTCACCCCTCCCCTCTCAGTACACACCATTCCATTATTCCAACATAAAATAGGTCTTTTTCAAACATTAATACATGTTAGAATACCTACTGGTCATGTCATATAATCCTCACAATGAGGAATTTCCATTTGGTTATTAATTCTCTCCACCACATTAACAAGACCCTTCAATCATGTATCATCAAACAGATCAATGCATAGATTTTTGACTTGCCATGGTTTGATCTTTGCCCAAAAAAGAAACTACGATGAAAATGCCAATCACATCACCATTGGTGTGCCAGATTTTACTGTATTCAACTTCTCTTTCCCCTGTAATTTTCTTGACAACAAGTCTATATATATTTTCGATCTTCTTGAGGATGCTCCCCAAACATTCATCCTTAACATGCCTAGCAAATGCCATAGTCCTCTCTTTAAATCTATGATACAAAGAGATGGGACTCTCCATGATTTAGATAATAGAGAATGAAGGGGATCGACTACAGAGTATCTTCTTTACCTAAAATAGGGGCAACCATAGGCTAGAACAAACAACCCCGAGAAGATACTGAATTTTTGTAGATCTTCCTAGACTTCTCTAGATGCATCGATTAAGCAATAATCACATGTAATGGAAGATAGGTAATGTGACATCAGAGGCCCTAAATTCGAGGGGTAACACTGCTTTATAATTATTATGTGACTTGATTACAAAACTTAGGCCACCTATTTCTAAATTTAATTATTCCTCAGATTTACCACTTATCTACGATTTTATATTATGAATTTAAGATTAATTTGACAGAATTCCTAAAATTATTCCTATAATTCTTAGTAGTTTTGTTCAAATGGGCCAATCCTAATGACTAAGGATGATTATACGTAGAAATTTATTATTCTATAAGAATGTTATTGTTGTATAATATTATGTTATATTATCTTATTTTTTCTTATAATATATTATATTTCTGTAACTCTAAAAAAGGGGTTGTTTAAAAGACGTAATGAATGTATCTGATTTTATATATATATATATATATATACATATATATATATACATATATATATATATATATACATACATATATATATATACATATAT
>MU228019.1:1485603-1497061 GCA_018584345.1 Thuja plicata
CCCCTTTTGACACATTTGAAAACTCAAGTGTGTCTTAGGGGATCGTAGGACCCCTTGGGACGCACTTGAGTTTTAAATGTGTCGAAAGGGGTCATGAGAATTTCTTGGGGGTCCTAATGCATGATAAGGCATTCTAGGACCCCTAGGAAGTCCACATGACCCCTTTTGACACATTGGAATAGTCAAGTGTGTCTTAAGGGGTCCTACGACCCCTTGGAATACACTTGAGCATTCAAATGTTTCAAAAGGGGTCATGGGGTCTTCCTAGGGGTCCTACGATCCCTTTGGACACACTTGAGCATTCCAATGTGTCAAAAGGAGTCACGAGGACTTCCTAGGGGTCCTAGTAGGCCTTATCACATGTTAGGACCCCTAGGAAGTGCCCATGACCACTTTTGACACATTGGAATGCTGAAGTGTGTCCCAAGAGGTCCTACGACCCCTTAGGACACACTTGAGTTTTCTAATTTGTCGAAAAGGGTCATGGGGACTTCATAGGGAACAATTGTGGTTTGTAACTTGGGACATAATTGAGTGTTTTAATGTATCTCTAAGGGTCAATGGGACACACTTGAGTGTTCCAATATGTCAAAAGGGGTCATAGAGAATTTTTGTGACCCCTTTTGAAATATTATAACGCTCAAGTGTGTCCCAAGAGGTCGTAGGACCCCTTGACACATAATTGAGTGTTCTAATGTCTTCCCAGGGGTCAAAAAGAGACCTCAGAGGTCCTAGTACACCTTATCACATTCGTAGGACCCCTAGGAAGTCCCATGACCCCTTTTGACACATTGGAACACTTAAGTGTGTCCCCAGAGATCTTAGGACCCCTTGGGACACACTTGTGTATTCTAATGTGTCCCCTAGGGTCAAATAGGGTCCTAAGGGGCCCTTGTACAACTTCTCATGTGTTAGGACCCTTAAGAAGACCCCATTACCCCTTTTGAAATATTGGAACACTCAAGTGTGTCCCAAGAGGTTGTAGGACCCTTTGAAACACATGTGAGTTTTCCAATGTGTCCCCTAGGGTCAAAGAGGTTCCTCATGGGTCCTAGTACACCTTCTCATGCGTTAGGACCCTGAGAAAGACTCCATGACATATTCGAACACTCAAGTGTGTTCCAAGAGGTTGTTGGAGCCCTTGAGATAGACTTGAGTGTTCTAATGTGTCCTTGGGGGTCATAGAGGGTCCTAAGAAGTCCTAGTACACATTCTCATGTGTTAGGACCCCTAAGAAGTCCCTCTTTGACCCCTGGGGACACATTAGACCACTCAAGTGTGTCCCAAGGGGTCGTAGGACTCCTTTGGACACACTTGAGTTTTCCAATGTGTCTCTGAGAGTCAAAGAGGGACCTAAGGGTACCCATTAGGACCCCTAGGAAGTCCCTCTTTGACCCCCGGGGACACATTGGAAAACTCAAGTGTGTCTGAAGGGGCTGTAGGATCCCTTGGGATACACTTGAGTGTTCCAATTTGTTTTTGGGGGTCAAAGATGGACCTAACAGTTCCATGTACACCTTCTTATGTGTTAGGACCCCTAGGAAGTCCACCTTTGACCCTCGGGGACACATTGGAACACTCAAGTGTGTTTCAAGGGGTCATAGGACCCTTTGGGGTACACTTGAATGTTCCAATGTGTCCCTGGGGTCAAAGAGGGTCCTAAAGGGTCCTAATACACCTTCTCATGCGTTAGGAACCCTAGGAAGTCCCCATGACCCCTTTCATCACATTTAAACACTCAAGTTTGTTGCAAGAGTTTGTACGACCCCTTCAGACACACTTAAGTGTTCTAATGTGTCTCGAGGGTCACAGAGGGATGTAAGGGGTCCTAGTACACCTTCTCATGCCTTAGGACCCCTAGGAAGTCCCCATGACCCCTTTCGACACATTTCAACACTCAAGTGTATCCCAAGGGGTCCTACGACCCCTTGGGACACACTTGACTGTTCTAATGTCTTCCCGAGGGTTATAGAGAGACCTAAGGGGTCCTAGTACATGCTTGGCCAAATAATCATCTCAGAAAAACATACCATTGGACTTCTATTTCCAGATTGGACACCCTAAATGGTTGCTAAGTGGATTATTTAGTTTTATTTAATTATCGACTAGGAACGTAAACTTGGAATGGTGTTTGCAAAGTATATGCTTCAAAATTCCTTGATTCTCATGGCTAAACCTATGGAATCAAAATACATTATGCTTCAAGAATCTATATTATCTCAATTGAATTCAATTATGCTAAGAAAATAGTAATCACGATTAGGGGTTACTCTGCTCGCCTATGCTGCAGGAACAGTGCACCAGTTCTGTTACTAGTGGCTGTAGGAACAACAAAGTTCTATTTACTTCTTAATGAGTAAGGAAATAACTGCTAATCTAATAAAATGATTCACTCACCAAGTGGACCCCCTTGGATGAGTGAATAGAAATTCAATTACAATAAGAGACTGAAACTCAAATTCTGCACTCTATTGATTCATGGAGGAAATATACTTGGAAAATAAACAGTGCTACAATGTCAAATTCTATTCCAAAAATTGTATCAATTAACTCCCTACTTCTCCTTGTGGAACTACAGAATTCCACTTATTTAAGTAGGAATTACACTACAACCTAAATCTAGGATCACTCCATTAATGAGGATCACTAATGGATACATCATAGCAAAAATATCGAACAACAATAGTAGGTCTTCAAGTTCTTCCCAAAATGTAGCATGCAGTGGTTCTAGATCTATACGTGGTGTCTTCTCAAGAACTGAACTGACTTGTTCATCTGCAAGATTTCTATGATATGCCCATCTTTAAGAAATTTAGTTAATTCCTTTCTTTCTGCTGGCGCTTCTAAAGGTAATGGCTATCATTAACCCTTTCGACACCATGCTGGAATTCTTGAATGTGCCATAACTTGACTCCTACAAAATGGTTAGTATACATAACTTTCAACGCATAAATATATTTAATCATTTAATACTAAGAAATAAGTGTGAGATTTCATTCAATATTCTTGCATAGCATTTGGCTACATGAAGGAGACTACCCATAAACATAGCATAGGGAAAAAGGACTATCTATTCGACATGCAATCACTTATATCCTGCAACTTCTATCCGTTAGCTTCAAGCAAAATACATTATGTTTTTACCATCCATTTTACCTACTTATGTCCTTACATACAAAATATATATAAAAACCATAAGTTTAAAGTCTTCTGCTTCAAAAACAAAATGCTGAAAAAGGAAAGTAAACACATGGAAAATATGGCCTTTTGAGAGGCTCATCATTCTCCCCAACTGCAAGTTATTGTTGGTCCCCAGCAATCATGAAATTCTGGATCCTGGCTTTAAGCCTCAGGTTGCTAGCGGTCTTCTCCCCTGGTTCATGAACAACATTATTGAAGTATCCATGGCTTTTCCAAAGCCTATCCCACCTCTATCTTTCCTTAACCATACCATGTTCTTCTGCGTTCTCATTTACTGCCAGCAACGGCTGCAAGAAGATTGGAGGTTGAAACTGTAAGGGAATCCAATAATGTAGTTGTGTGTGGCCCAGCATTATAAACCATGGAAAATGGAAAGTAGAAAGGGTTAACTACTCAACCGCTCAAACACTTCTTCTATAATGTCCTCATTCACTATAGGAAATTCATTAGGAGGAAGATTCTCAAAACTGTCATCAAAATCTTGACCAGAATTATTGCAAAATCTCTCTATTTCTATAGAATCCTTATCACTTTCCACAAAGATGAATTCAACTTGCGGATCAGCTTGAACTTCCTCAGCCACAACATGGGCTAGGGTATCACCATATGCTCTGTTTGAAGCCATTGCCTCCAAAGAGGAATTTTCTGTAGACTTAGAGGATTCAACATTTATAATTGAATTAGGGGTTTTGCTTGCTTTACTAGCACTAACAGAAATTCTAGTACTCTTCCTCATAGGAGTTTGAAAAGAGCTCATAGGTTCCTTGTGTTTCTTTTTGGTGGAGGACACCTCTCCTATAATGGCTACAGGAGGTTCTTCTAGTGTTTCCTCCTTGGAAGAAGGCAAGGGTTCCACGGGCATCTAATTCATATTTTCATTATCAGCTGGCTATTATTTTGGAGTCATTTCCTCTGTATCTATGGTTTTATCTTTTCCTGTTACAATAGTACACCTAGTTTCTTCAGTCAGTGAAGTGTCAAGAGTGGCAACAAATTCTCTAGTTTTTCTTTCCTTATTATCAAAAACAAGAGTGTTATCATTGCAGGCTCTTGTCCTAGATAGGGAAGGTGTAAAAGAGGATGCTTTAGGAACGGGTTCTATTTTATGGATTACTTTACGAACCCCCGTTTCCATAATAACCCTACTACCTACACCCTAGCCTCTCGGACCAACCACCCTAGGTGCTAAATCTTCCATAGCCAAGAATTCCTCCCAAGTCCCAATTGACTATTTAATTAACTCCCTTTCTACAACTAACTTAATTAAATAGTGATGGGAAATGAATTGTACTTTTCCTGACTGAACAAGAGATGCCTGCTTTTTCAAAATATTAAAAAGAAAGCTAGGTAAGTCTACTGGCCTATTTTCATGGCGGATGGCACTAAGAATCTTGAAGTGAAGTCCATGTAGGTACTTGTAACGTCCCTCATAGGTGAAGTAATATATTATAAATGTGGCCGACTGCAAAAATTCCATGGGTAGTGACATTCTTGCAGTGCCGTGCTTCTTATCAATCTCCAACTGTGGGTCACTATGCAGGGTAAATTATGCCCTAGCCGAGCACAATTCAATTTCCTTTGTCCACTTTTCCCCTTCCTATGGTAACTTTGTAACCTCTACCACAATATCTTCTAAAAATTCAACCCTCAGACCTTTCACTACTACAAACCTATTATTCAAAGTATTCAGAAATTGAAAATGAATTTTGTCATCGAAGCCATTAAGGCTTAAGCAGTAGTCCAACCATTCCCATTTCTAAAACAACTCATAGGTAGTTGGGTCCCCAAGTAACACTTGATGATCTGTTGGCTTTTTCCTCTGAATCTCTCCACCCATTGAAAATGATAAAGAAAATAGCTCTGCAAGATATGCTCAGTTGCTACAAAAATTTGAAAAATGCTTGGCCTTCCTACGGACGCAAGATGTTTTTGTTTTGCTTTCTGAGAAAAACTAAAGTACAAGATGCCAGCTCTTATTGTATACTAGCCACCACCATAGAAACCAAGCCCTCCTCCAAGGATGGCTCAACCTACCTTTCTGTGACATCTTAAAGATGTCATCTCCTTTTAAATCCCATCCTCTACAGTATTCTTTGTATTTTGTAGGAAACATGTTTCTCATGGCATTCCAATTTGGTATGGCTTTAGCTTTGAGGCTCATAAACCACCATAGAGAGGCCTCTTTGAGAGTTGATAGAAACAACTTTAGCTTATGGGAATCAGTTGTGTAGTCATAGCTCCTGTAGATTATATCGAACTCGAAGAGGAAGGTCTCAAGATCATCAGTGATAAGTCCATAGAATTTTGGCAATGCAGCGGCTGGAATGTTCTTCAGGTTTTGGATACCCTATTGAGGAGGAATTGGGAAGGGAAAGGTAGGTTGAGTGATCCTTGGAGGAGGGCTTGGTTTCTATGGTGGTGGCTGGTATACAATAAGAGCTAAAGGGTTGTCGTGATACTCAGGCTCATCAAAAAGGATTTCTAGATGTAGCAATTCTTCGAAGGATGAGGGTGATGAAATTTCTACTTGGGCATCTGCAAATGGATTTTCAAATAGGTCTTCTTCTTCACTATCTACTTGACGTTCTTCAGGCTTGGGGTTAGAAAGATCAAATGGTTTGGCTTGGTATTGATGAGGAAGGAATCTTCCACGAGGATCTCTTCTTTTATGCATAAAATGCTTGCTTAAAATTAAATCCTAGATTAGAAAAACTAGAATCATGAACACCAAAGTGGCTTGAACTAACACCATCCCTCGAAGCAGCACCAAAATTGCTTGGCCAAATAATCATCTTAGAAACACATAGCATTGGACTGCTACTTCAGGATTGGACACCCTAAATGGCTACTAAGTAGATTATTTAGTTTCATTTAATTATCGACTAGGGACGTAAACTTGGAATGGTGTTTGCAAAGTATATGCTTCAAACTTCCTTGATTCTCATGGCTAAACCTATGGAATTGAAATACATAATGCTTTAGAAATCTATACTATCTCAATTGAATTCAATTATGCTAAGAAAATAGTAATCACGATTAGGGGTTACTCTGCTCGCCTATGCTGCAGGAACAGTGCACCAATTCTATTACTAGTGGCTGCAGGAACAACAAAGTTCTATTTACTTCTTAATGAGCAAGGAAATAACTTCTAATATAATAAAATGATTCACTCATGAAGTGGGCTCCCTTGGATGAGTGAATAGAAATGCAATTACAATAAGAGACTGAAACTCAAATTCTGCACTCTATTCATTCATGGAGGAAATATACTTGGAAAATAAACAGTGCTACAATGTCAAATTCTATTCCAGAAATTGTATCAATTAACTCCCTGCTTCTCCTTGTGGAACTACAGAATTCCACTTATTTAAGGAGGAACTAAACTACAAACTAAATCTAGGATCACTCCATTAATGAGGATCACTAATGGATACATTGTGCCCATAATAGAATTCTCGAACAACAATAGTAGGTCTTCAATTTATTCCCAAAATGTAGCATGCAGTGGTTCTAGATCTGCGTGCAGTGTCTTCTCAGGAATTGAACTGACTTGTTCCTGCATGAGATTTCTGCAACACGCCCATCTTTAACTACTTTACTTAATTCCTTGCTTTTTGTTGGTGCTTCTGAAGGTAACGGCTGTCGTTGACCCTTTCAACACCATGCTGGAATTCTTGAATGTGCCATAACTTGACTCCTACAAAATGGTTAGTATACATAACTTCTGACGCATAAATATAATTTATCATTTAATACTAAGAAAGAAGTGTGAGATTTCATTCAATATTCTTGCACAACATTCGGCTACAGGAAGGAGACTACCCATAAACATAGCATAGGTAAAAATGACTATATATTTAACATGCAATCACTTATATCCTGCAACTTCTATCCATTAGCTTCAAGATAAATACATTATGTTTTTACCATCCATCTTACCTACTTATGTCCTTACATACAAAATATATATAAAAACCATAAGTTTAAAGTCTTCTGCTTTGAAAACAAAATGTTGAAAAAGGAAAGTAAACACATGGAAAAGATGGCCTTTTGAGAGGCTCATCACTACACCTTCTCACATGTTAGGACCCCTAGGAACCCTCTATGACCCCTTTGGAAACCTTTTGGATGCCTTATACTGGTGTAATTAACCTATATACTAATATGTCCTATATAATATATATTATACTTCATTTTATTATATATACAACAATATTTAATATATAATATAGAATACATATCATATTGAATATATATTGTTTACTATATATATAATATATTACATACAATTTAAATATGAAGATATTATGTGATATATTATAAAAAAATATTAATATATAATATATAAAATAATATATGATATATATATAATGTAACATTTAATATTAATATATATTATATAATATTTAATGTAAAATATATATTATATAATATTTAATATATATAATACATAATCTAATATATAATGTTTGATATATAATATATCATATGAAGGAGGGAGAAAGGGGAGGGTAAATTTAAAAATTAAAATTTTGCCATCATTTTCGGGTACCCGTTAGGCTCGGTATTTCTTTGTACACCAAACCTACATGGTCAACTCTAAAAATGTCACAAAACGTGTTTTTCCCTTGTTTCCCTGAGTTCCAGACTTCAGCCATATAGCTGACGACTTTTTTTTTCATCTGAATTTGATGAAATGAAAAGGGTATCTTAAGGAGATTAACAGATTTCTATCGATATAATTGCTGTCAAATTTTGAATTCGGTAAGTAATTATTAGTTATTTTCTGATTGAGTTACCTTTAAATTGTTGATTTATATACTGATTGAAAAACAACTATAACTTTCAAACGGTATAACATTTTTGAAATCCAAAAAATGCGTCACATTCTATGCTTTGCCTACTATAAGATAATTTTTTTTATTTTTAAATTTTTTAAATTTTTCAATGAGTTAAGGTGGTCAGACACGGGAGTTTTTTTAATTTTTAAAATGTTGTAGCAGAAAATTCATAATTAATTATTTTTTTGGAATAAAATTACACAAAAATATGCATCACATCCATGAATGAGTCTACTACTTATATATAAAATTTTGTTAAAAAATATTATCATTTGATTATGATTAAAGTGGTCAGACATACACCTACTTCTTATTTTTTTCCTAAAATTTTTGTACTGCTACATTGAAATCTATACTTTTCACCCATCATATTTAATTTTTTTTAGAAAAGGCCTCGTAGTTTAGAAACTACATTCAATTTCCTACAGATTCTATTCTTACAACTTTTTGATATTAGGTTGATAGCTAGTTCACATTTTCACGTCAAGTTGACTAACCCTGATTTTGCTGATTTTTCATTGCCACTTAAGGGCATAGTTTGGCCCCTCATGATCTTGCACACACACACACACACACACATATTCAAATGGTGATCAAAACCCTACCAAAATTCTCTAATGTTTGTGCAGCAGTACATTTTTTGAGTGGCAACTTTGCACAAAGCGGGATGTTGGTGGCCGCTGTGAGGAGAGGTCGGGATTCCCTTCCCCCACTGCCTTCCTATAGGAAGGAGTGGTGGTGGCGGGGGAGTAGTCTCCTTCTTGCCGCCTACATTCACATCTGTGGCTTGTGGCCACATGACACATACTTTTTTTTGACTATTTTATTTTAAACAAGGAATTTCAATGTATAATTTATTTTAACAGAATATATGTGTGTGTGTGTGTGTGTGTGTGTGTGTTCATCTCCTCCATGATTGATATAGCTTCTTCACTTAGCTATTCTGAATTCGATGAAGTCAAGGAATGCCCTACTGCCTATGATATGTGGAAGAAACTACATGATATACATGGAGGAGATAAAAATCTAAAGAGACCCAAAGAAGAAATTCTCATTGATAAGATGAAAATGAAAGAAGGAGAAGACGTGTGTGTGTGTGTGTGTGTGTGTGTGTTCATCTCCTCCATGATTGATATAGCTTCTTCACTTAGCTATTCTAAATTTGATGAAGTCAAGGAATGCCCTACTGCCTATGATATGTGGAAGAAACTACATGATATACATGGAGGAGATGAAAATCTAAAGAGAGCCAAAGAAGAAATTCTCAGAGCTCAGTTTGATCAGATGAAAATGAAAGAAGGAGAAGACATTACAAAATATAGTGAAAGAATCAAGAAAAGTATCAGTGCCATCAGAGCTTCTAGTGGAATGATTAAAGACAAAACAATGGTTAGTAAGGTATTGGGAAATTTACTTCCTATCTATGCTATTAGAATTTTAGCTATTCATGAGATGAGGTGCAATAATGATATAACTGTAGAGATGCATTGGTTGGACGGCTCACAACTTTTAAGTTGGACAATTTTGACAATTATTCTCCTAATCCTAGCAATTTTGAGTCTGCATTCAAAGCTAACTTAAACCTTGGTAAGATGGATAGAAACTCAAAAGGAAAAAAAATTGATAGTGATAGTGATGATAATTCTGATGATGAAGATCAGGAAATCATTGAAGCATTACTTGTAAAGAGAGCTGCCAAAGGAATGTACAAAGGAAGAATAACATTGATTTTCTTTTCATGTGATGAGGTTGGTCACATTGCTGCAAAGTGTCCAAACAAAGAAGATAGAGGTGAGAGAAAGTTCAACAAGTCCAAAGGCAAGAAAGATTTCAATAGTTACAAAAGATACAAGGACAAAGGTAGGAAATCTTTTTATATTGCAAAAGATTCTGATAGTGATGAAGATGAAGATGAAATGATTTACATTTCTATTAAGGATGAGTCAGACAATGAAGATATTGAAAAGATTGCACTTTACTCTCATATTAGGAAGAATGACACTTGGATAATTGATAGTGGTTGTTCTCACCACATGACTGGTGATCAAACTAAATTTAAACATCTTGATCAATATATATATATATTTCTCTATGTTGGTATTCAAAATTACTACCAAAAAAATAATTTTTACATTCAAACAATAGATTGAAAAATACTTATATTCTATTAATATCATTTCAATTACATAATAAGTTACATTTCCTTTGTCTTTATTTCAAAGACTCTATTTTCTCTACACATATTGAATAAACTTAATATAACCATATATAAATTTATCAAATCTAAAACTCTCTAAATCTTACAAAAATCTCTTTTGAAGTTGGATTACAAGATCTCAGCCACAAGGCTTTTACACATGAAAAATAGAAGTAATATTACAAAATTCTCTTTCTCTTTCAATCTCTTCACCTCAAGCTTTAGAGATTCATGTGCATCCAAAAATCTGCAAAAAGGAGAATTTAAATAGACCATGGGAGCTCTCCTCCCATCGTAGGTCTCTATGAGACCACCCCCTAGATTTGGGAAACAAGAAAGGATTGGGTGAAAAACACAACTCAAAACAACAACAAAAGCACAAAACAATGAACTCCCAACCAAGCTTGTTTTCACAATAGGTCACATTGGACCCATAAAGTGGGGTGAAGGTGGAAAATGAACCAATTAGGAGATGTCATAATCATCGAATGCCAAATATACATATGCCTTCACAAGGCTCTCAAAATGCAACAAAAACTTCCATTCCTTCTCCCAAAACATTCTCCCCTTATAACCCCCAAATAATAGAGAAAAACAATGGCACATGGAGAGCATATATACATGCCTTATCCCTCTTCTCCATGAGAAGAGACTCTACACTAAGAGGCATTCCCAATAACCTAGACCCACAAGGCTCTCTACCCTCCCAAGGGTGAGTCTATAATTTCATACCACAAACATCACAACACACACAAGGCAAGAAAATAAGGAAAAATGCAATGAAATCTACAACTCATTACTCATACATACAATAACAAGATTCAACCTAAAATAAAATGAAAGAACACATAGTATTTTCATGGCTTGATAGAAACAACCTTGCTCCAAGAAAATGGAAAATGAGGTTGAAGAAGATATTTTACTTCCTTAATATTTTCCTTCCTTTAGTCTAATCTCCCAAGTCTCACTAGCTCAACTAGCAGTCTGCAAGTTTGGAGAGTGGGCAAGTAACCCAAACTTTCTTCCAAACTTCCACTAAAAAAGGCTCTCTAACCAACTCCCCACCTGCTAATCAAAATGAGAGATGACTTGTGTGTGTGTGTAAATGGGTACCTGTCAGAATCAACACAAACACTCAATAGATCATTATATTAGTCCAAAAGGGTTAGAAAAGCATGTAAACCCACTAAAACCAACCTATTGCCTGCTAACTAGGAGG
>MU228019.1:1506586-1536099 GCA_018584345.1 Thuja plicata
ATCCCACCATCTTGGTTTGACCATTGGTTCCCAAGGTTTTGAATCAGGAATTGTGAGGACTTTGTTATCCACCAATGTTTTTAAAATAGTCTCAAGAGGTTCTCCCAAAGGTGTGAATGTTCTTTGATTTTTTGAATTCCATGTGCGTCCTCTGTCATTGTCATTATTAGCTTTGGGAATGGGAGGTGTTATCTTAGCCTCCTTGATTGCTTGCATTCCATTAGTAAGATTGAATGCTTCGGTTTTAGAATTAATGTTGGAAGCATCAACCACTCCATCATTGACAACATTTTTATTGTTTTTCCACCATTTAGGCTTGGAATGGGAGCTACTGCCTTTGCTTTCATTTTGAAGGGTAATCTCCCCCTTTTTGACCATAAACTCCTTGATATGGAGAGCATTCTTAATCATCCTATCAAAGCTAGGTTAATCTTGCATTTGTAGAGCGTAGCTCAATTCAGGTATGAGATTGTTAACAAAGATCTCCATCTTTTCTGTTTTAGGGATAAATCGTGCATATCGAGCAAAGATCTTCCTCCATCGTTGTAGGAAGTGTGTAAAGGATTCACCAGTTTTCTGTTTGGTGTTACAAAGATCCATCATGGTAACCTCGTGTTCAATGTTGTAAGAGTAGTGTTGGATAAATCGTTGCATCAATTCTTCAAATGTTTTGACCTTCGGATTCAATTTGGAAAACCACTCCATAGCATTGCCTCCTAGACTCCCTGAGAATAGTCTCATGAGATAAGTGGGTTCATGCATGTATTCAATACTTAGAGCACAGAATTCTCTTACATGATCATGTGGATCAGTTTCCCCTATATATTTGTCATATTTCGGTCTTGCCACATTGGGAGGAAATGGAACCATGGTGATACTCTTGTCGAAGGGAAAGGGGAAAATCACGTCCAAAGAGTATGGTGTTTTTGGTTTGTCCCTCTCTTGCTTGAGGTTGGTAAGATTTTTTTGCATCTGAGTAAGCTGTTTAGTAAGGATAGATATGGGATTTGGCACTTCCTTTTCTTTGAGATTTCCCACATTATAATCTTTCGGTAACTTGACGCCGGTGGATGCTAAATGTAGAAAGTATTTTTCTTGGTCATCACTGATTATTCATTCTAAGAGTTTGTGGATCCTTTTTCTTTGTTTGATTTTCTCATACTCATCCTCAGGGATCTCTTCTTCATTATCCGACCCAAAAGGATTATGTTCATACCGGGGTCTTTCTTGTTCTTCTGAGGCTTCGGATTGTGCTTGTTTGCCATAACCATCAAAGGCTTTACTCCAATCGTTAGTGTTAGTACTCATTGGAGGCGAATCTAGATCAAATAGGGAACTTTGAGAAGTTTCTCCGTGAAAGCGTGATGTTTCAGAAATCACTTTTGATTCTTCAGTTGTGTACGTATTGCATCTTGTGTTAACCATGAAGTTTGTTCCTCAACTTTGTCAATGTGTCCCAATAGTACCAGCAAGGCTTTCAGATCGTTCAAGTGAGTGTGTCTAGGTAGAAGTAACTATTGGTTTGTTTTGTGGATGTAAATGATTCCAGCGTCAGAGGGTTAGAATGCCCTGATAGTGAGCTGGGAATCAAGTTGTTGATAGAGAATGGGTAGACCACACATATTGAACAAATTTGTGAAAAACTGACTAAGCATGCAAGGTAGACGTTTCGAAAGTGTTTTGAAAATAATAGCAGGGAGACTAGGAGAGACAATAGGGACCAGCTAAAGAGCCAAAAGGGTATCTAAAACAACTGAGACCTCTTAGGAAAGACCGCTAGAAATTCCCACTACCCAGGATGTGAGCTCCCAGATGCGAGCCCCTGACAGAACCAAATGCGATCCTAAATACAGGATATGATCCTAAAACACTGAATGTGACTGGTTGTCTAACCAAATATGAGCTTGTGCACAAAATACAATCCTAAATACAGGATATGACTCAGTAAATCCCAGATGCGATCTTATGATGGATTTTAACAGTTTAGTATATTTGGAAATTTTACATTTTTGAGGAACGTGCATCAGTTTGTCTCCAAATTGTGTTTGAAGGGTATTGTAGGGCGTGAAAAACACTTGTACTCCAAGGTATGAAAGTTATTGATTGTTTTTGAGGAGCTTTATCTTCTTAATGGCTTTTTAAACACGTCAAACAATTTTGCATTGTTAAAGGGGTGGATCCAAACACACGTCTTTTCCTATTCTCTAGGTAGAGGATGAAAATCATTTTCTCGTTGACTTAGGTACACACTCAAATGTTAATCAAAATATAGCCATCACCAAGCACGCCATGGCTCCAGTCATGATGTTGTATTAGCTGACTCCAAACGCAAGTGAGGGCATGATATGACGAGTGTCTTGGGGCAATTACTTTTTGCCTTGCACAAAGATTATCACCCTTTCGGGGATAAATCAGGAATTCTTTCAGTTGAAGTGTTGTAGATTATTGGGCAATCCATTTGAAACTATCCCCCATAGAATTGCACAAGGAAAAATTGAGGCGTATAGCCCTATGAGTCACCTTTCCTTCCACCTTGTCTCCTCTCATAAATGAGAGGAAGACCAAAGTTGTGGAGAAGATGATGGTCTTGTCTCTCTTCAATTTTTGCTATTTTTGAAAAAGGGTACTTTTGGAAGGCCATAAATGAGATTTGGACAACCAAATGGATAAACAATTACTCCTAACCCATATTAAACCTATAGGGATAGCTAATTTTAACCCTAACTACCCCCTTCGGCTCATTCTAGCCCCTATAAAACACACTAAGAGTTAACCCACAAAATTATATGATGGGACTCAAGGTTTGACTTCAAAAACAAGTAACCCTACATGTGGACCCTAAATGGTGACTCTAGGGTAAGTGTCTAATCTCTCCTAACTCCCATGGGGATGCCAACTCACTTGCACAAGTATCAATTAACACAAAAAAAACACATCACATTTATACAATATTTGGCATGCGTAGTTGGAATTACACATATGAACAATTTATAATAACATACATGAAATATTCACATTTACTAAATAACTCACAAAACAACAAGGTTATATCTCTCTATAGAGTTAACCTTTGCTCTTTACTGGATTACACATAAATCCAATCTTGTTTTCCCAGTTTAAGTCCATGGTCAACTCACTTGCACACTTGATCAAAGCATTTGTAGCTCAAGGAAGAAATCATACATGTATCAATAGTAAAAAAATTAATACATTTAAATCATCACGAATTAAAACATTATTTGCAAAAATTACATTTCCACAAGTATGTTCATGTTGGTACTCTAAATCATTTAATCACATATCCTCTAATATTTCTAATTCAACTATAAAAAAATCATTTGTAGAATTTAGTTCTCAAGAATAAGTTCAATTGTAACTAAAATTCACCACAAAACATAATTATCATATCAAAACATAGGATTCAGAATTAAATCTTTCTACTATAATCGTAATATCAAGATCAGTAAACCATGAGCATATAAAATTTTATCCTAGCATCATCAAAATAAACATCATCACATAGTGTCAAATGCTATGAAATCACTGCCTAATAAGCCAATGTATAAGAATAATGTATCATCCTGGTAACTAAGTATGAAAATATCAGTTGTGCTATGATGGGTCAAGGTAGGACCCAACAATAACAATATCAAAATATCATCTCAACTAGTCATATCATATCATAACAAGATCTCACAACACATCTCAAGTCAAAGGTGGGTCACATAAATCAAGTAGATAAGAGATCACCCCAAGGGTACCATCTCACATCGGTTCAACATAGACATGAAAACAAGAAAAAAATCTCTCACCATCCTCTAGGATCTAAAACATAAAAGGGAAATGAGGGAGGCTCTATAGGGTGTGTCTCTTTGATGCTCTATGTGATGACAATTTGTTTGAACTAGAATATATCATTAAACTAAAAACCTAATCATATTATTAATAATATATGAACTCATGAAATATTTATTAGAAAGCAAATGATTTTTTTTATATCATCATATTTAAATTGAAAAGAATACAATAGACATTCAGTAACGGATTTCTTGTGGACTATGCTTCGTAAAACAAGATGGCTTGCCTAATGGCTTTTAGGGAAAGATATATGTACCTTGAAAGAATCTATGTAGGGGATTTTATTCTTCTTTTATCTCTCCTTAAAATTAATTCCAATCTTGTAGCTATATGGTTAATTGTGTAAAATAGATGTCAGCTAAATGCTAGAAGATGTGTCCACTTCCTATGGAAGTTTTGCACTTAGCTAAAAATGTAAAAATGTGCCTAAAGGAATGAGATCTATTTTTTTTGAAACATGACAGTAATACTCTTTGAGATCCCAAGCCATAATTTGGAACTAGATCCCATTTTGGGTGGTCCCAGAATACTTGGTTGCACTTTTTTGTACATCCTATTTTTTCTTGAAATCAAACATTTTTGAGAAAATAAAATAATTTAAGTGTTTGAGAGGTCCTATTTGAAGGAATTAGTTAAAGAGTGTTAGATCAAAGACTATTAGATCAAACTCTCTTTGATAGAACCTTTCTACTCTTAAATCATGTCTCCAATGGGGTATAGTGATAAAAAATAAATTTATTTGGTAATTAAGTGTTACCATATGGGGGCAGCTCCCTATATCGAAAACATAAATATTACATAGAAACTTTCCCAATAGTTTAGGATATAGAACAACCCAAATGCAACCCAAGAACATAAAAAAATGTCCTATGTGAAATAATGATGAATGAATCCCTAATCCAAGATCTAAAATTCTTCTAGAACTAGTATAAGGGAAAAGCATATGGACATGGCTCAAAAATATGAGAAGTCCATAGAATTATTCCCTCCTAATGGCATCTTAAAAAGCCACCCACATAGTCCTCATTATTTTTGTCTTACCATGTTCCTTCAGATCGAAGTAAATAGTGACTATAATTTTGATTCTAGGGTAAAAATAGGTTTTTAAGGGACCCCAAAACCCTATACAAGATGATTTTGAGGGGGCTCTGGAACCCCACTAAAAGGAAATGTTGCAAAGGAAAAATTATTTAAAAGCAACATCCCAAAACTATAACATAATCAGCAACAAAAAATTAAGAAACACTAAAGCTCCAGTTGCCCAAAAACTAGAGAAGAAGGCCCGAGACTCACATCAAAAAGAGTTTAGTAGGGTTTTCAGGCTCCCCAAACCATTCTCTAGGGTTTTGACATGGAACTCAGAACCAACAAGACCAACCAAAAGAGTCTCCCTAAGAGATAGGAAAAAGAGGAAACAAACTCCACCAGAGGACAAAATGTCCTCAAAACCTTCCTTCAACCTTAATCTAAAACACCCAGCCACCAGGATGACACCTTTAAAATTATCAACATCCACTAGCAAGCTACGTCCAAAAACTAGTAGAAAGAAAGCACTGAAAAACATTAAAAGATGGTTAAAAAAGACTCCCTCAACCACAACATTGGGAACAAATCTGATACCTAAAAATAAGAAAACCTATATCAAATGATTGACACTTTGAAAACCAGCATAAAAAAGCCACTCAAGATTAGGCCTATGAGGAGAAAGACCCCAAAACCACATGCTAACCAACACTAAAGGCTTTCCACTAGCACCGTGCTAGCACCACAAAATAGCCCACTCATCCTCAAAATGAGTCAAACTAACCCCCACCCACTTCCAACCCATCACCATGTAGCTAAATGAGAGAGGAGATACCTATAACCACTAAAAACCTCCACCCAACAAATTCAGTCAACCTCAATAGGATGTGCCTCCATCGTAATAGGATCTTCCACCTCAATAGGAATCAAGGTTGAAGGGAGCATAAGAAAAGAAAGTATCCACCACCTAAAATCCATGCAAGATGAAACCCCACCTCAGTAGGGGTATACTCCACCTGAATAGGAATATACCAAGGAAGAAGAAGTCCAAAAAGAGAAGCCCCCAAAAAGGAAACAACAAGGCCACAAAACCAGAAAAAAACTTTGAAAAGCAGAAGAGAGACAAAAAGTGAGGGGACAGAGGAAAAGCGGGCCATAGATGAGTCTAACCAAGCAGAAAAAACCATGTTAGGTGAAACCTTACAACACCATGGACCATCAGAGAGCCAACTAAGCCTTGCCAAACTTCTACAAAACCCCCCCACAACAAAGTTGCACCCCACTCAAAAAGATGGGTAACGGTGAAAAGGCCACACATAGGAAAATCCTGAGCCCTCCACAATGTGGATCTCATAGAAAATAGACATTCTTGTCCCACTGTAGGATAGTAGAAACAAGCCACCAATGATGCCATCAACCCGAGGGAGTGATGAATAACAATGGGAATAGGAAGGGATGATGATCATCATATCGATCCCCACCCTAATCTACACAAAGGGAACCAAAAAACACCGCTACAAACCAGTCACACCCCAAGACACCTCCATAGTGGACAAGACACCACTTCTCTCTCCATCTATCTCATCCTCTGAGTCTTCCCCATCCAAAATAGGTGTTGAGGGTCTTTTGCAAGCCACAAAAACCCTATCTTTCAAACTTCCTCCACTTTCGCTTCTGCTTCCTCTCCTACCCATCCTAAGATTTCATCTAAATAGTGAGTATAGTTAAGAGTCAGTCTAGATATCAATTTTAAAGATGACATCTAACACGATTGGCCAATTGTAATTGACCATGACGTAATTTCCAATCTTGAAGGCTAATTCCCGTGAGACCATTGTTGGAACAACTAGAGTGAATAATAAATTGTACATGTCCCTATCGCGAATGCAGATATTGCTCCAAAATCTTTCCCCCACCAACATTTTATTTCATTCTTGACACCATCCAAGATACATTCCCTTTTCTTAAATACAATTGATCTTCAATGTAAAGGATATGTTTGATGGTTGGTAAGATGGTATTGAGGGGGAAGTTAAGAGAATGCAAGTACAATAAGATCTAAAATGAATGAATCTTTGCTTGAGTATGGTTGAGCATGGTTTCTCCAAATAGATCCTTCCAACTCTTCAAATATAAATGAACAACTATTAAATCTCTTCAGAGAATCTACAAATAATTGAAATTTTTTTTTCGTAACATTATCATAAAAATATGTGTAATGAATTAAACATCCAAAAAAAATATGGAAACCCAATCAAGGAAAAAATAAAGGATGTATGACCTTACGATAACTCCCTGTTTTCAAATCACAGACTAGAAATTCTTTTGGGTAGCAATGGGAATGATCATTACAATAGGTAGTCATTCGTAAGGAAAACATGTCCATTGAATGCATAATCTATTAAAACCAAATGCACAATAGCATGTGCTACCACTTGAACATGAATAATACCCATTACAATTTATTACAGGTCGATATGGAGATAGAGGATAAGCGTAAGGTGAAGGAGGATTGAGTCCATTTCTTATTGCATATGATGGTTGGATGGGACTCCCACATTTTCCAAATGGATTTTTAGTATTTCTTTCTATCCTGACATATCCATTTTCACCCCATCATAGGCACCATGAATTCTTTGCAATCTAGTAATCCTTATCAGCTGATTCATATCCCACTAATGTGACACCATGATTGTGATTAGTTCCACATTTACCATCGAACACACCCTATGTCCATAAAAAATAGTTATATATTTTTATAATATCTAATTTTCACCATAACTACTTATATATTTTTATGAGAACCAACATTAGTTCAAATCCATGGAAAAGGAAACATACTGAATTATAAAATTGGAAGTCCCTCCCACCAACTTCAAAAGCCACACTAAATAGTTGATGTGCTACAACCTTCTATAATGATTTTTCATCATGTGTAGGGACATCTTCATATGTATTAATTATAACTATGTGGGATTTTCTCTGCAACTCATACCATGCAAATAAAAAGTACATGTTTATACCATACACATATTGATCTAAAAAACTATATGGGTCTGAATCATTTTTGTTTTCTACTTATTTAAAAAACTTGAAAGAAACCATGTAGAACCAAAAGCATTCATTGTTAGGTTATGTCATAACCATAAGTTGATCTGAAGGTTAGCATTAAGCATCTTCTCCAAAGCTGTAGAGGAAATTACAAAACCATCTAGAATAAACATAAGGAATAGACAAAGGAGATGGAATTTGGCAAATGAAAAATATACAATGTTCATAAATTATAATTGATTATCAAGTCTACTCCTTTCTTTGGCATAGGCAATGCGGGTTTTGGCCAAATCCCACTATACTTTTAAGATCAACACAATCTTACCACAATCATAAAAGTGGTCAAGGGTAAATCCCCAACCCAACATGAATGGATGGTATCTGATGTACTAGATAACATGAAGAGAACCCATGCAATGAAGCTCTGGTGATCTTCAGACATATGCACACCACAAAGACGTCTGTGCAGCATGTTCTTCTCCGCAAATCTATAGATGTGTAGAGGGTCATTGGAGAATTGTGAGTCTACCACCCTGCATTGTAACACTCTAAAATGATGGTTTCCCCTATGTGGATTTGATCTAGGTCTATCATATACCCTTCATTCATTCTCATTTGGTCTTCTTGAATCATCCAATAATCTTCTTGGACATTCACATAGCCTTCTTGTTGGCATTCTATAAATTCTTGGTGATCACTCACAACTTCTTGAGTATTACATAGACTCTCCTGGCTCTCTACACCTCTTTTTTTCCAGGTTCTCTATTGTCAACTCGTCAAAATTTCATATTTTGTTTCATCTCATGCATTTGATTTGTATATCTTGACTTGGGGAGTTCTCTCCATATACTTTTATGTCTTTGAGCATATTATTGTTCTTTATCTCTTTTTTGTTTCACATTATTGTTGTTTATGTCTTTACGACCACAACCATTTTCCTTCTTCTCTTATGTGTAGGTATCTATTGTGAGATCATGGATTCAAAATTTACTAGAAGTACATATCATCAACCATCAAATCAGGTTTCATCACTTCTATCTTTCTCCTTCATTTCATAACGTAGTTAATCTTCCATATTATTAAGTTGTTTTCATCTTAGAATCGTAGTTTGTCTGGTTTTGTTGTTCATTTCATGTAGTTAGAGAAGTTTCTATTCATCCATTGACATTTTTCTCATTTACCTTATTTGTACTTCTGTAGTTTAGTTTTTTGTTGTTTATCTTTTTGTTTCATCTTTGCTAAGTCCATACTCTTCCTATATGAGATGCCAACACGATTTGCTAGTCCCCATCAGTCGTGCTTTAGTCCATAGTTTTCATGTCTTTACGAGGTAGTGATCTTATAGAGCTCAGGATTTAACTCTTTCAGTTAGCTCTTCAAGTTTCCTTAATTAAAATACTTTGATCACTTTATCTATTTATGTAATTTACATCTCATTAGTTTAGTTCCATTTGGGCACTTAACTAATACTTAATCAATCTAATCAATATCTAGTCACATAAGGATAACCAAGTTGCTTCATTCATCTTGTGTCTAATCTTCCTAGCACTCCTAGATTACAATGTGAGGTGGTGCTACGAAATTATGTATCGCTTGAGGTTTTACTAGCCTCTTGATAGATGAACTATTTTCCTCCCCACATTTTGGGTAACCTAATGTTAACAAGCAACCTACCAAAATTATTTTGACAGTTACATTGTGAGGATGGTGACCATCACTCCTCTTTCCCTTTAAACTAAGAGGGTACTCAAAATGACACTATATTTCACCCCTCTTTACAAGCACTATAGTGGAGAACACACTCACCTATATGTCTCAATGTCCATCAATGATATCACTATTAGGGGTGTCTTAGTGGACTCCTTAGGCTGATTCGACATAATAATAAAGGAGTTCCTCTTTGTGAGTGACTTGAATGAGGGAAAGTACAATGAGTGTGAAGCCAACATCTCTACACATGAAGAAATGTCCTTGCCTCCCTTAGGGTGAACTATATTGACCAGTGAGGTGGGCCCCAAAGTTTTCTTCTCTACCTTCATTGTAATCCCCAAATCAAACATGTTCAAGATCACGCTAGGCATCTCTTGACTAACTTTCATAGGATCCATCTCTTCAGTTTTTCATAATTGTCTAAAGTTCCCACATGAAGAGACTATCGATATTATTGAGGACATCGGATACCATCCATTCATGTTGGGTTGGGGATTTACCCTTGACCTCTTTTAGACTACTCTAATTTGGCCCATGTACCCCTGCAATACTTAGGAGTCCTCAATACCTAGCAGTCCTCCATTTTTTAAGCCCATCGATATGTTGAACATGCAAGTTGTGTCTAGTTTAGTCATGCCAGCTCCTCTTGTCTCTTCTCCATTTTATCATCACCATGCTAGCTTCTTGAACATCATAAAGCCTACTATAATGGATTAGAAAGATTCATCTCCATCCTTCATGTGTAATTTTTATCAGGGCATAGCCTGTGAGTTTCGACATCGCAAGTCTTCTCAGGAAGACCCTCTTTCAATTTCTATTCTTGTAGTGGAGAAAGCTATGAATTCTCCTGAGTTCATCTTTGACCCTTTTATTGAGGTCAGCAGGGTTTCTTCTTCATATGAACCTCCACATGCATCACCTACAAGATTTGAGGCTTGCATTTTTATTTACTCGAGAAAATTCTTGCATTGACAATGCCTTCACACTATCCCTCTCACTCACCATTGTGGAGATCTTGGATGAGGACCTATGAGGGGCTTCATCCTTAGCCCTAGCTATTGGTGAGGCACTTGGGAATACCTTTGTAACTATACCATTGTAGTGGTAAGGTTCCTCCTCATATGATCAATATTTAGAGGATGATGATTTGTTGATGGAGGACTTATGAGGGTTGGAACTGCTTCTACATCTGTGGATTAGATCATGCCTATATGTGTTCCCCAATGCTTTCTGTTAATGATTTTCCCTCCTAGAGGACCCTTGTACTTTTTTGGTACTTGCAAATGGGGGTTTTTCCATCGTATACTTCTTTTATCTATTCTATACTTCTATCTGTCCTGATCTTGACTTTCAATATTTAGGGATGATGCAAAGTGTTGGGGGCATTTAGGCACCCCTTGGATCCTCTTCTACCATTCACTATGCATGTAAGAGTTTATCAAATATTTCCTAATCATATAGCTCAGCATAACACAAGTTACTAATTCATATCATAGTAAGTACTATCAATGATCTTTCATCATAGGTGTATTCATCATCTAGCATACTTGACTGCAATATGTATTCTAGATAAAACATAGTATCAAATAAGGAATTCTAAACTAAGGGTAACTCTATGCAGTAAAAATCACGTAGGTAAGTCATGTAAGATATTGCTTACTTTAGCTTAACACTTCTCTACTGACAATATGCTCGCTAAAGTGAGGGTGAAATATAATTCTATAAAATCTACACTCCCATGTAAACTGTCATTTAAGCATTTGTCCACCCTAAAATAAGACACAAAAACCCATCACCCTACCATCATTGACATTCAAAAAGTCATAGTCCAACTTAGATCCTACACTACAAAGCCCTAGTGGTTGTCAGATATGTCCGTATTGTGAAGATGTTTGTGTGGAGCTCTCTCATCTATGAAGTTGCACACATGAAAAGGGCCATTGAATCATTACAAATCTACCACCTTGTATTGTAATTCTCTAAAATGATGGTTTCCATTTCACATATTCTATCTATGTATATGATATACCCTTCATTCATTCTCATTTAGTCTTCTTGAATCATCTCATAATCTTTATTGAGATTCAAAAAACTAGCTTGGTGCCAATCTATAGCTTCTTGAAGATCACTCACAACTTTTTAAGCACTTTGTAGACTCTCTTGGATATCTACACCTTATTTCTTTGTAGGTTCTCCATTATCAACTCATCAAGATTTCATATTTGGTTTCATCTCATGCATCTAAGCTCTCTATCTTGACTTGGGGAGTTATCTCCACATCCTTTTGTGTATTTGAGTATATTATTGTTCTTTATCTCATTATTATTTTGCATTATTATTGTTTATCTTTATCTCATGATTATCTATCACCGATATTATCGTGTCTAACAACTATTTGTGGAGGTGGAGGCACCAAAGCAGGGGCTTGACTAAGGCAAGCCTCTTTACGGCCACAAGTATTTTCCTTCTTCACTTTTGTGCAAGTTTCAATTATGAGATCATGGATTCAAAATTTATAAGAGGAATGCATCATCAATCACCGAATCAGGTTTCATCTCTTCTATCATTCTCCATCATTTCACAACATAGTTAATATTAAATATTATTAATTTGTTTACATCTTAGAATCATAATTAGTCTAGTTTTATTATTCATTTTGCGCACTTAGAGTAGTTTATTTTCATCCATTTAGATTCTATTCATTTACCTTATTTGTTCTTTCATAGTTTATTTTTCTATTGTTTATCTTTTTATTTCATCCATGCTATGTTTGTAGTCTACTTATACGAGATGGCAGTGCAGCATGCTAGGTTCCATCAGTGACATTGTAGTCCTTAGGTTGCACGTCTTTCCAAGGTAGTGGGCTTATGGAGACCAAAGTTTAACTCTTTTAGTTAGCTCTTCCATTTGCTGTAATCAAAATACTTTGATTACTTTATATATATATTTAAGTTTTTGACATCTAATTAGTTTAGAAGCATTTGGACACTTACACATAATCTCTTAACTAATACTCAATCAATCTAGTCAACATCTAGTCACATCAAGAAAACCAAGTTGCTTCCTTCATCTTGTCTCCAATCTCCCTAGCACTCATAGCTAGAAAAATGATGTGGTGCAAGGAAATCATGTAGATGTGGAGGTTTTAACTGGCCTCTTGGTAGGTGTATAATTTTATTCCCCATATTTTGGTGAACCCGACGTAAATAAGAAACCTACCAAAGGTATTGTGATAGTTACTTTGTGAGGATGGTGACTATCACTCCCTCTTTCCCCATAACCCTAGAGGATTCCTGAAATAATGATTTGTTTCAACCCTCTAGATGAGCTTTACAGTGGAGAACCCACTCACCTATATGTTGTGGCTTTTATCAATTATATCTCTATCAAGGGTGTCTTGGTGGGCCCCTCGAGTCGAGTTGAAATTATCATGGAGGAGTTCCCCTTTATGATTGGAATAAAATAGGGAAAGTCTGATGAGTGTGACACCACCATCTACACACATGATGAAATGTCTTTGCATCCCTTTGGGTCAACCATGTTCACAATTTAGGTGGGCCCCATGGTTGTCTTCTCCACCTTTGTTGTGATGCCAAAATCAGACTTGTTCAAGATCAAAATAGGCATTTCCTAGATGACCTCCATGTGATTCATCCCTTCATTTGTTCATAAATGTCTAAAGTTCCCACACAAAGGGACTATCCATACGGTCTAGGAAACTAGATATTGTCCATTTGTGTTGTGTGGGGGATTTTTCCCTGACCACTTTTGTCCTATTCTAAAGGTCCCTACATCCACATGAGGATGTCACATTCCTTACATATTAGGCACATAAGGTTGGGAAAATGAGACTGTGATCTATGCCATCTTCAGGTGTCCCATCTTCTTAGTAGGCCTAGCATGCCTCCCCTTATTCCCCTTCTTTTTTTGGAGCTTAAGGGGAGCATGTTCCCCATGAAAAAACTTCCTTTCCCACCTAAGGTTATACATGCTTTAGGAGTGTCTTTGATTCCCGTATCCGCTTCAATTGTGGACAAAGGAAAGCCACCTATGATGCCTTAGCCTATGGTGCATCTACCTCAAAACATCTTGATCATTCTAGATATTCCTCTCACTACCACTTATGGTAAGGGAAAGAACACTCACAAGAATACAAAATATCCTTTTTTGTTGATGACCCAGCACTCGAGGGTATGGTTTGTTCCTGTATTAGTCTATAGGGAAGAAATTGAAAGGTCACATCTGACTGAGGCTCTAGTACCTTGTATGTCAGCCCCACCTCTTGCTCCATTAGTTGGGCCTCTTTTAGTGTCAGCCATGACACCAGTGACTTCTGCTATGGAGCAGGATGCCATGTTAGAGTATCTGTTTATCTTCACTTATTAATTAGATCATGTTGATTTAATTATTAAGTTGTCTATGTACTCTATTTTCACTTAAGTTGTCTCTTAGGTGCATATAATTAATGTTTTATATTAATTATATTGCACAACCTAGCTTTTACCTTTTTATGGTTTTGTTCACCTTTAAGGTTGAACTTTTGTAATTATTGTTTCATTACTTTGGAATAGAATTTTCTCTCACTCCACTGAGATTTTCCAAGCCTTTTCTTCTGTCTCTCTGCTTTCATTTCAGCAACACGTTATTTGAATGCAGGTGTTCTTGGCAATCTGTGAAGTTGGATTTCTCAACTTCTACATGGTATTAGAGCTTCCCTCCTACTTCCTGGTCTAAGGGTTTTTGAGGCCATGATTCGCAGCCAAAAGCCATAGCTTCTCTAGGTCTTTTCCTCCATTTTGGAGGAGACGCTATTTTCTAGAGCACTTTGAGCCAAAATTGACTCCACCATTGCGCTCAGAAGGCCTAGGAGAGTTGAAAATCATATAAAGTTTGTTGTTTTTGGTCACAGTGACCGCAGAGGAAAATTTTCTCCCTCCTAGGCCGTACAGCATGAAAATTGAGAAAAAAAATTAAAAAAAAAAAATTTCACATTTTTTGGGGCCTGCCCAGCGCAGCCGAGGTGCGACACCCCCGCGCCACCCCAGCCCGGCCTGCACTTGGCCCCCACCGGTGTGCCACCCACTAGAGCCGCCCCCGCTAGCGCTGCTCCTTGGGAGCCGCCCGGCCACCGCCTCCACCGGTGGCCTGCCACCTGCCACCACCGACAACATAGTGGTGATGTCACTACTGATGTCACCCTACCAGTTTTTTTCTCCGGCGTTCTTTATAAATTTTTCGGCAGCTTTTCAACCTTTTTCGGTGATCAAAAATTTTTCTGGCGAGATGGGCCCGTGACGGGTAGGCGGCCATCAAATTTTTTTTGGTGTCTGTGATGGTCATTTGACCATCAAATTTTTTCTCGTGACTGGTTTTTTCCAGTGAGCTCATTTTCGGAGGAGCAGTTGGTTTTTTGGTTTTACCTTGTGCATACGGTGTCCAATTTTAGAAAACAAAATATCGTCAAAAAGGTGTTTCAGAGCCGGATGCAATGGTGTTGATCTTGATTGTTGATTCAATCATTTGATCTCTCATTTTTGGCATTGAAGTGGAAGATTTCATTTTCTCCATCTCTGCATTTGGCGTCCAAGTTTTCTTCTCATTTTTTGTTCTTTTAGTAAGTGTTTCTTTGTTGTATGGGAGATAGAATTATACATTATGCGGGGTTGCTTTTTATTTCTATCATTTAAATTCAGAAACAACCCTTCTACTTCCGTCTTCTTCTTCTCTCAATGTCAGACCCCTCTGTGGCCCGACTGACACCACACAATTATCACACCTGGAAAGCACACATGACTAGGCTACTCATGTTACATGGCTTATGGTCATGTCTAAATGAAAATCAATATGTCCTGTAGCATCCTTTTGAGGTTCTTCAGCATAGGAACAAAATGGAAGAAGCCATGGGCTTGATTGCACTGAACATCTCTGATAGTCTCCTTTTTCACCTGGATGGTTTGACAACTCCTAGGGCCATTTGGGGCAAGTTTTTAGATTTGTTTGGCATAGTGAATGAGTTCCAGGCACTACAGCTTGATGTAGAGCTGACCACTTTGACTCCTACTATATTTCCCACTATAGAGAACTTCTTGATGAAGTTCAAATCTCTGCGCTCAGTTTTGCAGGGATGTGGGAGAAACAAGATAGATGATGAGTGTATCTTCCTGATACTCTCAAAGTTGAGAGGATAGTATCAGATCTTTTCTTCTAATTTCTACTCCACCATGGATTCTTTGGGTACTAGACACACCATGCCTTCATTTGAGACATTCTGTGATCGGTTGACACGGGAACAGGTAAAGATCCAACAGATGGATGCTTCTGGCTCTTCTAGCCAAGCATTAGTTGCTCAGTCTTCACAAGGGAAACCAAAATAGAAAGCCAAACTAAAGAAAGATTTAGCAGGCAATGAGTATTCCTCCAAACCTTCATAGAAAACTAATTCCAAACCTCCAGCTAACCCTTCCAAGGGCAAATCTTCTTCGAAGTCTACTGAGTCTACCTCCAAGACTAAGAAGAAATCAGTTGAGACCTGTAGCTTTTGTGGAGAGGATGGAAATCATATTTATAGGTGCTAGAAACATTTGGAGGCTTTAGAGGAAGCCATGCAGGAGCATCACATTTCACCTGCTCAGTCTGCATTCTCCCCTGCAGGGAAAGGTCATGCTCTTACTACATGAGAAATGACTTCTGGGCCCACCCGGATTCTTGATTCTGGTGCCTCTCACCACATGACTCACACTCAGTAGCTAGTCACCTCACTTGCTCCCTATGCTACTTCATAGATTATTGTTGGGAACTCATCTCATCTTTCAATTTTGGGTTCTGGTTCTGTTGCATTAGCTGGGGGCTCTCTTCAGGATGTTCTTTTTGTCCATAACATTTTTACAAACCTATTGTCTATCTATCAGATTTGCCACTCTGGCTCTGGTAAGACAGTTGAGTTCTCACCACATGATGTGGTAATTTAGGATTTACATGATTCTGATATGATTGTGGCTACTGGGAGTGTTGACACTGCATCCTGCCTATACAGATTTGATGGATTTGAGTCTTCTACTGGCACAGGCTCCTGTCTTATAGCACATGCAGATTCAGTGAGCAGACTTTGGCATGAGCATTTGGGCCATGTCAATTATAGATATCTTAAGCAAATGAGCACATAGGCACTTGTTCTTGGGCTTCCATAGATTACTTTCACTGATGGGGTTTGTTAGGGATGTGTTCTTGGCAAACAACATAGGGATCCTTTTCCTCACGGATGAGCTACTCGTGCTTTGGCACCATTGGAGTTGATTCATAGTGACCTCATGTCATTTCCTACTCCTTTTTTTGGTGCTAGATATGTGCTTACTTTCATTGATGACTTCTCTAGGCACACATGGGTGTACTTTTTGAAGTACAAGTCTGATGTCTTTGATTCATTTTGAGTCTTTAAGACAATTGTGGAGAAGCAATCTGGTCTTTCTATTCGCCGGATATGCACAGATAATGGGGGAGTATGTGAACCAAGATTTAAGGGATTTTTGCTCTGAATATGGTCTTCAGGATCAATTTTTAGTGCCCTACACCCCTCAGTAGAATGGTGTGGTAGAGAGAAAGAATAGAACACTTTGGGAGATGGCTAATTGTATGATATAGTCTAGGTCCATGGATTAGTCTTTTTGGACAGAGGCAGTCAATTATGCCAACTATATTCAAAATCAGATACCTCACAAGGCAATTTGACATATGACTCCTGAGGAGGCTTGGTCTCATGTCAAGCTTGATGTATCTTCATTCTGAGTTTTTGGTAGTGAAGCATGGGCATTTGTGCCAGACGCTCAGAGGAGAGAAATGGAGTGGAAGAGCTGACACCTCATTTTTGTTGGCTACTATGAGGATGTTAAGGCATACAGGTTGTTTGATGCTGATTCTAGAGAGGTCCTATTTCGACAGGATGTCCAGTTTGATGAGCACCTTCTTGCAGTAGATACCCTACTTTGAGAGTCTACTTCACTTACCACTACTCCCTCATCTCTTCCATTTTCCTTTTAGGATGATGAGGATGATGATCTTGGTGATCCCCATTTACCTCCACCATAGGATCCTCCACTGATGCCTAGATGGGCTCACATTACAGTTGATGTTGCAGGATCTCTGGTTGGTGACCCTTCCACTTCCTGTTGCACCCAGTCTCATATTGCAGGTTCTAGTCTTCTGAGTCATGCTATTTGTGGTGATCCTCAGACATTTTCTGCAGTGATAGGACATACTAAGTGGGACAGTGCTATGGAGGAGGATTATTCTTCTTTGATAAAGAATCACACTTGGGATCTTTGTTCTCTTCCTAAGGGAAGAAAGTTAGTGTGATGCAAGTGGTTGTATCATACTAAGTTTGTTGCTGATGGTTCTATTGATAAGTACGAGGCACATCTTGTTGCAAAGGGTTTTTCACAGGTTGAGGGTATTGATTACACTAAGACATTTTCCCCTGTCACCAAGATGAACTCTATTTGCCCTATCTTATCCCTTGCAGCTTCTCAGGGATCACCCATTTTTTAGATGGATGTGAAGAGGGCATTCTTGCACAGTGATCTTACTGAGGAGTTTTACATGGAGAAACCTCAGGGATTTGTGTAGGATTCCTCCTTGGTTTGTAGACTTTGACATTCTTTGTATGGTCTCAAATAGGCCCCTTGGGCATGGTATGAGAAGATGGACTCCTTTCTTCTTTCTATAGGATTCACACACTATCATTCTGATCCTACAGTCTACATTCAGCATCTTGAGGATGAGGTTTTTATCCTTGTGCTATATGTTGATGATCTTCTCATCACAGGTAGCTCATCTTCTATGATTCAGGATGTTCAGCACACATTGATGGAGTAGTTTGAGATGGCTGACCTTGGTTCCTTACACTTATCTCTAGGTCTATAGATTGTTCAGTCCCCTGTTGGGATCTTTGTTTACCATCATAAGTATGCTCTTGACATGCTTCGACACTTTGATATGCTTGATTTCAAGCCTGGTCCCACACTTTTTTAGTCAGGTGTTACTTTGTTTACCTCTTGCACTTCGCCCTCAGTGGATCCTACATTGTATCGGTAGTTGGTTGGTAGTTTGTTATACTTGACACACACTCATCTTGATCTCTCCTTTGTAGTTGGTCTAGTATCTCAGTTCTCACATGAGCCTCATGAGAGTCATTGGCAAGTTTCCAAGTGTATTTTTAGATACATTCAGGGCACACTTATGTATGGCATTCATTACACATCAGGGGCTCCTCACATTGTTGGCTTCACTGACTCAAATTCGGCTGGTGATGTTGATGATCAAAAGAATACTTCTCGCTTTTTTTTTTGTCTTGGCTCTAGTCCTATCACATGGTCGTGCAAGAAGTAGAATGCTCATGCACTTTCATCTATAGAGGCTAAGTACAGAGCGACAGTGCATGCTAGTCAGGAGATTCTATGGCTTCGACAGTTGATGACTAAGTTTGGCTTTCCTCCTAATCATCCCACTATTATGTGGTGCGATAATCAGAGTGCTATTCACATTTCTTACAATGCAATAGAGCATCAATGCACTAAACACATTGAGCTTCATATGAATTTCATCTATGAGTAGATTCATGATGGTGTTCTCACTTTGGAGTACATTCCCACTGATGCATAGGTTGCTAACATCTTCACCAAACCCTTTGCATCTCCAAACTATCTTTAGTTGCGTTCTATGCTTGGGGTGACAGAAGTTGTCCTTGGGGGGTCTTGTTGAGGCCTTCCTTCCTTCATGTTTTTTTTAGCATGTTTGTTTTATCTCTTTTTGGAGAGGGGTTTTTCCCACTGGGTTTTCTCCTTTATCTCCGGTTCATAGAGATTTCCTTGTATTGGGTACCTGATCAAGCCTTATTGTTGGGACCCTCTTTTCCTTCTTTCATAGTTGTGCTAGGTTAGCTTACCTCCTAAGCTTTGCTTAAGGGGGGTGTTAGAGTATCTATTTATCTTCACTTATTAATTAGATCATGTTGATTTAATTATTAAGTTGTCTATGTACTCTATTTTCACTTAAGCTGTCTCTTAGGTACATATAATTAATATTTTATATTAATTATATTGTGCAACCTAGCTTTTACCTTTTTAGGGTTTCATTCACCTTTAAGGTTGAACTTTTGTAATTATTGTTTCATTACTTTGGAATAGAATTTTCTCTCACTCCGCTGAGATTTTCCAAGCCTTTACTTCTATCTCTCTGGCTTCCTTTTAGCAATAGGTTATTTGCATGCAAGTTTTCTTGGAAATCTATGAAGTTGGATTTCTCAACTTCTATAGATGCTACTCCCCCATAGCCTTATCAATCGGGTTCACATATACATCAGAACTATCTTGTATGTGAGTGTATGCGTTGTTGATGGGAGATGGCCTTAACTCATGAGGCCATTACAAGGGTGGAGAATGCATCCTTTAAGCCCATGTTCACTACCTCTACATCTACCAATAGCTCTACTATTTCTTCTATAGCCCCTCATCCCTCTGCTACCTTTGTCACACTTCCTCATGCACCAGGAGTGACTATTAGGCCTCACACTAAGAGGTTCTAAGTTTTTATCTCTCCACCATAGTAACCACCATAGATCACCTTGCTACTTAAAATTCCTCCATTTTTTATACCATCAACATGTTCCACATGCAAGTTGTCTTTGTTGGATTATATCAGTTTCCGTGTACTGATCATGTTGTTGATATTCATGTTTTGTCACTGCTGTCAACATATATTTGTGTGGAGAAGATAGACTGGTTACATAACCGAAAGAAGTGCACGGACAGTATACGGATGATTCAAAATGATCAAAGTTGGATTTATGTAGAAGGATGTGTGTTGACCTTATTCCTAAGGTCACTTGGCTTTATGTTGCATATTGTGGATGTTACAACTAATTTCGTGAAGACTGGTTCTAGACTGTAATTGTGATACTGAACAGAGCAGGTCTCTATGTTTCGAGCATATCTTTCTGGCGAAGATATTTCAGATGAAGCGAGCTTACTGGTGGACACTTGACATATGTTGGAATAATGGGTTAAGTTTTATTGTTGTTTGATGACTCAGGATGTCAGCTGTGGCATGTATTCTAGAGAAAACCTATTTGGTGGCCGACTTTAGACATGTAGTGTGTAAAATGAATTGTGAGCGTGGATTGTGGATTTGGAAGTATAAGTGATGGATTATATTTGATGTTTACTTGTTATAGGTACCATGTGTATCTTAGTAAGGGGTTATATAATTATTTATATATTGGAAAGCCTTAATTGGTAGACCTGATTAATTATTTGTGTATTAGGAAAGATTAATTGGCCAACCTAAAGAATTATTGTAAGAGGCTATATATGAGTGATCTTTACTTTTGAAAATATGTGACAGAGATTGAAAAGGAAAAATAAGTGAAAGCTTCGAGGCTTGTTTGACTACTAGATGTAGAGCAGAGTTTATGAGAAGAGTGGAAAATGCATCCTTTAAGCCCATGTTTGTTGCCTCTACATTTTCCACTAGCTCTACTATGGCTTCTGTAGCCCCTCATCCCTCTGCCACCTTTGTCACACTTCCTCATGCACCATGAGTGACTATTAGGCCTCACACTAAGAGGTTCTAAATTTTTATCTCTCCATCACAGTAACCACCACAGATCACCTTGCTACTTAAAATTCCTCCATTTTTTATACCATCAACATGTTCCACATGCAAGTTGTCTATGTTGGATGATATCGGTTTTTGGGTACTGATCATGCCGTTGATATTCATGTTTTGTCACTGATGTCAACATATATTTCTTTGAAGAGGACAAATTGGTTATATAACTAGAAGAAGTGTACGGACATTGTATAGATTATTCAGAATGCTCAAAGTTGGAATTATGTAGAAGGATGTGTGTTGACCTTATTTCTAAGGTTGCTTGGCTTTATGTTTCATATTGCAGATGTTACAACTAATTTGGTGAAGACTGGTTTCTAGACTGTAACTATGATACTAAACAAAGTAGGTCTCTGTGTTTCGGGTATATCTTTCTGGCGAAGATATTTCAGATAAAGCAAGCTCACTGGTGGACAGCTGACATATGTTGGAATAATGGGTTAAGTTCAATTGTTGTTTGATGACTCGGGACGTTAGCTATGGCATGTATTCTGGACAAGACCTATTTGGTGGCCGACTTCAAACATGTAGTGTGTAAAATGAATTGTGAGCATGGATTATGGATTTGGAACTATAAGTGATGGATTATATTTGATGTTTACTTGTTATAGGTAATGTGTGTATCTTAGAAAGGTGTTATATAATTATTTGTATATTGGAAAGCCTTAATTGGTAGACCTGATTAATTATTTGTATATTAGGAAAGCTTAATTGGCCGACCTAATGAATTATTATAAGAGGGTATATATGAGTGAGCTTTTCTTTTGAAAATATGTGATAGAGATTGAAAAGGAAAAATAATTGAAATTTGTGAGGCTTGTTTTACTACTGGATGTAGAGCAGAGTTTATGAGAAGAGTACTTCATTGGAAATGATCAAGCAAAGACAATTTCTATCAGATAGTTCATTGGATTGTTTATTTTATATACACTTGTTTGGATTGTGAATCCTTGAGGGTGGCTTTAACCTTCTTTGGGAAGTGTGCCTAGGAAGTGAGCCTACTATTTATCTTGACTCCTAACATGGTCTGTCTCTTAGCATAGACTATGTACTATAATGTTGTAACAAGCTCCTAACAGGGCTAAAATATTTTACCAGGGATACTATACTCTTAGTACATTATTTGTGGGAGCTAATTCCCACCGGGGTTTTACCTTTAACAGGGTTTCCTCGACAACAAGTATTATTTTATGGTGTTGGCATTTACTATGTTATTATTTACATTTTTAGATTTGGTTTATAAAGTTTAAAGTTTAATAATTTATATTACAACCGATTCACCCCCCCCCCTTCTCAGTTGTCTTGTGGATTGTTATTCCTAATAATTAGCATTAGAGCTTGTGTTCCTTAGAAATAAATTTTAATAGCTTGAGGTGATCTTGAAGATAACTTACTATAGGAAGGATAGTCAAAAGTTTGATCCTGAAAAGTTTGATAGTTGGAAGAACAAGATGAGAACACATCTACTATGTCTGGGAATTTATTACTGGATGATTATGATGAAGAATAAAAAGATAGCGACTTAGAATGAATTAGAGAAGGCTACTAGAAATCAAAACAAGTTATTTTCATGTAATATGGTTGCAATGGAATCTTTGATCAACACACTTTCAGAAGGATAATTCACTCAAGTAAAGGACTTTGATTCAGTGCATGATATTTGGACAAGATTGGAAGCACTATATGAAGGAGATAAGTTTACCAAGCAGGAAAAGATACAAAACTGGAAGACAAAGATGGAATCGCTGAAGATGAGAGAAGATGAGAACATTAGGGAATATGGATAGAGAATTACTTATAGTGAGGAAGAAGTGATTGCGAAGATACTCTAATCTTTGACACCTGCATATAGAACCAAAATACAAGCTATAGAGGAGATTATACCTTTGACACTGAAGTTCACCATAGAGATGTTGATTGGAAAGCTAAATACATTTGAGGCCACAGAATTAGGAGACACTTTACCTAAAGTTGAATCAACATTCAAGGAAACTAAGCACAAGAACAAAAGACCTTATCTAGAAATACAAGCACCAATAGTAAAGACCCAAGGGAAGAACTTGGAGCCTATGCTGATGAATGGGAACAGATACAGGAAGAAGAAATAAAGTTATCTAAAGTTGTGGCACTGATTGCTAGAAGATAAAAGAGAGGTAAGGGAAAATTTGAAGGCAAATTACGTCTAAAATTCTTTTCATGTAAGAAAATTGGTCATTTTGTATTTAGATGTCCTACAAGAGTTCCAAAGCACAAACCTAAGTTTTTCAAGTCTAAGTATTCAAAAGACAAGGAATGTTATTATGCTAGTGCGGGTATATCTTATGATGATGATGATGATGATGATGATGATGATGATGATGATGATGATGATGATGATGATGATGATGATGATGATGATGATGATGGTGATGATGGAGTTGGATTTACTACTATTAAGGATGATGAACCTATGCATGAAGAAAAATCCCTATTATCCCGTGGTGAAAAGAAATTTGAATGGGTTATAGACAGTGGTTGTTCACATCATATGAGTGGACATAAAAACAAGTTTTTGTGTTTGAAAAGACATGATGGTGGTGCTTTCTAATTTGGTGACAATACTCCTAAGCTTATTATTGGAGTTGAATCTATTTCTTTGGATGGAAAGACTAACGGTGACAATGTATTACTTGTTGATGGACTTAAGCATAATCCTTTGAGTGTTGGATAGCTAGTAGACAAGGGTTATCAATTGAAATTAATTGATGGGAAATTCTCTATCAGAAGTAAATTTGGAGACTTGATCGCATCTGGTACAAAATCTAGAGGTAATATATTTGAATTGAACACATCTGAAGCTTCTTGTTTTATTGCGAAGGTTGATCACAGTTGGTTATGGCACATAATATTTTGTCATGTTAGCTTTGATAACATTGCTAAGGCAAGTATGAAAAAAGTAGTAGGAGATATACCTAAAATTCTGAAGCCATCTAACACTATGTGTAGAGAGTGTGTTATGGGTAAGTAGACTAGAAGCACTTTTAAAAGAAAATCTTATTTGGCAAAAGGGAAGTTGGATCTGGTGCACACAAATCTGTGTGGTCCTACCAGAACAAGATCATACTATGGTGAAAGGTACATTATACCATTTGTTTATGACTTTTCTATAATTATGTGGGTTACATACTTGAGAGAGAAATCTGAAGCATTTGACAATTTCAAATTATTTAAAGAAAAAGTTGAGAATCAATCTGGTTTGAAGATAAAGTGTTTGAGATCAGATAGAGGTGGAGATTTTACATCAGAGCTAGTTAATTCATACTATGAAGAGCATGGAATATCTAGATGGACATCTGCACCTAGAAATCCACAACAGAATGGGATAGTAGAGCAAAGAACCATAACTAAATTAGATGCTACAAGGACTATGTTGCTAGAATGAAATGTGTCACATGTTCACTGGAGAGAAGTAGTTGGCACTTTTGTGTACACCCTAAATAGAACTCAAATCAGAGAAGGTACAAGTAAGACTCCTTATGAACTATGGTTTGATCATACACCTATTGTAAAATATTTCAGAATATTTGGAGGTAATGTTATATCAAGAGAGATGATGAGATATGCAAGTTTGATGCTAGAAGTGATGAAGGAATTTTTCTTGGTTATTCCACTAAGAGTAAATTATACAAATATTTCAATCTAAGATTGAGAAAGTTGATTGAAAGCACCAATTTGACGATAGATATAATGTTTCATATTCAAGAAAGGATATATGACTATGGTCAGATACCATAAATGAAAGAGGTTACTGCTGAACTTGAAGAACCTTTGATGATTGACAATGAGATTGAAGATGAATAGTTTGAAGCTATTGATACATTGAAGACACCAATGTATGTTAAGAAGATCCATCTTGAAGATAAAATTATTAGTGATGCAAGTAAAGGTATGATGATCATATCTAGAGCTAGAGATGAAATCTGTTTGATTTCTCAAGTTGAATCAAATAATGCTGATGAAGCATGTAGATATAAATCTTGGACTAAAGCTATGGAAGAAGAACTTGAACAGATAAAGAAAAACAATTCTTGGAAATTGGTTCCAGGACCTAAGAAAAAAAATGTGATTGGCACTAAATGGGTTTTCAGAAATAAGATGGATGAGGAAGGAACAATGGTAAGAAACAAGGCTAGACTAGTATGTAAAGTCTATTCGCAACAAGAAGACATAGACTATGAAGAAAATTTTTATCCCTATTGCTAGATTGGAAGCTGTGAGATTATTTCTTGCTTATGCTGCACATAAAGACTTTAAGGTTTATCAGATGGATCTGAAGTCAACATTCTTGAATGGTGATCTAGAAGAAGAAGTTTACATTGAGCAACCTGGTGGTTTTCCTTTTACAGATAATGAAAACATGGTTTGCAGACTGAAGAAAGCACTGTATGGAATGAAACAAGCACCAAGAGCATGGTATGCAATATTGGACAAATATCTACTTCATCTTGGTTTTAGAAAAGGTAATTCTTGGTTTTAGAAAAGGTAATGCAGACAGTAATTTATATTTGAGAACTAATAAAGATGGAATCTTAATTGTAGAAGTTTTTTTTGATGATATCATTTTTGGAGGGAATGATAAGATGATTAAGAAGTTTGATAAAGAAATGGAAAATGAATTTGAGATGTCAATGATTGGTGAGATGAATTTTTTTCTTGGTTTGCAAATTAATCAGAGTAAGAATGACATTTTCATATCTTAGACCAAGTATCTTAAGGAAATGTTGAAATTTTTTGGAATTGAAGATTGTAAACCTGTTGGGACACCTATGGTGACTAGACAAAAACTAACTAGAAATGATGAAACTCAAAGTGTTGATCAGATAAAGTACAGATCGATGATTAGAGGTCTACAATATCTAACTCACACTAGACCAGATATTACCAATGTAGTTGGAATTGTGGCTAGATATCAGGCAAATCCTAAAGAGACACATTTTTCTGTTGTAAAAAGAATTTTTTAGATATTTGAAAGGAACAATAGAATATGGATTGTGGTATGAAAAATTAGAAGATTTTACTTTGTAGGCTTATACTGATGCTTATTGGGTAGGTAATGTGGATGATAGGAAGAGTACAATTGGTGGTGCATTTTTCCTTGGGAAAAGATTGGTTTCTTGGTTGAGCAAGAAGCATAACTATATTGCTCAATCTACTGCTGAGTTGGAGTATGTTGCTGCTGCAATAAACTATACATAAGTTATTTGGATGAAACAAATGTTGAAAGACATTGGAATAATATTTCAAGAGCCAGTGGTTATCCATTGTGATAACACTAGCATGGTGAATATGTTGAAGAATCTTGTAATGCATTCAAAGACTAAACATATTTATATTATGTATCATTTCTTGAGGGAGAAGGTAGCTGATAAAGGGATTAAAATGGAGTACATTAGCACAAAGGAATAGATAGCAGATATATTTACTAAAAATTTTCCAAAAGATTCTTTTGAATATCTTAGAAGCATGCTTAGGGTGATGGCCCCTCCCAGTGGAAATTAATTGATGTAGATATGCGCCAGTCCAGTAGATCTCAGAGCTATAACATTCTCTAGACTTGATGTACGGACCTACTCCTCAGGGGGAGTGATCGCATGAGAATACTATGGAGTACATTTGGGTGATCTTGCACCTGGTTGGTGGACATGAACATTTGAAAAAGCTACACCTTATAGATGACTACAGATAAGTTATGGAACCCTTTTCCATTGCAGCCAAAGAGGGAAGGAATCTATGTGAAAATACCTACTATTTTGGGAGATTTATGTTGAGGATATTGAGAAGATTATATTGAGAGAGAGTACTTTTGGGTTGATGCATATGGATTTTCCCATATGTTTCCATCAATTCCAAATGGGGAGATTTTTGGATGATATCAATTTTTGGTTATTGACCATGCTGTTGATATTCATGTTTTGTAACTGATGTCAACATATATTTCTGTGGAGAGGATAGACTGGTTACTTGACCGATAGAAGTGTATGGACACTGTACGGATGATTCAGAATGATCAAAGTTATATTTATGTAGAAGGATATGTTTTGACCTTATTCCTAAGTTTCCTTGGCTTTATGTTGCATATTGCAGATGTTATAGCTATTTTAGTGAAGACTAGTTTCTGGAGTGTAACTGTGATACTAAACAGAGCAGGTATCTGTGTTTCAGGTATATCTTTCTGTTGAATATATTTTAGATGAAGCGAGCTTACTTGTGTACAACTGACATATTTTGGAATAATGGGTTGAGTTCAATTATTGTTTGATGAGTCAGGACGTCAGTTATGGTGTGTATTCTGGAGAAGACCTATTTGGTGGACGACTTCAGACATGTAGCGTGTAAACTGAATTGTGAGCATGGATTGCAGATCTAGAAGTATAAGTGTTGGATTATATTTCATGTTTACTTGTTATAGGTACTGTGTGTATCTTAGCAAGGGTTTATATAATTATTTGTATATTAGAAAGCCTTAATTGACCAACCTGATTAAATATTTGTATATTAGGAAAGCTTAATTGGCTGACCTAATGAATTAATGTAAGAGGATATTTATGAGTGATCTTTTCTTTTGAAAGGATATGATAGAGATTGAAAAGGAAAAATAAGTGAGAGCTGTGAGGCTTGTTTGACTGTTGGATGTAGAGCAGAGTTTATGAGAAGAGTACTTCATTGGAACTGATCAAGCAAAGAAAGTTGCTATCTGACAGTTCACTGTATTGTGTATTTTCTATACACTTGTTTGGATTGTGAATCCTTGAGGGTGGTTTTAACCTTCTATATCATACACCTATTTTGCTTAATGTTATGCATTTCAATAATGATCTTAAGCCATCCTATCACATGCATATCTAGCTCAATTACACATGTTGAGACACTCTCAAAAGTCACCTTGCCACACACCTATCTAGCTCAATGCTACACATATTAGTGCACTATGTCTAAAGTCTTTCTATCACATACCTAGATAGCTTTCACTATGCATGTCCCAGATTATACAAAAAAAATTCTATCATATGGATCGACATAACACAAATTTACAAGTCACCTTGGTGTACTATCAATGATCTTTTATCACATTTATCTTCATCATCTAGCATGCTTAACTACAAAACATATTCTAGATATAATGCAATATCAAATCAATAATTCTGAGTTGAGGGTAACTATGTGCGGAAAAACTCCTATAGGTAAGTCAAGAAATATATTGTTTACTTTAGCTTCACACTTCTCTAATGATAATATGCTTGCTAAGGTGGTTGCAAAATGTAATGACATAAAATTTATAGCACCATGTAAACTTCCATTTAAGCATTTTTCCACCCTAGTAGATGACACAAAAACCCATCACCCTGTCATCCTTGTCACTCACCAACTGATCATCCAACTTAGATCACATACAATAAATCCCTCATGGTCTTCAAACATGTGCACACCAAGGAGACATCCATGTGAATCACTCTCGACCATGAAGCTATAGAAGTACAGAGGGTCATTGGAGCATTACGAATATGCCACCCTCTATTGTAACATTCTTAAATGATGGTTTCCCTTGTGAGGATTCTATCCAGTTCTATTATACCCTTCATTAATTCTCATTTGGTCTTCTTGAATCATCTCATAATCTTCTTGGACATTAACACAACCTTCTTTCTTTCATTCTATATCTTCTTGGTGATCACTCATAGGTTTTTGAGTATTCCACAAACTCTCTTGGCTCTCTACATCTCATTTTTTAAACAAGTTCTCCATTATCAACTCGTCAAGATCTCACATTTGGTTTCATCTCAACAATGATTCATGTTTACAAATGTTACAAATGTGGGTAAAACTTATTCCATGATTTTTAAAATTGGACCTTAATCTCATTTAGAATTATGAAACCAAACAACATTCAAGATTGATTCTATATGCATGTGTTTTAGGGCCATTTCCTATGATCATTTTCTTATTTTTTTTAGTTTTAACTTTAATTTGATCATAGGCTATTATTTGAGATTCACCAATATTTTATACAAAAAAAATTATTATAAAATAATTAGGAATAAGAATAATTTTTGTATTGATTGTACTTTTCTTTACCAACTTTAAATCTATGTATTGTATTACACCTCTAATAATATTATTCCTAAATATAATTATGACTTATATATATATATATATATATATATATATATATA
>MU228019.1:1536149-1552608 GCA_018584345.1 Thuja plicata
TATATATATAATTGTAAACTAGACCTCATTTATTAAATGCCAATGTGAATACTCATGGAAATAAGAATCTTTCATAAAATTTGAACTTGTATAGTGTTGATTGCCTTATCCCATTATCCACATCAAATTATATCAATAAAAGTTTACAACCCAAGACTAATAATACCTATGTGTAAACTATTTTGGCCAAAGCTTATATATTTTTAGGAGATTCTCATTAGAGATTTTTTTGCTATAGTAATTTTACATCGTATATAATTTAGTGAGTATCCCATTTCTTTCTATACGCATTTCGTTAGTTGGAACTTTTCTCTATTTGTACATTTCTTGTTTAGCACACTAGGTATATAAGAAAGGTATCCTCCATTTTAACATACTATTATCAATTCAATGTCTAACCTATAATTTCACATTTCAAATTTTTAAAAGCAAGTATTCAACATTCAAGACATTTAATCTCACTATATTCTTAAATGTGGTAAGCTTCAACAACCTTCATAGAAGCATGTCTTTTATGATTTCCTTTAAGATTTTTATGGATTCATGTTATCACATCAAATTTGTAATCACCTTTAAGGAGCATTGCATCATCAAGGTTAATAAATATTATTTCTCAAATCTAGCCTCTACTATATATCAACATGTTTTCCCTTCAAATATATCTGATTTCAATTTGAAGGTTAATTCCTAAACAAGAGTTGAACTTAAATAAACCCCTTTCTATATAACTTTTCCCCTCTTGTTTATGTTAAAAAATAGGATGCAGACACACAATGAAAGTTAGAGATAGATTAGGAGAAGAGCTATAATCTGCATTTTTATTGGATCTAAATAGTTAAAAATGGGCCGAGTTGGGCACCCCATCCCAAGGAGCAAGACAGCCTATGTGTCCTAATCCCTCTTGTTTTTCCTATAGTTCATATAGTAGGTCAGTCTAAGTTTACTTTTCTTAAATGTTTTCCATAAATCTAATTGTTAGCTCTTAGTCTTCTTGTGCCTATATAAATTCACATTTTCATCCCATTTGGTGCTAGATCTTGCATTATCCATTTACAATTGCATCCTCATAGTCCCCCATGAAAAAGGACCACTAAATTAACTTTTTCCTTGAGTCATCTTTAGCCTAGTGGATAATTCTCCTTCCAATTTAGTTGGATAATCATGAAGTAGATTTCTTATTTGCATGCATTGAATTTGTGTATCTTATCTCGTCATTTCCCACCTTATAAAAGAACACTGAATTTTTTATAGGTAGTAATCCCTATAGAGTGACTGAAGGGGGTGGTCTAAATATTATATCTTTTCGAGGTATCCTACTTCTAACCCTTAGTTTCATTCTATTTAATAATACTTTTGGAAAATGAGGAAAAGTTAGAGTTCAAATCAAATGGTGTAGCATATAATTTTTCTTGAATTTTTAAGATACTTGTTGGCTAAAAAATTTTTCCTTTGATAAATATTATAATTCTTAATTGATCCCTTTAACTTAACCACAAATCTATTGTCAATATTTTGGTAAATTATGAATAATTTCCCTCTAAATTTGAAGTACAACTCCCTTATAAGATATATTAATGAATTATAACCAAACTAACATTTGGATATACTTTTGACTCAAAAGTATGCAAGGATTGCTAATATTCATTCATCAACATGCAATAAATACAATATTCGTTTCTTATGAATTGTCAACTTTGAGAATACACAGATTGTGTTCACCATAAACATAACATAACTATTCAATTTTCCATAGACCATAAAATACATTATGAAGCATATATGTATATATTCCAATACAAAAAATAGATTTGACAACAGAGAGAAAAATGAACACCTAAATTTTGTCCACATAAATTCAAACACACAAATATAAACTCGCCAAAAATTGTCTTCCTTCTCATTCACAGATAAAATGAGTTCCTTCCAAAATATCACAATAATAACTTACAGTCTATTGAATCAAAAAATTCAGACCTTTTCAATGTCCTTCAATCACATATATATAGTCTATGCCAAAAACCAACTTAACACCTTGGAGCTCAGTCCATCTCGTAGTACAATATTATTTTTGAAACTGATTTGAGATTAACTTAAAATAAAAACTTTTCTTAAAATAAATCACAAATCAAAGAGAACGTGGCAGAATAACTAAGGTTGAGAAAATGCCCCTGAGCCTGTGGATTGTTTTTGATTAGTGGGAGGATCATGTGCTACTTTCCAATCCTTATAAACAACCAAAAATTCTTGAATCACCTAGAAATTAGGAATGGAAATATGGACAATTTGTTGTCTCCACACTTCCTTTTTTCTTTTGATCTCCATCACCTTTGTTGTATGTTTTGGAAGTTATCTTAAGAACACATGTAGTAAAGATCTGGTCCTTTCCACCTTTGAAAGATCTTCCACTGCTAGGGCCTTTTCCTTCTTTATATGTTTGATCTCTTCTTTGAAGGTTTTCAGCACAACATCCATGTCTTTCTCGACAGTGCCATCTTCTTGTTTATAAATTACATTTATACATTTGAGATCATGTAACTAAAATTGAGTGAGGTTTCTCAGTTGTTTATTCAATTTAATGAATTATTCTCTGCCCAATTTCAACACATAGTTCCTCCATTGTATATTGTTCTTACATGTGTACTATACACAATAATCAAGATTCTTAATCGATCTTTCTGATAATAAATTTGTGACTCCATATTTCTGAATTTCATCCATGCGGGACACTACTCTCATTCATTTTATTTTCTCCCTTTCCCTAGGCAAGAGCTTGTATCTTTAACTTGCTAATGGCTGTAGTGGTATCATCATAGACCTTCCTATAATCTAAGATATACTTGCTACATTATTTTATTATTCCCTTTAACCAATCATCGAATACTTACAACACCATTTTTCCTCAATGAATTTGACCATGAAGTTTTTTGTTGGCTGGTGGTTTTGGATCAAAAGACAGAGATGCTTGAAATATATATTTTGGACAAGGACTATGGATACCATATATATATATATTCTTTCAATACATGTACCATAAGTTTCAATTCATTTTTATCATTGTTAGTATTGTTAGAATAACTTAGGAAAGTTATGTAGTGAGAGGGGAGGGTTGAATCAATACCCTAAGAACTTTTAACCATTCACACTGATTAATTACCGAGTTAAATAAAATGCATAAATAAACATAAAGTAAATAACTTACATTATGAAATCTATAACACATAACAGAAATATTTTTGTCAAGCAGAAATCCTTTGTTAGAGGAAAAAATCTACAGTGGGGATGACACCCAGAATCCTTCACTACTATAGTATAAAACTTGTGTGGTTAGAGATACAATGTTAGCTACTTATGGTATCTTACCATGTTAGGAGTAATATACTCAATTAAGAGTACAAAAGACTTATTCCATCTACCTTGTTAAAAGATTTTACAATCTCTAATCTAAGAGATGTATTGATTTAAAGGATTTAAAAAGAAATAAGAACTATTAGGGCCTACCCACAAGTGGGATTTGTACTTCATTGATTTCAAAAAAATTCAATAAAAAATGTCTCATAGAGATGCATCAATCAAATGTTGTCCAGACTCAATGTGCTATATATATATGTTACCTTGTTCTATACTCGATAGCTTAGTATCATAATCTCCACTTCATTCTGCATACCTCTCCTTTGCTTCACTTTGTAACATCTTGATCAACTCTTTAGTTTTAGTAACATCAGCAACAACTTCAACAACAATGTCAACTCTTTTCAACAACTTGTTAGATGTTCAAAATTGATCTCTTATATAATCTTTAGGTGGTTAACTAGATCTAGGGCATCAATAATAAACTATGGAGATTAAGTGGCTAAACTTAGGTTACATCTCCAATGGTGTATGCCTTCCAAAAATTCATTGGTGGATCTGACTTGTGATCATAACCAATCATATGTTTGGAGTTCAATGACTCACCTAACTTTTGTCTTTAAATCTGTTCAACGCTTGGTTCTCTATGTCTAGATACAATATATCTAAACTCAAATGAAATATCAACTTTTGAATTTTTGGTAACTTACATATGCTTAATCGGTAACTCTTTACTCTCTTCTCAGTGTCTATGAGTGCTCAGTAATTGTCTTTGCATAACTTGGTATATACATCTTTATCACTACTAGATAATTGGCTAGTACTCGGTGGCTATCTTGGTTTCCATTACCGACTATGTCCCCTTTATTATTTGAATTCCTTCCTTCACTTACATTTACCGATATATGAATTTGCATAAAAATAATGACCAAAAAATCTCTTTAGGAGTAACATATCTCCCCCTTTGACATTAGTTTGGCATTTTGTGAAAAACTTTAGAGTAATCAAAATTTTTCAAAAGTTAAAAAATACAAGTTTATGACTTTCCCTTTGATAATACTCCTCAAAATTTTACTTCTTATGACAACATACATATCTCCTTTATATAATAGTCCATACATATATCTCCCTTTTTTACATATCTTATGTATATATCAAACTATCCTTATTATCCCCCTTTTTTGAAAATCATGCCAAACAATACTTATTCTTATCTTCTGGAGGTATCTGATCAAAAATGTGTTTAAACTGGGTCTTGGCATCAGGTACAGCTTGTTACCATGTATCCTTCAATGTTTACATAACAACTATCTATGTAGTAATATCAACTACCAAAATAGTATTAGTGTCTAATGAATTACAGTCTGGAGTAGCAACTAGGTCATTGGTTTTCTTCAAATGAGTCTGCAATGACTACAAGTGGGCAATAAGTGTTTCTTGCAGCTCAAGGAGTTCCATCCTTAATGTACATTTTTCATTTCTGAGCTCTTTCTTCCTTTCCATTAACTATTTAACCTGTCAATGATATGCCTGTAGGGATCCATGCTCGATTGATATGTTCTTTAGCTGCTCGATCATCTCTTGTTCAAGAGATTCCTCTTTTTATTTGATCTCCTAAGTGAAGAGTGAAATGGAACAAAGCTGTTGCAATAATAAGATAATATCAGACAAATTTTTCTCCATGTCAGTGCATGCTTCAAAAAGAGATACCTTGTCAAGTGAAATGTTCTTTAAGATCTCTTCTAACAACTTGTGTTCCATGCTCTTCTGATAATTTTTTATCATGCCATTGGTTGTGTCTTTTCTCAGTTCTCACACTTCTTGAATCAAATCTTCTACTTGGTTAAGAATTCTTGCCTCCTCATTTATAGTAGCATGTGCCACAATCTCCTATAATACTTCTTTCACATATTCCAATACAATGTTTTCTTTCTTCTTTTGAAATGATTTATTCTGGATAACCTTTAGTCTTACCAATTCATCATATTATTTCATCTCATCAGGGTCCATAGTAGATAGATCAACTTGAGGTAATATGATCAGTTGACTCATATCTACAATTTCATCTTCTTTGATTTCTTCTTCTTAGTCATCATAGTATCACTAGTAGATAATTTTGTTGAAGGGGATACCTTTTCTACATCAGATGTGGTCTTAGTAGCATCAAATATACTTTCATCTTTCATTTATGCTTTCTTGTATTTTCCTTTAGTGGATAGTGACTCCTCTTTATTTTCCTCTTATTTATCTTTGGTCTTCTCTTTGGTCTTATTTTATGTTCTTTCTTTTGTATTTTTATCTTCCTTCTATGTTTCTTGTCTACCCTCGGTCTTGTCTTTTTCTTAATCCTTGGGAGGTTCACTGACTTGCTCTTGTTGTAGTGTGGGGTTCATGGTAGAAGGTTCCTCGGTGTTCTATTCTTTATGGGGCTCGGTCACCTTAGGATTCTTGGTTGATCCTTGTTATTTTTTCTTTTTCTTTAGTGTCAGTTGCAACATTAGACATGCCAATATAAACATCTAAAAAATCATTAACTTGTTCTATAAATTCCTCTAATAGTTTTGCATCAGAAAAATCTACTGTATCTTTTTGGTCACTCTATTTGTCCTTTTCTATCATCACATCTTCATCTTCTACAATTTTGGTGGAAGGGTTCTCCTATGTAATATCTTCAATTAATATTTCTTCTTTATCTAATGTAAGATCAATAGGATTGTTCTTACCTTTCTCTTTAGTATCTTTATATTTTTTTTGTCTTATCTTCCATATATATAGAGAGAATTTTGCTCCATTGGTCATTGGTTTCATCTTGTACTTTCTCTAACTCTCCAAGTATGATCCTTAATAATCTACTTTTAATAAGAAAATGGTTAGAGCAGGTCTTCATTTTCTCATCAATCTCAGTTACATTCATTGTGGGTTGAGCTAGAATTAGGGATTTTTACCTCATTTTATTTTCAATATTCAATGCATACTTCCATCTAGCATCAATTTTTCTATAAAGTTCATTAGATAGATGGTTGACAACTTCAATTGGTGCAAGTTTAAACTTATGAAAAGTAAAAACAACTACGTCTTCTATCTTTGTTTAACCTTCTTCATAACAGTTGTCAATGTACCTGATTCCTAAGGTTCCTCAATTTTTTCTGAAGTACCTCAATTGACTCAACTAGAGTCATCTCCAATCATCCTAAGCTTATATTCTTATGTTTGCTGAGGTCTTCAGTGTCTATCTCACTATCTTCTTTCAAGTTCATTTTTTCTCCTTGTTTGAACTATATCCTTCTTACTTCTCACATATGTTTTACCTTTTGGCTCATCTATTTCTGATTTTTTTTTTTTTTTTTCTCTCAGTGTAGCTGTGGACCATGTATTTGTTCTGGTTGTCTTGGTACTCGGTGATACCCTCATTGATAGTGTCTCTTTCCCTTTTGTGTGAGAGAATTCATCTTCATTTGTTTCATCATCAAATTTGTGATCCTTTAATAATTTCTCAATCATTTTTTATGTCCTCCTTTGGGCTTTAGGTATTAAGATTTCTTGTTTTCTCTTCTCTTTGACCTCTTCATAAGTACCATATCTTTTGGCTCTTTTGTTAACAGGATTTGCTAACATAGCCTCAATTTTTTGTCACAATGTCTATGTCCATCTCATATCCCATAGGTTGTATCGAGATACTTCTAGGTTCAATTGCCTTTATGATACATGTGTTGGTGTCCACTTAAGGAAATAACCATTCATAATCATATCAAGATATTCACCTAGACTCACGATGTAATCATTTATTTGATATATGAGATGCTTCTTAGTGTTCTATCTAACATTATCGATAGATGGGAAGAAATTCATGAAATAGAAATATATGCATACCAATAATGACCCAAACTTCAAAGTGTTTGTCTTTTCTTTCCTTATGGTATTCATGTTGTCTTCCAATTGCTTCAAAAAAATCTCACAAATGCTAATCTGTATGTTCTTCTTCACAGTCTTTTATGCCAAATCTACAACTCCACATAGTACATTGTCAATTCTTGAAGTTTGAAACACTCAGTAGGATATAATATTACATAAATATTTTAGTTCAGGGTCTTCAATAGTAGATCTTCAGACCTCTAGCATCCCACTTTGCCTTGGTAAATTCACTTAAATTGTTCTTCTCAAATTTCCTTATAGCGTTTGGCTTATCTCTAGTAGGGTAACCAGTTACAATATGTAAACCCTCTTTTGTTAATTTCACTAGTTGGTCAAGCCAGATGAACTGGTCATGTACTTAGCTAAGGAAAATTCTTACCCCCTCTATTTTGAATAATTTAGTTATATGAAGGGCATGAGTCAAACCCTTTGTCTCTAGATGAACACAGTCATCCTTCAATTTTCCGTTCACACATAGTTTCTAAAACAATGTATCAATCTCCTCTATGCATATCTCTTCAACTTTAGAATGCATTAACGCTCGCATATATTCTCTCAATATAAACCTTGGTGGAATTGATGTAAGAGTTCCCATCTTTTCAGGTTCTGCTTCTATCGCTGGAGGTAACTTATACTTTGGGTTCATTGGTTCAACAATCTCCACTACAATAGATTCTTAGGCTTCGGTTCCATGGTTCTCAATTTCTTTACTAGATTTCCTTGGGGATTTTATTTTCTTAACTTAGTTACGCAAAAAAAACTAGGGAAACACTAAATGATATCCTAATGTGTTCAACTAATCTTAGAACAGATTGAAATAGTTCAGGAATACCTTGTTAATCGTTTGAATTCACTTGAAGTTTCAGATCTGCAACTTTGCTCATGATTCTTCTTGAAAATGATAGGAAACAATGATAGATGAATAGGTCTATTTATAGATTTCTTTAGGTTATAGGGTTTTAAACGGTCATACAATAACAATAACTACTTTATGGACCACTTTTACCAATTACATTTACTTACGTCTTACTCAATGATGTAAAATATTAATTTAACAATATGTATCCGAATGCATCTAAATATGCTAATATGGATCTTTTCACATATAATAGGAATAGATTTAGGACTAAAATATTTTCTTTGCAATTCCTACACATCCTCTTAATTTATTAGGTAGAGTCGGTTGCACCCAATCTAGAGGATGTAGTGCCCTCAACTGTCCTGAATGATGTTCCATTTCCATAGTCTTTTTTTTCCATGTCCTATTCATCTATTCTCTTATTCATTCAACATTTAATTTTGGTTTCTCAGGTGTCTCTTGCTCGGTTGGAGTTTTCTCTTAGTACTTTCAGTCTTTGGAAAGATGACTTGGCTTATGACAATGAAAACATGTCATTCCCAAATTTATCCAAGATCTCCTATTATTTCTTCCATGTAACAACATACAATTTGCAAAAATGTGTCCATACCTTCCATAGAATAAATATGATATCCTTGTATTGTAGTCACATGGTATAGATGTTCTTTTTACAGTTTCTTTGCATGTTTTTTCATTTCCGTACCCATTTTTCATTTCTCCTTGGCGATGTACATTCTTCAGACATGTGATTATACTTGTTGCAAGTACTATAGTAGCCATCAAAATTTGATTTCCTTATGTTGTTTACAGTTCTTGATCTCCATTCAAATGCTTGGTGTTAGATTTTTTGTAGTTATAGTAATACCCATCAAACTTAGGTGAGCTCAGTGACTAACCCATTTTTCTTCTATAGACATTTGTAGTATGTACATATTTCCCACAATGGTAACAACTAGGCTTGTTTTTCTTCAGTGGAGAAAAAGTCTCATGATTTTTAGCTTGCTTAGATAATTCTCCTTTATCATTAGTTCTCTCACTATTGAATCCCAGTCCAGGTTTGTCTCTAGGTTGTTTCTGACCTTTGATCTGTGCATCCAATGATCTTAGTGCTTCATCACTTCTCTTTAGTACCTCATTGACGTCTTTTTCAAATTTCAGTTCACTAGCCAATCTTTCAACTTCAACTATCAGTGCTTGATTCTTAGACTCGTTCTCGGCTATTTTAGTTTCAAACTTTCTTTTATCTTCTTTAGATAATTTTAGTGCATTTGCAATTGCTCCCTTAGAGTCAAGTATCTCAATGATTCTTGATTTTTTGGCTTCTTCATCTTTCTTTTTTTACTTCAGTTTCTTGGTGAGTATCTTGTTCTTTTTCAATAGTTCTTCAATGTTTGATTCAGCTTCATCACTCAAACTACCTTTAGATGTTGTCTCAAGATTATCAACATATTACTATGTCAATTTAAGTTCACTGCAAACCTACTTTCTCATTCTGAAGGAATTTTCTAACTTTCTTTTTAGATCTTCAATCACCTCTTTTTCATTTTCTACTTTAAACTCAAGACTATCAATCTTCTTAGATTGTTTGTAACTTTCCATAGCTATGATCTTTCATCTTAGGTGGTTAAAACCTTTTCTCAAGAGACTAGCTCTGATACCAATTGTTAGTATTGTTGGGAAAACTTAGGAAAGTTATGTACTAATAGGGGAGGGGTGAATCAATACCCTTAAAAATTTTAACCATTCATACTAATCAATTACCAAGTTGAATAGGTTGTGTAAAATGAACATAATGTAAATAACTCACATCATGAAATCTGTAAAACATAACACAATTATAATGCTCACACAGAAATCCATCGTTAGAGGGAAAACTTATGGTGGGGAGAACACACACAATCCTTCACTACTGTAGTATAAAGGTTTCTTGGTTAGAGCTACAATGTTAGTTACTTCTAGTAGCTTACTCTATTAGGAGGAATATACTTTGTTAAGTGTACAAAATACTTACTAGTCTACATTTTTAAAGGATTTTTACAATCTCTAATCTAAGATATGTACCTAGTTAAAGGATTTATAAAATATAAGACCTATTAGGGCCTACCCACAAGATGGATTTGTACTTCACTAATTACAAAAAAATTCAATACAAAATGTCTGAAAGAGATGCATCAATCAAATGTTGTCCAAACTCAATGTGCTATATATCTCTTTTACCTTATTCTACACTCATTAGCTTAGTATCATAATCTCAACTTCATTATACATACCTCTCCTTTGCTTCACTTTGTAACATCTTCATCAACTCTTCAGCTTTAGCAACATCTGCAAAAACTTCAACAACAATGTCACATATTTTCAACAACTTGCTAAATGCTCAAAATTGATCTCTCATACAATCTCCAGGCAAATAACTAGATCTAGGGTAACAAGAATCAATGGTGGAAATAAATTATTTAAACTTAAGTTACATATTCAATGTCGTATGCCTTATGAAACTTCATTCCAGTGGATCTTCCTTATTATCATAACCAATCATGTATTTGGAGTCCCAATGACTCACCTAAATTTTGTCTTGAAATCTATGAAATGCTTCCTACTCAGTGTCTAGATACAATGTATCTAAATTCAAATGAAATGTCAGCTCTAGAGTGCTCGGTAACATACTTTTTCTTACTCGGTAACTATGTACTCTCTTCTCGGTGTCTATCAGTGCTCGGTAACTGTCTTTTCATAACTTGATATATGCATCTTTCACGGTGCTAGATAATTGCTCAGTACTCAGTGCTCAGTGGATATCTTGGTTTCCTTTACTGACTATGTCTCCTTTATTATATGAATTCTTTCCTTCGGTTACATTCACTGATATATGAGTTTGCAGAAAACTAATGACAACAAAATCTCTTTAGGAGTAACATATCTTCTCCATCCTTCCGGGACCTATTCAATATTTTCCTAGAAGAGATCTCAAAATGATAATTATCAAAATCTCTAGATACAAATCCTAAGTCTACCTTCTCCACAAAAAAATATCTAGTAGTGGTACCATGAACATAATCTTCTGTCAAAGATTTGTCCAACTTCAGTCGTCCAATTCCTTGTGTTTGGAAGTATGTTCATCCTGGAAGTAACTTTTAATTTTTTAGATTTTGGGGTCTTCTCCAAGCATTTACTCACCATGTTCTCCAGTGGAAGAGAGACTTGAACTACGTTCCATTTCTTATTTATTGAGGCCTCTATCCAATTGGGGGTTAACATCATAAATTTCCTTTCTAGAAGTAGGTTGACTACTGGATTTGATCAATCACAACTGTTGAGTCTCGAAGATCTCTTGGCAAGTGATTCATTTTTTGAGTGATATGGTACACTTGAGGGTTGTCATTTATGGAAAAAAATCTAGTATGATGATGGATTGGTGTTGTTTACAGTTTTGGAAATGCAGATTACAAAATGACTAAATATAGTATACAGAAATACAGAAGTATAATAGTATAGTTTTTGACAACAAAGTTAGTATATGGGGGATGAAGAATTGAGAGATTAGGCAAGGAAATTTTTGGGGTATGTATGAGCTTCTATTAAGGTTTATTTAGTTTTTGTGTTGATCGTAGTGACTTACAATGTATTGAAGACATGTAAAGACAAAGTAATAGAGATATAGGGTAGATGAACGGTCGTGATGATTAAGGGAGTATGACATGGAAACCAATCGTGCTAAGTTGGATTGGGATTGTGGATAACCTATGCTTTGGTAGTATAAGGTTTCCAACTTTGTATTTACTCTTTGCATAAGTGTTAATTATATTTTGTACTATATTTGAGAACCGACTAGATGATGTAACCATATATATATATATATATATATAAAGAGAGATTTCTGTAAAGAAAAGTAATGGATGGATATGGTATGGGAATGATAGATGGAATGAATGCATTGTGATGTTAGGAAGATGTTGATGCAAGCTACAATTGGAACTATCTAAGCATAAGTTGATGCTTCTTTTGTTCATTTTCCGTGATTAGTTATAACAGAACTATTTATGATTGTAAGAGCAGTGTGCTTAGTATACCTTTAACAATTTTTTGTATTCCCCTAACAGGTAAATATGCTAATGTAATATTCATCTCCTAATAATACTAGGTCTCCTAATAGGGACACTCTATTTTTAGTACTTATTTTTGGGTACCATCTCCACCAGGGTTTTCCCTTGGCCAAGGTTTCCTTTACAATAATTCATGGTGTTATGATTTATGTGTTGTGTGCTTATGTTCTTTTCATTTGAGTAATTATATGGTTTAATTGGAAATTATTAAGTTCATGTTTAAAGTGCTATAATAATGATTCACCTCCCTCCTCAGTATTACTTAATCCTAACAATTAGTAATGGAGTTGTTGGCCCTTAGAGAGAAAGTTTAACAACTTAAGGGAGATCAAGATGGATTATGAAAGTTTGAAGAAACTTTGAAGCATCACTTGAATATCTTGACAAAGATAAAGAATAGAATGGTAACTTGAAATTCAAATTGAGAAGAGCAAAGGGATTCATTAATAAATTGAAACAATGGCTTGAACTTTCCATAAGTCAGAGAAAATATCTTATGGTTAAGATAAAAGAGGATTCAAACAATGATCATTCAGATCAGATAGTGTAGCTTGAGCAAGAGAAAGATACTTTAAAGATTAATCATGAAACTAATTCCTTACAAATGGCTAAAGTGATTCAATAGGAAAAGGATGCAAATATTAATATGGAACAAATAAAGATTGAACTTGATCACTACAAGAAAAAGTATCTAGAATTAGAGAAATATAATTAGATCATTAAAGGAGAACTTGTTGAGGAAAAGAATCATATTGAGAGACTTCAAATAAGAAGTGAATTGATCAATGAGCAAAGAGACAGAGAGAAACCTAAAGGAAATATGACTGGTGTTGGCTTCAATGAAGTTGAATGTTCAAAGAATCAAGATGAAAAATCTGCTGCAAAGATATATATATATATATATGAAGAGTTTTTTGTAAAGCGAAGTAATGGATGGATATGGTATGTGAATGATGTATGGAATGAATGCATTGTGATGTCAGGGAGATGTTGATTCAAGCTAAAACTGGAACTATCTAAGCATAAGCTGATGCTTGTATTGTTCATTTTCTGAGATTAATTATAACAGAACTATTTATGATTGTAAGAGAAGTGTACTTAGTATAACTTTAACAAGGTTTTGTATTCCCCTAACAAGAAAATGTGCTAATGTACTATTCAGCTCCTAACAGTGCTAGGTCTCCTAACAGGGACACTATACTTTTTTTACATAGTTTTGGGTACCATCTCCACCAAGGTTTTCCCTTGGCTAGGGTTTGCTTGAAAAAAATTCATGGTGTTATGAGTTAAGTATTGTTTTATTATGTTCTTTTAATTTAAGTAATTATATGGTTTGTTGGAAATTATTAAGTTCATGTTTAAAGTGTTATAATAATGATTCACCCCCCCNTTCCCCCCCCCCCCCCCACTCATTAGTACTTAGTCCTAACAATTTGTATCAGAGTTGTTTTCCCTTAGAGAGAAAGTTTAACAACTTAAGGGAGATCAAGATGGATTATGAAATTTAGGAGAAACTTTGAAGCATCACTTGAAGGTTTTGAAAAAACTAAAGTAGAGAATGGTGACTTTAAATTCAAATTGAGAAGAGCAGAGGGATTCAGTAAGAAAATAAAACAATGGCTTGAATTTCCAAAATTTAGAGATAAGATCTTATGGTTAAGATAAAATAGGATTCAAAAAATGATAATATAGATCAGATAATGCATCTTGAGCAAGATAAAGATAATTTAAAGCTTAATCATGAAACTACTTCCTTACAAATGTCTAAAGTGATTCAATAGGAAAAGGATGCTAAGAACAAAATTGAAGAAACCTTAAAGGATACAAATATTAATATGGGACGAATGAAGATTGAACTTGTTCACTACAAGAAAAAGTATATGGAATTAGAGAAATATAATTAGATCATAAATGGAGAACTTTTTGAGGAAAAGAATCATATTGAGAGACTTTACATGAGCAGTGACTTGATCGATGAACATATAGACACATAGAAACCTAAAGGAGACATGAATGGTGTTGGCTTCAATAAAGTTGAATGTTCAAAGTATCACAAAGAAAAATTTGATGTGAAGATTGATATAGAAAGACCTACTCTTGAAGAACCAAAAGAACAGATCAAACCTTTTAGAGGTAGATGTTTTAGATGTAACAAGGTTGGAAACATGAAGAGATATTGCAAAGGTATTTCCCCTTTCAAACCTTTTTCTGGTTATTGCTTTAATTGTTATGCATATGGGCACAAGAAACCAGAATGTAGGAAACCTAATCAATCAAGATTCAAACAAGATTACATTATTGAAGAGACAACAACTAAGACCACATGTTACAAATGTAATAACCTTGGGCACATTGCAAGGTATTGTAATTTTTAGGTTAATCAAAATAGATCACCTCCTAAATGCTACAAATGTAACAATCCTAGGAATATAGCAAAGTACTGTAGGTACAATGGAACTAACAACAAAAGAATACCACCTATAGTTATAAAGAAGAATATTGGTGATATTGGTAAGAGTCTTGCAGATTACAGTATTGAATTTGACAGTTATTTCAGGAAAGCAAAAGATATCAGAAGTAATAAGTTATGGGAGATAAAGTAGTTAAGTGAGGAAAAGGTTTAGGAGGAATCAATAGATGCTACTGAGTCTTCGCATGATGCTAACATTGCTACATCAAACTAGATAGCCAAGCATGGCCTTAGGGGGAACATTGGAAGAATACATCAGAAATCTATCCAGCCCCTAAATTTGAGGAGTAAGCTCTTGTGAGCTTAGGGAGATTATGTATAATTTTTTTTGGACACATATCTATGATCACATGGCTTTATAAGTATATATCTTATGATTTCCAGATTGTTATTTGACTAGACTATGTGCAAAAATGTGTTTATTGGGAACTATGTCATTTCTTCAGTCAACAAACTATAAGGTTAATTGAAAGAACATAATTGAAAATCATTTACAAAGAAGAGCTTGAGGAGAACAAATTCTTGAGCATTAGAAGAATCAAAGGAAGTGTGTTTAAGAGTTTGATCGAAGCACAAATTCCCATTTCAGTAGATAAAGAGGTATTTAGATTGATTTTAAAGCTTTGAAAATAGATACTTTGATGATTTTCAATGTTGTAGAGAGACCTTGATACAAGTTTAAGAAAAACCATTTTAAATATACTAAAGATGATCCTAAAGGTGCATTTTAAAAAACACCCTATGACATTCTTCATGTCGAAGATATTAGGACTTACATACATTTTAAGTATGAATCTTTGGGAGATGATGAGATTTATAGTTAGATGGAAAAAATGATAGGAGATGATGGAAAGATGAAGGATGAGTTCGAACACCTTAATAATATAAGTATCATGAAGGTAAGAAAACTTTACGAGTTTGAAAAAGAAGAATGGATAAATATTATTCTATGCAGAGTGCATGCCCAGTTTATATGCCTTGGAGATCAGCTTGTGAAGATTTGTACATACATAATTCATGCTATAATAGGTTTGGAAAGCTCTAGTATAGTACCTCTTGTTGAGAAGAACACTATGAAGATGGTAGAAAACATAGCGCATTCACAGTGGGACATGAGATCGATGATAGTAAATGATAGATTCCAACAGAATGTCAGATTGATTACTATGATTTTAGGCTATAATCTCCATTATAGCAGCCGACTCAATTCACTATCAGTAGGAGTAATCTTAATGGCCTATAAAATTCTTAAGGAGAACATCAAGTATAACCTTTGTGAAGTACTAACACAACAATTCTTAGATAATTTAAGGAATATTAAAAAAGACAAGTCAAAGAGATTCAAATTTGAATCTTTATTGATACACATGTACATTCACATTGTTCACAATTTTCTTGTTATGCACCCTAGAGCATGGAAGGATAGTGTACCTACTGTTATTCATATATCTCAAAGTTATATGAAACATAATGACACATGGGTAGGTGGTAAATTTTTTGGTATGTGTTGTCTGACTTTCAGTCACCCCTTTTTGGAATTATGGTCATGTCAAGTCAGTCTGTTTCAGTCTGAGTCTAGGTCTAAGTCTTTTATAGGTAGGAAATCTTTGCTAGGCTTCTCTTCCATTGCCTTTTTGTTATAAGCCGGGTGGGATGTTTTCAAGGTCTCATTAATTGGGTAGGTTGTAGCACCCGATCTGGCAAAGATTATGATCTTTCAATTGATGATCTTTTCAGCAGATGGAATGATGTTTGGGAGTCATAAGT
>MU228019.1:1558192-1572950 GCA_018584345.1 Thuja plicata
TATATATATATATATATATATGAAGATCTTTTTGTAAAGAAAAGTAATGGATGGCTATGGTATGGTAATGAAAGATGGAATGAATTTATTGTGATGTCAGGAAGATGTTTATGTGAGCTAAAAATATAACTATCTAAGAATAAGTTGATGCTTGTATTGTTCATTTTCTGAGATTGATTATAACCTAACTATTTCTAATTGTAAGAGGAGTGTGATTAGTATACCTTTAACATTGTTTTGTATTCCCCTAACAGGGAAATGTGCTAATGGAATATCCAGCTCCTAACAGGGCTAGATCTCCTAATAGGGACACTGCACTTTTAGTACATATTTGTGGGTACCATCCCCACCGGGGTTTTCCCTTGTCTAGGGTTTCCTTGACAAGAATTCATGCTGTTATGAGTTGTGTGCCATGCGCTTATGTTCTTTTCATTTTAGTAATTATATGGTTTATTTGGAAATTATTAAGTTCATGTTTAAAGATCTATATTACTATTTTACCCCCTCTCAGTATTACTTAATCCTAACAAGATTTGTAATGACATCTGCTTGTTTCTCTACATCTATTTTAGAAGAATTAATAATTTGATCAACCATCTTCCTATCAATATCTTTACATGAATCTAAATATATCATCTCCCTTTTGCCAAGTTCCCCTTTCCTCATGGGCTTGGTCCTTGACCTGGTGGTTTGAATAGGTGAGCTAACCACCTCAATGTTTTTGGGCTTCCTACTAGTTGTAATACTCTTAGCTTTAGCTTTGATTGTACCTACATCAAAAGTTTTAATACTCTCGTTAGAAAAAGAAATATGGGGTGAAGGTTCAAAAGTCAGTTCTAATTATTTTTTGTTTATTGACTTGGACTTTCCCCAATTTATGTTCCTTAAGAAAAAAAAATTCTTCTTATCATAGGAAATATCCTCCTTTCAATTTGATCTTTCTCTATCTTAGTCCAATCTGCCTCTGAGATTGCTTGCAACTTAATCTATTCATATTTAGGATCCATTATGGTTTCCTTTTCTTTTCACACACCAATGATATCCATCTTCACACCAAAGTAACAATTTGTTGTAAAGAAAACCCACTCCATTGCCTTTTTCTCACTTCTACTTAATCCAGAGAATTTTCCCAAAATTAATCAATATGTAGCATGAGTAGAAACTTCCATCGTAAGTGTAAGTTTTCTCTGGCGAAGCCTCTATTATCAAAGTTGGGCCTTATCTTATAGTATTGGAAGTTAAACTTCTTAATATCAACTTCTAGATTCAAGGGATCTGAGACAAACATACATCCACAAAATCCAGGTTCAATTGGGAAAGAGATTCGTGTATCTTTCTTTGATGGAAATGTTTTTCTCATATGAGCCAACTGTCTACATAATTCAACCAATACAATGCAATCAAGGGCATACATGGGAAACTTCATTGGTGTACCGTCAAATGCTCCAACTTTAATATAAGTAAAATGTGGAAACTAAACAAAGAAGTTGTCGTATATATTCACTAGTTCCATAGATTCCTCTGACATCCTCCTATCAAACTATCTTGTCAACTCATGTGTTAACCTACCAGTGAAGACATCATTCACTCTTCTATAAATTTTATACTATCTCTCCCTTTGCAGGTGATGATAGTACTTGTATATCTTGATATTTATAGTGAAGGGCTCATGAGGGAGACCTACCCAATTTAATGTATAAGCCAATCAATAGAAGATATAAGAAGACATAAAGAAACCTAAATTACCCCGAAGTTCAATGTTCAATTGATCATGGAGGATCTCAACTATTATATCTCCCCTATCTAAACATTGTGTACCTTGCCGAATAATTTGAATGAATAAGTACATTCAATATATTTTTTATTATATATCATTTACAAATCTTATCTCATTCTAGCAATACAAACTTTTTTATTCAACCATCAAACTAATATGTAATAAAAATCTTGTACTATGACTTCTTTTTTGAAAACCAACTTACGAACAATATGGTGGTGAATTCTGAGTAGGTTTCCATTTCAAGGATTTTCATAATAGGCACAATCATTTTCCTATTAATTTGCATGAAAACATCTCCATTATATTTCCTAATGCATCTTTTGTGGGAATCATACCTATTTATGCATTCACGCACTAGCTCAGGGCATAATATGTCTCTGGAGAAAGTTGTTGCTTCAACAAGACCACTTTCCACACTTTTTTCCATAAAGGAGGACACTACTGGGTTCCTATCTCTTTCTTTAAAATATTTTAAATCATATTGGGCTAGGGATGTATCTCCAATCTTAGGAGACAAACAAACTAAACTAGATTCATTTTTAAAAATTTGAAAAGTAGTCCTGATGATCCAGTAATTTCAAATAAATTGAATAAACGACCAAATTTCCCAAATAATGCAAGTACTCTGAAATAGTAGAAGAAATGAGAATGATAAATCTCACCTTTACTATTTTGAAACTTATACAAATGCATAACCATAGAAAATAATTTTACTTCATCCGTCATCTCCTACGTTTGCTAAACTTGTATCTTTTCAATCATCAAATGAGCCTTTAATCACTTCTTAAAGATGATAAAATCTCAGGAATATTATTACTTAATATTTTCATTCTTTCCAAATTAATGCAACAAGACACTTCCCCTGATGTAAATATTAATTACTTATCACTTCCACATTCAATCTTATCAAGTAATCATTACCTTTCCTTTTTTGGAAACATAAAAATTCATATTTCAAAAGATGCCCCAAATATTCTCTTTCATTAGCTATTCCATTTCTAAATGTGCCTTTCTATTCTTATTTAAACTTTAATGATTGTTGAATTATTGAACCTTGTACAAGAAGTTCAAATTTACTTAGGTCACTTATTACATCTTTAGAAAATCAAGACCAAATAAGGGTTAGATAGAGAGGACAAAGACTGACACAATGTATTGACAAGACTGGCATTGATTGAACCTTGAACTCATTGAACTTCTGAAAAGGTTAAAGTTGAATGGTTCAACACTTTCCTCCTTGTAGAATCACATACCAAAAATAAAATACTCAAGCATCACTGATGAACCTTTAACCTATTGAACCTTAATGACAAGTTCAAGTTCAAAGTTCAATGGTTCTATTTTATCATAAAACCAGGACTTAACACAAATATTAAAGGGAAAAATACTTTAAAGAGACATGAAAAATAGAAAAAAGAGACACAACTCCAATTTTACCTAAGGAAAATTAAACAAAAATGAATTAAAGGGAAAAATTGAGAGTCGAAGTAATACTGGCTCTTACTGGGGACTGAATTTTAAGATCAAATGTAGAGAAATATGAATCTCTTGTCACATAGACTAAGAGAATATGACAACAAAGAAGAACAAAAAAAAAGACAAAAGTGGGACAAAGAACAAACCACACAACAATGAGGAAAACAACTCTATACAAGTAGGGACTCCTATTTTACAATTTGAAATCTTTTCCATTATAGGAAAAGAGTAGTGCAGATCCATCTAGATATTGCATCTTAAATGAGTTACGATTTAATACCTGATAGATCTTGAAGGGCCCCTTGCAGAGTGAGTCAAACTTCTCATGTGCCCCTTTAGGTTCTCTTGTCTTATCCCATAACAACACTTCATCATGTTGCATAAATTTCTTGGTCTTGATTTTCTATCAAAGATCTTCTTGATCTAAGCTTGATGTGGAGTGATCCTATCAACCAGTTCATCCATCTCATATTCAATTATAGTCAAATGCATCAGTCTATTCTCCAAATATTTTTGAAAATATTGATCATCCACAATGCTCTGTAGTTTAGCTTCTTCTAGCTCAAGTGGCAGTGATAATTGGGGTCCTATGGCATACACAAACTCAAAATAGAGTCATCCCTATTCCTCTTTTTGGCATGGTTCTATCATCCCATAAGTCCCCAAAACTTTTTTTGTGGGAATCCTTTGGATTATCACTAACTAACTTCTTCATAATGGATATTAAATTTTGTTGCTATAATTTCCTTGTCCATTCCCCTGGATACAATAATCTTAGGAATGGGATCAACATATGATATGGTTATAATAGAACATCATTATCTCATTAGAGGAGAAATAAGTTGCATTATCAAGTATAATTTTCAGTGGCACTTCAAAGCGTACCAGTATATTTTCTTTTAGGAAGTGGCACAATACCTATGAAGTGGTTCTCTCGACTAGGATGACCTCCACCCATTTCATGAAGTAGTCCTTAACTGTCAAGAAATGTGTATAACCAACACTCAAAGAAGGCATGAGAGGCCCAATGAAATCCATACCCCATTTTCTGAATGATTCTTCAATAACAACAAGTCCTACGGGTAGTGCTCTGATATATGGTTTACCAGTGAACATCTTGTATTTCTCACAATTTGCCATCCATTCATATGCATATCTAAATATACCCATCAATACTAAGAATTTTTAAGTATTTTTATAGTTGTTCATGTGGAGGAGAAATTTCCATTGTAGGCTTCATCATGAAAGGTTTTCAGGAGTTTCTATTTTTGTTCTTATCCACACATCTGAAGAATTCCCAATCTAAATCTTTCCTGTGTAAAACATCTTTCCAAATTACACACTAAGCTTCTTTCCACTTCAATTTTTTCTTTTTCCTTGGTGACAAATGACTGGGAAAGTCTCCATAGTCTAAGTAATATGCAATATATGTGAACCAAGTATCTTTTTGACTTACAAATAAAGGAGTAGGAGGATTCTCCTCATTCCCTTCCTTATTTTAAAAAATCAACTTAGATAAACCCTGGCCTCAAAAAAAATTGGTTGGCTGGATATCTAAATCATACTCCTATATCCTCCCCCATGTTTCTCTTTTGTTCATGCTTACTTCTTCTTGGTTCAACACACTTTTCACATTTGAATCAGGTAGGAAAAATATTTAATTAGAGTGAAGGATATAATACCTGAATTTCTTAACATCTTTCATTATTGAAAATGTTTGTTTCTCTGTTAAAGAGTATTTGAGCTCATGCTTCTTTAGTGGAATACTCTTGAAATCTATGGGAGCCTCAATGCATGATTCAACCTTAAGCAAAAGAATACCAGACACGGTATGTTCTGAAGCATAATAATAAATGATAAAGTCTTTCTTGAAATTAGGATTAAGAAAAGTAGCATCCTATGCAGTTACTTCTTTGAAATATTTGAATGCTTTCTTTGAAGTCTCTCTCTATTTAAACACTTTCTTTTCACTCATCAAACCTACTATATGTTTCACAGTTTTAGAAAAAAAAAGGAACAAATCTCTTGAAATTTTTTACCTATCCAAAGTAGGACTTAATCCCACTCCTATTTGAAGGAATACTCAATTGATGGATCACTCTAACTCGCTTAGGATTAATCTTGAGGGAATCTTTAGAGACTAAGTGTCCAAGTAATTTCTCTTATGTCACAAAAAATATTGATTTCTTGAGATTCAAATAGATCTTATGGTCTCTAAACCATTGCAACACCATCCTCAAATTTTTCAGATGATCCATTTATTTTTCAGAAAATATAGTCAAGTCATCTAGATATATGATGATGATCATACCCTTCAAATATCTAAATGAATAGTTAATTTCCCTTTGAAAGGTGGCTCTAGCATTAATCAAGCAGAAAGGAATCTGATTATATGCGAAGGTCGCCTATGGGGTTATAAAAGAAGTGTTTTTATGATCCTCCTTGTCTATACTTATCTTATTATATTCAGAGAACCCTTCTAAGATTCACCTTATTTTCGATCATTCTATTGTCTGCAATATGTTTTCCATCACTAGTGAGGCATACTTATCTTTAACACTGGATTGATTTAGGTTCTTGAAGTCAACGCATATCCTTATCTCATCCTTCATCTTCCACATTGGAAGAATTTTTTCTATCCAGGTTGAGTGATGAATAGGATATTTAGTCTTGGCCTTGATCATTTTATCTACCTCCTTGTAAATACCCTCTGCAACCTTTGGGTTACATTTTTTCACTTTTTGTCTAAATGGACACACATTCATCTTGAGAGGAATATAGTGTTGAAATCGGCCACTCCTTTATTTCAAGTCATCATAATTCCATGCAAAAATATGTTTATATTTTGTTAATAGTTCAATTATGCTGTGCTTCTCCTTTGGAGTACAACCTTTCCCAATAGATATCTACTTTGGATCCACTTTATTGCCTATGTTGCTCAAAATCTCTAGGATTGTTACATCTTAGAGCATGTTTTTCTTTTAAAATCTCGTCTCTGCAAGTGAATAACTTCTCTAGAGACGAGGCCTTTATAGATCTTATTGCCTTTCAAATTAATTACACCATAATCTAGATTAATGCCAAGATCTAGGAAAACTTCTTTACAAGTAGCTTTTGATCATTTAAAATAGGTTTCTATAAATATTTCAGCATTTTCTAGAAATTTTTTAATTTTAAGGTCATTTCGAAAGACTTGCCAATAATCAACATTATCATAAATACTATCCTTGTATATAATCTCTACCTTAGAGGCATTTTATTTAAAAGTGGTATGGGGTAGGAGAATAGAGGCTAACACTACCAAGGAGTCTTCTCTAGTGTTCTAATCTATAGGGATGACTTCAATGGAAAAATTGTCAAAGTATTCAATTTTGTCCCATACCCTATTATTATAATGATTTAACCTCTCATTTTTTAAATTAAAAACATTTCTTACTTGTTTAACAATTAGCTCTGCATTACATTTCAAATTGAGAAATTTCACCCCCTTCTTTTCTCTTCTTGCAATCTGATCAACAGGGCTTTGAACTCCATAGTGTTGTTAGTATTTTTGAAGTCCAACATTAAATAAAAAGGGAAATTTTACCCTTGAGGTGTAATCAAGACCACTCCTTCTCTAGAACTTGTTGTTGCACATCTCCCATTAAATTCCATAATTTAGGGATCATCACCTTAAACTAGTTCTAGGACACTCTCTTCCTTCATCTCTTCATAAAATAATAGGTATTTTCCAAGCTCGCATTCTTTGTATAGTATTTGAGATCTAGGTTCACTAGATGGAAACACTATGAACTTACATTTTTCTTTAGGTTCCAATTTCACTTTTTGCTTCCCTATGGGTATTGTGGCTTATGACCATTCCATCTTGATTTCTCCTCCCAAGTCTTTGCAAAAGGTCCTTCTCAACAAGGTGTCGTAGCTAGAAGGAATGTCAGCCACCAAGATAGTCAATTTTAACCTCTTTATGGGGCACGTTGTGAGAGCTACTTTTGCATCTTTGATTTTTACAAGGAGGGTTGTTATCCTAATTTTGTACATGCAGGATAATAACCCAAAAAAGAAAAAGATTGCATAAAGGTACACTTCTTAAATATTAATATTCAGCTAATATACATAAGATACATTGCTATTGCATTCATATCATCAGTTACATTGTACTCTAAGTATTGATCATTTTCAAATGCATACTTGATCATTACATTGTGCATTAAAAATGAATGTGATAAAGAATGTTCTTTTCATATTACATCTTTCACATTGGTACTTAGAGGAACATATGCAGAAAAGAGAGCATGATAGAAGTATGAGGTAGGGGTCCATGCATTGCCTTTAGGTACATCTTCTACATTTTGGAGTTGGTTTTCTGCATTGTCCAAGTCTTCATGTCCTTTGCATTGTCTCACAGGTCCTACATCCTAGGTCTTTAGGTCATGTGTCCTGAATCATGGAAGAAGAAGTGTTAGATCCAAATTGGAGCTAAGAAATGCATGAAAACCTAAAAAAACATCATACAAAAATCATACTTTCAGAATTGCACATTTTCCAATAACATCAATGCAATGGAAAAATATGCATCAGAGATCTGAATTAAAGTGACTTAGTTTCTGTAGCTTAGAAACCTTTTAAGAAAACCAAGGTAGTGCTAAATTAGTAAAAAAAAAAATCTAAACAACATTCATGCATGAATGTTCACGACACATGAGATTCACACACAAAAGATGTTAAATTTGTCATGTTTACTAACCTAACCTTTGAGCTTTTTGGTGATGCTATTAGATATTAAAAATAGAAGAATATTTAAATGCAAAGAGTGATGAACTATGAATTCACTAATAGAAGAGAACAAAGAGAAGTGCAGTGAGTGTCACAAGTCCATGCTTGAACCTTAGAAAAGAGAAATAATTCTATGAGTTCATGAAGAGAGTATGAAAGGTCAAATGCAGAGAACATGAATAGAGTAAAAGAAACAACAAGTGCCTTCGAAGATAAAATCAAAAAGAGTTCATCAAACTTTGTTGATGCCAGTAATGAATAACACTAGTATCTATTTTTCAAAGTAACATGTGTATATCATAGAAAAGATGAATAACACTATTTTTCTAAAAACAAAATAGTAGTTATGCTATTACAAGTTGATGCTAAGATAGTGTTATCAAATAATATGCATATATAGAATGATCAAATGAAAGTGTTGTGCAAAGAAGGAAAAATGCATTTTAGTGTTGGGCAGATAAAAAAAATGGTGTTTATGGGTGTCACGAGCCCATGCTCGAACCACATAAACAACATTTATTACTAGAATCAGGAGAAACCATTTCAAAATGGTGATTGCATTTACCACTATTGACAATAGACAAAAATACCAGACAATTGATAAGTTATGAAACATTTTAATAATGTCAAACCACAGTTCAAGTCGTGGCCCCGACAGAGAGGACATCAAAAGAAAACATGATGGTCACTGTCGACAACAGAGAAAGGAAAAGACCTAACTTGACAACAAGAAGACAAGGAGACTGTAGATAAAGGAGACTGTAGATGAACGAGCCTTTAAAGTCACATCTCAAAATAAATATTTCAAATATAAGTATCTTTTAAATGCAAGATGAGAAAACCCCAAGTCAACCTAAGTAAACATCTAGTGAAGGAGACTACAGAGTAAGAAATTATTAACTCTAACTTTCAAAGATGTAAGGAAATATATCAAACAAGAGTTACATACAAGAGAAAACCCAAATCATTGCAGTCAATTAAGGAAAAGCACGAAGGTGATTCAACAGTGCAACTCAAGATTTTAAGCTCGGTATTTCAAGAATGACATTAAAAACTAGAAGGGTGGAAAGAGAAGACAAAGATCACTTATCTAGAGTTTAATAACCAAGATGTAAGGATTAAACACAAAGTTCCATGAGAGATGCAACCAGATTAGAGCCTAAGCTCTATATTCAAACCCATATCAAAAGTTGAGCTTTAGATCAACAAGAAATGACTCCAGTTAAAGAGCTTGAGATCTGTGTTCAAGTCTAGTTTGAAAGTTGAGCTCTTTGTTCAAAAGAGGAATCCATGTCAAGAGCCTAAGCTTCATGCTCAAACCCATTCACTAAAATGATAGAGAGGAGATTCAAATCAACAACCCAAGTCCTAGTTCATGGTGATGAACTCCAGCTCAAAATCCCAATGAAAGTGAAGTAGAAGACAACCCAAAATCATCACAATAGTTACTGCATGAGCGGCTCCATGAGTACAGTGAATGCAATAAATGCCATTCAAAGTTGTAATGCACAACAAAAAGAGCCTTAGGTTTCCAAGTGACATGACAATAGTTCCACAAGCACCAACTTATGCCATGTTAGAGATATTTTACTCTTTGATTAAGAGTTGTCACTGCATAGTATTGGTCATGTTGACCCTAGGGTATGTCACGAGGCATGGGTTTAGGAGATGTATTTTGAGGCTAGGGTTTTTGTGTATGATGTCATATATGTTGGTTATGTGGCTAAAAGGAAAGATGTATTTTTAAAAACAAACATTAGAGGAATGAGATAAGGCATACATTATGCCTAATATTTAGGGTTTTTCAGCTAATTGGAGGAGTTTTGGAGGGAGAACTGGAGTTTCAAAATTGTCTTGAAAGGTCGTTTAGGGTATATATTTGGACTTCATGGTCAGTTTTAGGGGTTTAGTTTTTAAGATATTATAGTGTTCAAGTGAATGTATCTTGTTACTTGGGATGTTTCGCATCTTGGCATGTAACCATTGTAGATTTTTGAAGAAAATAAAGCAAGTTCTTTTATTATTCACATATTTTTCTGAGTTGTGATATCAATCCTTTTCTCCATTTATGCATTTTATGTAACATGTTTTATAGCATAGATTAGTGAATTAATCCAATTTCTTCTCTAAGTTATCAAAATATAACCTTTTGCAAAGATTGTATTTCTATTGGAAGATCATTATTTGTGGTGCAAACCCTAATAGTGAGATCTTTAGGTCAACCTATACATTGAAAAGTGAATGTCTATTGCAAATCTCAGTAGCACATGTTATGTTGATCCTTGTTTCAAGTTCTGATTAGTCTGAATCCAGTTTGGTGTATCACCCCATTTTATTTATTTAGTTTTTGAAATTATCCCCTTTTCCCTTTTCCCAATTAGAGAATCATTCATAAGTGATATACCAAATCCAACAGGAACCAACCTAGAATCCGGAGATTCCTTCCTAATCAGAGCTACCCACAACTCAGGAAAGTTTCCATTGTTACAATGAGATATTATTATGCCCTAATGCTTGAGTTAGGGTGATATTTCAAGGCCTTAAGATTGGTATTTCAGGATGGAAGCAAATAATTGAGCAATGGGTGACTCATTGTTTATGAATTGTTGACTACTAGACACTACTTGAGGGTTGTCCCTGTGAACGTATTTCACCAATTTATCAAGCTCTTTCAGATTCAATATTAGGTAGTTCACAGGGGATATTTGAATTATGAAAGACTTAAAAAACTCTACAATATCAAACAAAGATTCAGGATTAGACCTACAGGGCACTTGCACCTCAAGACCCTTTGAACAAGAATTATAAATTTGAAAGACAAGTTCCTTATTCTTAGCAGGAGTTTCTGGTGAGGCTAAATTGTTTAGGGTGTTTAAATTCCCTTGGCTCCTAGTAATCACAATAATTGAAGGGTCCTCAAGAGTTACTAATATCTCACCTCCTATTTCTTTTTCTGACTCATATTTAGGGAAGTGAATCCTAGAGTTGTTATGGTCCTCCAGATTTTTTTCATCCTCTGTTTTGTCTCCCAACGTTTCCTCTATGATGATCATTTGTGTGTATCTAATCATTTCTGGATATGAACTCCCATCATGATCTGTAGTTAAATGAAACCCAGACATCTTTCCTTTACTTGAAGGAGCTTCAATTGTTATCCTTGGTGGTGCTAAAGAAAGTCATAAAGTATTTCCTGAATTATTTTAATGATTAAACTATATACTGCTAACATATTGATAAGGTTATTGATGTGATTTACCTATATTCAACATTTGTCTTTCAAATGGATCATATCATTAACTAGCCTTTTGACTATAGGACCAAAAGAATTTGAATCTTGTTCCTTAGGATCTTTGACTTCTTTCTTCTATTTACCAGTTGTGAGGAGGTTTCTTCTAGTTCAACTAATTGAGTCTATGTCACTTCCAAATTGGCTACCATGTTTCTTCTTAGATAGAAGCCAATATTAGGTGGCATAAGTAGAGAATTTAAGAAGAAGAACTTGATTTTCTGGAGTAGGACTCTTTTCATTTGGAACTTTATGAATAATTTTGTTGTTCTTTGCTACAAAATCCCTCATATGCTAATGTATTTCCTTGTTTAACTTAGTTAACTGAGCCAAGAGAGAGTGTTCATCTTTGACACTTTTAAATATTTTTTCAAATGTAGTTTTCATATCATCCTTATCTGAAATTGATGTATTAGACAGATGATAAAACCACTTTACAGCTGCATTAGTTAGAGTTTGTACAAAAATCCTCACTGCTACATCTTGGTGTTGAACACCAAGTACCCCACATGCTATATTAAAGGCATTCAAATGCTCATCTATTGATATATTCCCATCTCCATTAAACTTTGGTGAATTTTCTCTTGCTCATTTGGGCAATCCATTCATGTTAACTCCTAGGTTAAATGGTCCTATAAATCCTCCCCAAGGCTAGTCTATTGCAGATATAAAATTTATTGTAATAGGAATTATTTTCTTTTGTAAGGTTAAGGCTTGGAAGATAGGGGATGTAGATGCATTTTCAAGAGAGGGAGGTATACTTTTGTATCTTCTAGTATGAGAAATAATGGGTGCAAAACTCAAATTTTGCAAAGCCTAAAAAAAAGGATCAAACAGTCACTCTTTTCGTAAATATCTAGTGAACCTGCTGGACTCCGTTTGGTTGAACCTGTAAAGAATCAGTTATTTATTGATTCCTAGGTTGTCCTTCATTTCTTGGAACCTCAGGGACTTTATTTTCCAATTGATTCCTAATTTCATTCAATTCTTTCCTTTGCATATTCCTTAACAACACAAATATTAAATTAGCGGCTAAATATTCTTCTAGTTCTAGCACTTTTCTTTCCCTTCTATAATATTATAGGTTTCTTCTTGTACAAAAATCTAAAGTGTTTAACTGAATTATAATATCTTCCTATTTATCCTAAAAACCAAAATTGGTTACAAAATAGGGAAGCTATTCTCATGGGGCAATATTGTTTTTCCCCATCTACAAGAAACTAGTCTTAAATAAGTTAGTTTTGTTTGTAATCCCCAGTAGAGTAACTTAAATATGTTGTCTAACAGATTATTCCTTTCATAAATATTATGATTAGGACTCTAGACATTTAATTTAAGTATAAATCTATCATCAACACTTGGGTAAATTATGAATAACTTCCATCCAAATTTGAAAGGTACAACTCCCTTATAAGATATTTCAATGAATGATAGCTGAAAAAAAATTCAAATATACTTTTGACCTGAAAGTATGTAAGGATTTATAATATTCATTTATCAACATGCAATGAATATGATACTTGTTTCTTATGAATTAATAACTTTCACAATAAACAGATTTTGTTCACTAGAAATATAACATATCTATTCCATTTTTAATGGACAATAAAACAAATTATGAAGCATATATGTAAATATTCCAATGTAAAAGAGTAGATTCAGCAACTGAGAGAAAAATTCACACATAAATTTGGTCCTCATAAATTTAGACACGTAGATCTAAACTTATCTTCCTTTTCATTCACAGATAAAAGGTTCCTTCCAAAATATAAAAATAACATCTTATAGTCTATTAAATGAAAAAAATTAGACCTTTTCAATGTCCTTCAATCACACATATATATTGTCTATGCCAAAGAACTAACTTAATGCCTTGGAGTTAACTTAAATCAAACTCATAGTATAGTATAGTTTTTGAAACTGATTTGGGATTAACTTCAAAATAAAAACAATTCTAAAATTAAATCACAAATCAAAGAAAATTTAGCAGCATAACTAAGGTTGACTGAGCATTGTGGTTTGGTTTTTATTATTGGGAGGAGCACATGCCACTTTACAATCATTATAAACAACTGTTGGAGATTTTCTTCTATTTAAATAATTGAATGTATGTTTTCCATTGATGACAACATATAATATACAGCGAGTATCCTATATGTTATTATCTTTATATATGCTTTAGAGCTATGTGTGTTTATTTCCATGGTGTATACATGTTCTAGTGGCTATGTGCATTCACGCCAAGTCAGATATGTAGTTTTAGTTGAGTTATGATTAGTCAGTTCTGGTAGTTACAGTTTCTAGAGTTTATCTGTTAAGAGCCGACATTAATACATTGTTTCTTGAGTTGCGCCTATCTTCGGGGTATGCATGTTTGTAATCATGTTTATTTATGTGTTAAAGATAATTATCTAAAGATTCTAAATGTGTTTCAACAGAATCGTGATGTAAGAGTTAATTTGGTGAAGCTGACTTTGTGAAGCGTCGCGTCTATTCAGTTTGAGTTGCGCACCCCTAATTTGTATTGTGTGCTTGGTTGAGCTGACAAAGAAGTTGATGAAGTGTTTCCAGATACCGTCGTGATCTTATCCTTGGTGAAGATACATATAGCAGTTCGGATATGTTTGCTAAGTGTCGAAAATGTTGTGAAGAGTAAGAGACAGAGAAGAGTAGATAGTCAGGAAGAATAATTTGAAGATCTATGTGAAGTAACAGAAGTTGATTGCAAATAATTGGAACTGATCAAGAAAGCAGGTCTACTTAAAATAGTTCATTTACTAGATATAGTGTTAGGGATTTTTCTTGTATGAACCACAGTGCTTGAAATGACTACTTGAACACCATGCCTTCTAATACTGATTTAGAGACAAGAAAATCCTAATAGCTAAGGACTGGATAAGATCCTTCTTCATTTTTGAGCTCCACATATACTCAGGCAGGTTTTACCTCTTATGATTGATGTTTACATAATATGTATTAATGTGGACACTGATTTGCTATGTATCTTTGTTAAACCAACTGATAAATCACCTTGCAAATGACCAAGCATAATCAGATACAAGATATAACCATACAAACTTATGGTATTAAATATAGCAAAAATCAGTGATAAAAGGATTTTCATCCTTCTTCCTTTTGATGTAGGAGGGGTAACCTAATGATTCACTCTCCAAGGAATCACTAAAGTGGACACTGTTCTGCTGACATAGGTCCTTACTGAGTTCAGTTTGTTTGTTCTTAGTAACAAGAGTATTTTGATTAAATTGATTTTGATATTGGATGAGGAACAGACTGCAAACTATACTCTAGACCAGTTCCTATCCCTTGGGCAAAGAGTCAATGAAAACATGAATCAACAGAGATAAAATAATAGAGATACTGTAGAGTGCCTTACAAACTACATGCGGCTGAGATAGAGTGCCTTACAAACTATCCTCTCATAT
>MU228019.1:1581860-1617454 GCA_018584345.1 Thuja plicata
AGTGCCTTACAAACTACATGCGGCTGAGATAGAGTGCCTTACAAACTATCCTCTCATATACATACATCTGCATCAAATCCTTATCACAATTCTTTGCTCTCTGAAATCATCTATGAAACTTAGTCCTTTCCTTGAAAAGAACTCATAAATAATTAAACAAACTACCTTATAGCTAGTGTATTTCAAATGCCTTACAGGTGAAACACACTAGAGCATAAACAGAATGCAAAGAGACAAGATAATATGAAAGAGGGAAAATCACACTGTATTCTATTACTGTATTCTACTTCAACACATCCAGACAATAAGCTTTCTAGAATATACAAAGAAATAGAAGTATAACTTACAATAAAATTTCCACAAGATCAACAGGGACCTGCTTTGGGCATCTGTAGGAAAAAACCAGAACAGAGCAGAGGAAAGGAACCCTTACAACTGAGAAAAGAAAGAAAGATATAGAAGAAGGAGAAACCCTAAAACTCTGTCTAGAAAAAACTTGTCCTTCTCTTAAATATGATTCTTACTCATTCCTTCTTTTCAAAATATCTAATTGATTTAATCAATTTTCAACTCCACTTGTCTGAGAAAATATCTGATTTATCTTTAAAATATCTCTTTCATTCTTCCACTGACAAATCCATCCAATTTGATCTCATCTGCAAAATATCTTTGAAAATCTAATTTATCCTCTAATAAATATCTCCCCACAAACTCATCTGTCAAGTCTCAAAAACAAATAAATATTTTTGTTCCAGTTGCGCAAATTTAACCTTTATTTCTCATTTCAAATCTAATCTTTTAATCTGTAAAAAATCTGATTTCCAGTGTCTTTAAAAAACCTCCGGGAATAAAATATAAAATTTACAATAAAGCTATTAAATTCCCTGTTAAAATTATCTCTGTGCACATTTAAAAATCCTTTGAAAATTTCAGATTAATACATACATTGGCCAGAAAACACCAGATTTTGACATGTGGCATGCTCCCATTGGCTGTTATAAACTGTGCTTTAACTCATTTTTAACCTCAGTTGCATCCGGTGACCACGCGACGATCTCAGTCTCTAAGTCGCGAGCCTTTTTTAACTCTTCATTCAACTTTGGGCGACCTGGCGACCAGCATCCGGCGGCGAACTCCATCTCGTGACTGCGCGACCAACGGCTATCTTCTTATCGCGACAGTCATCTTCCTCCGCTGGCTACTTCGCGACTAACCGCTAGCAGTTAGTTGCCAAATCTCGGTGGTTAATTTTGATGTCTAGCGACTGCGTGACTAACCACTAGCGGTCAGTTGCTAGGTCTTGGAACTCTGGTGATTACCTGTGATTTCACTCCCGACTGGGCGACTGGGGCACTCGGCGACTGGGCGACCAAGTGGATCTCGCGACATCGCGACCAAGTGCTTTTGTCCATTTTCGTCAAAATTTCATCTGCTTCATTTTCGAGCATGGAAACCGAGGTGGTCGGATGAGGGCGCGCACGTGGATAGCCTCCTCTTCAACTTCAAACTCATATGTTTTCATTTTAGCTTATAAACATTTTGAAATACAGCTGTGGGAACAATGTGGGATAATTAGTTTTCAAGATTCAAAGGCATTTACGGATTTCATGTTAAAACACAGTGTATGGCCTCTGCAATTTGACCTCCAACCCCTAAGAGCTCACCAAGAGCCTCTGGGCTTCTTATTTACATTGGATGTAAGTGTTATAGCATATAAGGACCCAAAAACGCCACTGCCCAGCCAATGTGGGACAAAGGAAATACAGATTTTTTCATCTTTGCTGGGTTCTTCATCAAAACTGCTCATGAATGGGGTCGAATCTCTACAAAAGAAGACCATAGACTTACTCTAATGCCCAAGGCGCCCCTTTGTATGGATTTACCTCTGCAGATTTCATTAAAAATCATTCAAAAAAACTTCAAACCACTCCTTTATAATTATCGCAGTCTGCTGGAGAAGTTAAACTGCAATGTAATTTGATTTCAATGCTTTAAAATCTGCAACCTTCCCTCCTATCTCTGTTACTTCCATGGCATTCACTAGATGCAAATTTTAAAACAAAACAACTCAACTATCCTCCATACTAGTCTGCGCAATCAGCTTGCAATACTGAGTTTTTAAGGAAACATTCAAATAGCACATTTCACTTTCCCTTAATGTCTGCAATTTCAATGTTTCAAACATAATACATCCTCCTTAGGTAGCGTAAGCTTCTTCATTGTCTGAGTATTTTCATATTACATTGACCTGTGTTTCATTATATTGGAATTGTCCCTCATTGGCATGAGTTGGATGCTAAACATTTAGCAATGTTGGCAACCCTTCTCCTCTTACTGTCTGCGCACTTTCCTCTTGCTGCTCCCCATACATTGCGCAAACTCCTCTTTTGTATTTGTGATTCACTATGTTGAAAAACCATAAAAATTTCCCTTTGTTGGCACTGGTCTCTTCCATAGGCAGCGTAGAGTGTGGATGCAAAGGCTCCTAGTACAAAATGAAATTGCAATTTATAATGTTTTTTTTAAAAAAACTTCATTAATACCTGATCTGCGCTGGAGACATAACAACCTTATGTTTTAACCTTGTAATATTTAAAACCTCTTTGAATCTCCTCTTTCTATCGTAGTTTGTGGCAATGCTGTTGCAAGGCTTTCAATGTTTTTTCAAGTCTTTAAACAAAGATTCTAAATGCACACACCTTATATTATACTCTGTGCAAGTATAATGTTCACTGGCTTTCCACAAAATAGCATGAACTCCTCCTTCATTGTCTTGCAAACAACATGGAAAACTAAGGCTTTAAGGAAAACATTCAAAACAATATCAATTCCCCTAAATGTTTGTAGTTTTAATGTTTCTTAAAACATACTCCCTTCATAGCAATCAGCGCAACATATGTCTTTGTGTAGTCTCTCTGACTCCCCACTATGGCACTTGAAATGTTTCCAAGAAGCTTAATTAAAAACGTACCTTGCACTGGATTTCAATATATTATGTCTACCATACTAAATTTCACTTTAATTCATTACTGATCTCCAAATATATTGGCGTTCTTTGACAACAAATATCCCAAAAAAGAGACCCATGAATTGGACTAGATCCGAGATTGACAATTGCAATAAGATCACCAATAATGAGGTTGCACATAGAGCCCCTTGTCCGTAACCATTACTTGTAACCCTGGTCACTTTAAAATGATCCACCACACAAGGAAAATGAAGCATTGAACTTGCGATGATTTAACAACTTTTCACATTTCCGCAAACTTAACACATTAATGGCAACTGACCTCCGGGGCTGCCTTCAAAAACTCACTGAAACAAGTAATCAGACCTCGTCACTTGGCAAGAAGATTCATTGCTATATAATGACTATGCATATGAAAGGGCTCCTTCAGATTCAGTCTCTGGCACAATATGCAACTGATGAAACTTTGCATTTCCAGAATACTATGCAAGTGCGAAATGTTGAATCAGCATAAATCGCCTTAAGATTGACCATTGCAAAATTACTAAATCATATTCCAAAACTTCCCCATGAAGTTAGATAGTACATTGATATGCAATGAGCATGATGCCTTGATTTTTTCCTGAAAACATCCTTCAAATAGAAAGTTATCATTTCCCAAAAATGACCATTCTGCAAACTTGAATCTTTCCGCACTGCAAACTGAACAAACTGCCTTTGAAACTGGACTCATAGGGTCATCAAAAAGATCTTTTAAAAGCTCAACCTCTGGAGCCTGATTGAATGTGATATGTAGAACATGACCCCTCAATTTCCTTCCCCTGAAAAGAAACCACTGAACTGATACCAATCCGCAAAAATAGCACCTTAACACATTCTGAACCAAAACACTAAATATGCAGAAATCGGGTTCGGAATCGGCAAAGAAAAGTGATCTACCGGATTGGTCAAGGTTTGGGAATCTTCAAAGGAGTTCATTCCTAGGTCTAAAATTCAAATCAACTTTCAATTATGATTGACCTCGAACTAGGTGCAAATGGGGAAGGGACAAAGCATGCCATTTAATTCTGGATTCAGCAGTTCAGTGAAACTTTCAATAAATTAGGAATGGAAAGGCTCTGGCAAAGTGGACAAATGGATTGGTAGGAGTCTGTAAATCTTCAAATAGGTGCACTCCTATGTTTAAAATATGAGGAAAAACTCAATTATCCAAAATGTTCACCCGGGTACATATTTTTAAAAGCTCAAAGTGGGTCACTTACCAATTCTGCATTTGCAAACTCAGGAAATCAGAATTAATCACTATCCGAACGATTCTTGAAAACTTGTCATCTGATCTCATAAAAATCTACAGACTGGAAAAAATGGAGTGTGTGACCACTGGGACACAGTACAAAAGGAATTTCCTCAATTGGGTCAACTGGTCAAAAGTTATAACATGTCAAACTGGGCTATTCAGATTTTTAGGCAGGACAAAAATGCAGACAGTTCATGAACAACCAACTTTGGGAAGTATGAAAACTTGTCAAACGGATTCGGAATAGGCTGAGATCTAAAAAATAAGCTCTCTGATATGCATGCTAAACATTCCCAAAGTGGCAAACTATGAAATTCAACAGGGTGTAAGATACTCAGAAGCAAAGTAGGCTCCGGAAAGCAAAATGACACTTATTGAAGAAATGTTTGATTGTATTGATATTTCTTGTAACAATCCTGAACCAAGTGAAGAAGAATCACAGATCATAGATGAAAGTATCACTCCTAAGAACTCAAGCTACTCATCCAAATACCACTCTAAGGAAGATATCAATGGAGATCATAGTGCAAAAGTCTTGACAAGATCTAGAGCAAAAAGTTCAACAGCTGATGAAGAGGTATGCTTACTATCACAGATCTAACCCTTAAGTGTTGAAGATGCATGCAAAGATTCAGATTGGAAAAGTGCCATTCAAGAAGAATTAGATAAAATAACCAAGAATAAAACATGGGAACTGGTCCCTAGACTTCATGACAAAAATGTGATTGGAACTAAGTGGATATTCAAGAAAAAAATGAATGAAGAAGGCACAGTGGTAAGGAACAAAGCAAGATTAGTATGCAAAGGATATACACAAAGAGAAGGAATAGACTAAACTAATACATTTGCCCCTATGAGAAGACTTGAAAGTATAAAGTTGTTTTTTCCCTATGCCACATTTAAGAACTTTAAGGTATATCAAATGGATGTCAAATCAACATTTTTGAACGGTGACTTAAAGGAAGAAGTCTACATAGAGCAGCCTGAAGGATTCAAAATCTTAGATAAACCAGACATGGTATGCAGATTAAAGAAATCACTTTATGGACTAAAACATGCCCCAAGAGCATGGCATGAGAGGCTTGATGGTTACTTAACAAAGATAGGATTCAAAAAAGGAGTAGTAGGCTATGATTTATTTATAAGAGAGACAGATGAAGGACTACTACTTGTTTCTATTTTTGTTGATGAAATTATCTTTGGAGGTAATGAAAAAATTAGTGCAAAATTTTCCAAAGAAATGAAAAGTGAATTTGAAATGAGCATTATTGGACCTATCAAATACTTTCTTGGATTGAATGTAAAACAAACGAACAAAAGGCATATTCATAAATCAGTCTAAGTATGTGAAGGAGATATTGAAGACCTTCAAGATGGAAGATTGCATGCTAGTAAGCATCCCCATAATAATAAGATTCAAGCTTTCTAAAGATAATGATACCACAACAGTTGAAAAGACCTTATACAAGTCTATGATTGGAAAACTCATATATCTCACTCAATATAGACCTGACATTTCTAATGTAGTTGTCATTGTTGGAAGATTTGCAGCTAGACCCAAGTAAAATCATCTAATGGAAATGAAAAGAATATTTAGATACCTAAAGGGAACTATAGACTATGGTTTATGGTATCCTTTCTCAGAGAACATACAACTTCATGTGTATATAGACAGAAAGATCACATCAGAGGGAGTAGTATTTTTTGGAGACGAGTTGGTCACTTGGACAAGTAAAAAGTAGAATTGTATCTCTCAGTCAACAGTAGAAGCTAAGTATGTTGCAGAAACATTTAATTGTTCAACAATGGTTTGGATCAAACAGATGATCAAGAACTTTGGTATTTAGATTGATTATCCTATTGTTATTCACTGTGACAACACTAGTACTATCAATATGTCAAAGAACCCTGTGATGCATGCAAAGACAAAACACATTGATATCATGGTGCAGGAGCACACCTAACTCAAACCCCTAGCTCCTTATTTCTAGTATGTACTGACTCTATCCATGTCAGGAGAGTGTGTTTGGACCTTAGAAGGTAATTTTTTTTATTTCCCTAAGATGGATATGACTAGGTCAATCCATGTCTAGATAGGTTGCTTAGTTGGTTTCCTTTAGTTGTGTGTGTGTGTGTGAGCCTCTATAAATCCAACCAAGGCATCATTAACCTTGGATAAGCTTCTTGGTATCACTGGCACTCGACCTACATTGGTGCCTAGTAGCTCGGCATACACTGCCTAGTAGCTCGGCATACATTGCCTAGTAGCTCGGTTAACACTACAGCTCGGCTAACACTGTAGCTCGGCTAACACTATTGCTTCACTAACACTGCATCTTGGCAAAGACTATAGCTTGGCTAACACTGCTTCTTGGAAAACACTTATTATGACTGGTGCTCAGCTTGCATTACTGTTTCTCAGCAATATTTATTCATAACAACTTGTGAAAAGTGGATCTTGTCTTTGATGGATAGTATGGTTAGTGTAACAGTTCCTGAAGAGATTCTTGCGAATGAGTGGAACATTAGGGTTGTTTTCAATGAGAGTATAGTTACTAATAACACCCCAAGAATTTATTTTAGAGATTTAGAAGGTAGAGATTGTAGAAAAAAAGAAGCTACAGGAAAGTTAGAGATTTTGCAGATTATTGTACTGTTTTGTTTTTGTTTCAAGTAATGAGAATTTCTAGACTCTGTGTTTAGTGGATATCAAGTTTCTTTGTGGTTCCTTTTACATGCAAGTAGATTAGTTACTTTATTTTTTTGTTTTGCAAGCTATTAGTTCTTCACCCATTCTGGGTCGTAAACAATAATGGCCCCTCGAGATTCCTGAATCCATGGTGAGAATCATGTGTTGGGATGGAGCTCAAGAGGATCCCTTGTGCATAGTTTTCTATTTGTTTTTGGTAGGAGTAGAAATAGGTGTGAATCTAGAGATCTTACCCTAGGTGAGCTTGGAAATAGTCCAGCTAGGGAAGAGAGTGAGAACAATGTTATGAAAACATTAGTTGAATGAATCTATTTGTGTATGTTCAGAAAGGAGGATATTAAAAGCATTTTGATGGGGACTGAGTCTTGAAGAGGAGGTAAAGTTGAGGGTGACTTACCTTAGTTTAGGGTTGTGAACACCCTAAGGGATCAAGGAGAAAGGTCTTAGAATAGGGCCAAGCTGGTTCTGTAGTAGAAACAAGACTACTATCCACATCAGATCAAATACCACTTCCTAAGAGAAAAAGTTACAGACAAAGAAGTAAAGCTGGATTATGTAAGCACTAAAGAACAACTAGCAGATATTTTTACAAAGCCTCTATCAAAAGATACTTTTGAGTATCTCAGGGAGAAGTTGGGAGTAATTCCCTTTCTTGAGTCTAATTAGAACTTGCAGCAAGAACATCAGTCCTTGGTGACTGATGAATGGTTGACTACTCTACTTCTAGAGTAGTACCTATGCTTAATAGTGTTTAACACCCTTTGAAATTGATGTCAAGGGGAGAGTATTAGTAAGGGGGAGCACATACTCTGGGGGAGTATATAGAGAAGAAATAGTGAAGAGGAACCTTTGATGAGGATATTGAGAAGATTGTAAAAAGAAGGAAGACACTTTGAGTTGATGATATCATATGTTGCCATCAATGTCAAAGGGGGAGATTGTTGGAGATTTGCTTCTATACAAATAATTGAATGTATGTTTTCCATTGATGACAACATATAATATACAGCAGGTATCCTATATGTTATTATCTATACAGATTCTTTAGAGATATGCATTTTTATATCCATGGTGTATACATGTTCTAGTGGCTATGCACATTCACGCTGAGTCAGATATGCAGTTTTAGTTGAGTTATGATTAGTCAGTTATGGAAGTTGCAGTTTTTGGAGTTTATCTGTTAAGAGCCGATGTTAATATAGTGTTTCTTGAGTTGCACCTATCTTCAGGATATGCATGTTTGTATTCATGTTTAGTTATGTGTTAAAGATATTTATCCAAAGGTGCTAAATGTGTTTCAATAGAATCATGATGTAAGAGTTAATTTGGTGAAGCTAACTTTTTCAAGCATCGCGTCTATTCAGATTGAGTTGCGCGGTCCTAATTTGTATTGCGTGCTTGGTTGAGCTGACAAGGAAGTTGATGAAGTGTTTCTAGATACCATTGTGATCTTATCCTTGGTGAAGATACATATAGCAATTCAGATATGTTCACTAAGTGTCAATAATGTTGTGAAGAGGAAAAGACAGAGAAGAGCAGATAGTCAGGAAGAATAAGTTGAAGATCTATGTGAAGTAATAGAAGTTGATTGCAAATCATTGGAACTGATCAAGATAGCAGGTATACTTAAAATATTTCATTTACCATATATAGTATATATCTGTTATACTGAAGGTTGTTTCCTTCACCATCTTAGCAGTGAGCTATTGGACAGTAAGTCCTCACCCTTAACAGGGTTATCTATAAAAGACTCCTAACAAGGTTCGACCTTTAACCATGTCACTGTACTTCTTGTATTGTAAAGATCAACTCCTAACAGGGTTGTAAGATCTTCTAACATGGATCATTATAAACTAGTGCAGTTATTTGTGGGTGCTAATTCCCACCAGGGTTTTTACCTATTTGGTTTCCCCATAATAAAATTGTTGATTACTTCATTGTGTTATCTCAATGTGCATTTACTTTGTATCAAATTACATTAATGAAAAAGTAAATAATTGAATTGACTGATAACTGATTCACCCCACCCCCCCCCTCTCAGTTATCCGTAGGAATATTCCAACAACAACAATAAACTCATGAATCACCTAAAAATAAGGAATGACGATATGGATGATATGTTTTCTCCACACTTCCTTTTCTCTTTTCATCTATGTCACCTTCGTTGCACATTTTCAAAGTTGGCCTAAGAAGACATATATTATAGATCTGGTCTTTTCCAACTTTGAAATATCTTCAACTACTAGGGATTTGGCAGGGTGAACCTACAATAGTGGTTTACACAATTTTGCCGGAACAAACATTGAACTCTACATTTTGAAAAAAAACTTTTGAATTCAGATGCATATTGTCATTAAACCATTTGAAATAAAAAATGGGATAACATAGAGTATTTTTGGATATTCTGTCTAGATTCTAAATATTTATTTTTCATTTTTTTTTAATTGATTTGAATGGTTTGTTTTTTCTCTCACGAAAACTGCTATGTTGCTGAAAAAGTCATTTTTAAAGAGCCACATTGACTTCATAGAGCATAACACTTTTTCTAAAATAGATATCAATGTGCTTCTTTCAAATTTAGTTTTTTAACATCCATACAGAGGGCATACAATTGGTTTGATGACATTATAATGATTGTTGCATATTTTGTAAATGTTTGAAGTTGAGTAAACCATAATTTTGGCATAGCTTGACTACATAGCTAATAACTTGTTGTGTATTTATCAAAATTCTTTTTTTTTTTATAGAAAGTAGACTCGAAGATGGAGGGCACTATTATTTTTCAAATTTTCTTTTCTCTTTTCTACTATTTTTCATTGATGTAAAAAATTGGAGGTTTATATTTGATAAAAAAGCCTACATTTGATGCACATCAAAAAACATAGGCCTAATTAATTCAAAAATTGTCAAATCTATATTCATTAGAAAACTCATTTAGAGTAGTTGTGCAATGCGAAAGGATGTCTCCTTATTCTTCCATTTGAGCCCTACGCTTGAGCCCTGAAGCCATGAAAACTTCAGACTTGTGTCAACCTCTGCAAATGGCCTTGTCACCCTAAATTTACACATGTGCAATCTAACAATCATACACACAAAAAGTTGCATAAATGTACATCTCTTCCACATTTTTTATTCAGAAGATGATAATATATCTTTCTATTGCATTCGTACTATCAGAAAATTGTATTCTAAGTATTGATCATCTTCAAAATTCAAAATTTCATAATTGATCATTACATTGTGCATTCAAACTTAATGTAGTATGCAAATAATGTTTCCATCTTACATATTTTGGATTCAAAACTTAGAGGTAATTACATAAAAGAAAGCATGACAGAAGCATGCATAGGGGTCCATGCATTGCCTTGTAGAGTGTTTGCATTTGGTGTTGGTTGTCTTCCACTGTCCAGTCTTCATAGTATCTTCTATCCATCATGGTTTCAGTTCTGCATATTAGGTCTAAGGTCCTGTCCTACATCATGAAGAGAAAGAGATATTAGATACAACTGGATCTAAGCTTGATACATGAACCAAAACAACATACATCAATCAGACTTTCAAATCTAAACATTTACCAATAACATCAATGCAAAAAATTGATAAACCTCAGCATCCACTGAATAAAAAATATCAAAGGGACATATCTTTATGAAACTTTTTATTGCATATGGTTATTAGTTTTCATTTTTCAAAGAATTGTTTTTTATAGAACCAGAAGAATCTGAATCAAAGGGACTTAGGTCTTGATTCTGAGAAACCTTTTTCTAGAATGACATGAGCGTGTTAGGTTAAAAAACACAAACAAACCAGCCAACATTCATGCATTAGTGTCATCTCATATGGCACTCACACACAAATATTAATTGGCTCGTCTTGTTTGCTGACCTAACAAGTTGATTTGTGATGTGTGTGCACTAGGTGATTAAATATTAACTAAATGTAGATAAAAAAAGAAATAAAATGAGTGTCACGAGCCCATGGTAGAACTTCACATGATGCATTACATACATGAAAGATGTGAAAGAATAGGATATATTTCATGAAGGATGGTGCAATGATTTTGCGGGAGAGACATGGGTAATGAAGGGTTCTTGAGAGGAGATATGCAGAAGTGGAGGTAAAAGTGTTTACTATCGTCATTCAAGAAGGATCAACTAAATGATGTTGTTATAGTAAGTACGCAAATGTAGAAAATTCATTTGAATTGGATTTAATTATGGAAAATGCAAGCTTACAGTTAACTATGTATCATCAGTCTATAGTGCATCCAAATGTTTTTATTTATGTTTATATAATAGTATTATTTGCAAAGAGGGAAGATAAATAACAGTGATTAACAATCTGCATATGAGCTACTGAAAGAAATAATGTGCAAGGATAGGTCAAGAAACATAAAGATTTTAATGTTGTCATAAAATGTGCATTTACAGAAAGTGACCAATTATATTGTGTCAAGATAGGAAAAGTATATGCATGGTGTCATTAACTGTTGGCATTTAACAAATACTACATTTCAATGTTGTTTGGGTACTGTTATCTTTAAATGTGATAAGAAATCAGTCTACAGTGACATCTACTTATGTAAACAAATGAAAAAGAGTGTGCATATAAAACAATAATATTTTTTTTGTGCATATGTTCATAAGATTTGAGCAGAACAGTGTATCTATGTTTTTATTTTGAAACAACTATGAAAGTCAATGATGTTGTGGTGGTTCATGTTCTGAAAAAAAGGAGATCAAGAGAACAAGTACAATATCCATGTGCCTAATGTAAATTTGAAGTAATGTTCTATGTAGGGTATTAAGTAGAAAATGTTATTATGGTGTGTTGAAATGATAGTGACATGTATACCCATCATCTTAAATATGCTATTATTATTTCAGTATTCATGTTTGAATGAAATTGGAAACTTCAATGCATGTAGGGGATGGATTTGAGCAAAGGAAATGTGCATGTTTGGATAAGTTTCATTTTATGAATGTTGCCCATGGGAGTCACGAGCCCGTGCTCGAACCCCATGGGTGATGTTTTATATAAAATTGAATAATAGTGTATTTATAATACACTATTTCTTGCATAGAAAAACTACATATTTAAAAGTGTTCAAACAAGAGTTCAGACAAAAGCACAATTTAAATTATGATGCATATTAAACATGTAATGTGTTTAGTTCAGTAAAAATTCTCATGGCCTCAACATTAAGAAGGTGTTTTATGTTTTAAGACATTATGGTCATGCTTTAAAGAAAACATTGAATGCAGTCTAGAGACAAGATAGAAGATATGGAGTTCATTTCTCAACAACAGAAAGAAGATGTTTTATGTTTGAGTGACATTATTCTCATGTTTCAAAAGGGATATTGAATGGAGCTGAAAAAAGACAAAATGGACTTCATCTCTCAGTAAAGAAATGGCAGCTTGCATGTGTTTTTAAGTTTATTGTATGTGCAAAAAAATCCAAGTGGGTATTCATGTATGAACCTATTCAACAACCAACAGACAGTCTACAATAATGAAGAGAGTAACATAAGTGAAGCTACAGAATAGAACTCAAAGTGAAGCTACAAATTTCATGCCATAGAAGAAGGAATCAACAGAGAGTGAAGAAAAACCCAAATTTTTTGTCAAAAGATGTAAGTCTTTAAAAACCAAAAAGGTGGAGGATTTTAAAACCGAAATCTTAACCAGTATTGCAAAAGATTACAACATGTCGAGAACAGTAAAAATCTATTTCAAGTAAAGATCCAAAGATAACAGAATGAGTAAATGTTACTTATCTGGGTGCTACATGTCGAGCATGGTGGAGTTAGAAAGATGTATACAAGGTGCCATGTGTGATGGCATGAACACGGGTTGCAGACCAGTTAACTATATCATGCATGGAGAGGCTGGGTTCCAGATACAGAGGAGGATCCATGTGTCATGGCATGAGATTCAAAGTAAAATCTACAAAAGTTACACAAAGAGCTTGAGCTCTCCATCACTCCAGTTTGAGAAAGATGCCCAAAAACCAAGAAAGCATTCAAATAAATCCACTGAGAATGCCATGTATAATGGCATATAGTTTTTTAACTCATAGTGCAACATAAAGAGCCCGAGTTCACATAGAAAGAAGCCCAACCTTCTTAGAAAAATCCACAGACAGCGCCATACATCATGGCATCAAACTTTAGATTCAACCACAACCATGGTGGCATAGAGAAAAATTAAAACCCTAAAATTTACCTCCAAAACCAAATGAAAATGAAATGCGAAAATACATTATGCAATGTTTTTTGCAAACTTTCAAGTCCACTGACAAAGGAAGTTAATGCCCTGTCGGTTGCAATGCCATGAAAGTACCCCCAAGGTGCCACAAAGACAATGAGTTATTTTACAATGGGCATGGTCATATCAGTCATGAGCTGTTATCGAGTTGAGTTAGTGAGCTTAGCTATGGCATCAGGTTTATGTTATGGAGTTAGAGTTAGCTTGAATATGGTGTTAGCTTTGCCATGAGTTAGGGTTTTATGCAAATGTGGATCAGTTTTATGCTTTGGGTTAAATTTTGATGGGTTTTGTATTGTATTTGTGTTAAAAGTTGGTAACACTACATAAAAAGATGTAAATCTTTAGAAACCAACATTGGAGGGGCTAGATTTAGGGCTTAATTTTGGGCACTAATAAAGCCTTAGGATTAGTGACATGCTATTTTGGAGAGATTTTAGAGGGAGAATGATTTTTGAATTTTGTTTCATGGGCTATATAGCTGAGCTTTTGTTTTGAGGGTAGGGGTTCAAAATTTAGAGAAGAGGTGCTTTTAGTTAACTATTTGTTCCTATTAACCTTTTTTATGCATTTTGTATCCATTTTGGTTGATGTTGAGTATTGATTTTGTGCAAGAGGATGCATGCATTATTTTCCTTTTTTCATAAACTCACTCATGTAACTATCTACAGTTATTTATAAGAACAAAGCTATCCCCAATATTCATACATCTTTTTATGGTCTTTGTTATCAATCCTATTCAAATTTCTACATTTGAAGCGTAATGTATCTATAATATAGATTAGTGAATTGTCTTGATTCCTATTCTAGGTTGTAAAATATAACCTTTTTGCAGAATCTACATGTCTGTTGACATGATTGTCATTATTTTTGGTGAGATCCCTAGTAGTGATATCCAAGTTAGCCTATGTATTGGATAGTGAATGATTTTGCAGAAAATCATTAGGGTATATCAAGTGGATGTTAGTTTGAACCTTTTGAGAAATCTAAGTCCTATTTGGTGTATCAACTTTTAATTTTTGTTCATTCATTATAGTTAGAATTTCTCCCTCTCCTTCCAAAAAAATCAGAAGAAAGAAGTAAATTATTGATACCCCAAATCCAATAGGAACTAGCCTAGAATCTGGAGATTCCTTCTTATTTAAAGTCCACCCACAACTCAAGAAGGTTTCCATTGTTACCATGAAATATTAGTATGCCCTAATGCCTGAGTTAGGGTGATATTTTTTTTCCTTCATAGTTTTTGGCATGCCCAATGGGACTCCTTGTGATACATGAACAAAATCCAAACAAGGAGCAGAAAAGAGTTTGAGTATTTGCAGTTATCACATACTAGGAGAGGAAGAGCTTTGCAGAGAGAACCTAGAGGTCCAAAAGAGTTCTTCTTCCAGCTTTTAGCAAGGGGAAGAAGGCCACGAAGACCAAGGAAGATAAGATCTGAAAGAATTTCAGATCCTCCTACTTACTACATTGACTTACCAGATTTAGATCAAGAATCTTCAGAAAGTCCTCTAGCACTTCAATTCCAAGTTGTTCTTGAACAACCAACAGAAGAAGGACAACTAGAATCTTCAAATTTTTTTGTAGCAGCACCAAGAATGGCTAGAAGACTGCCATTTGTACCATTTGATCAAGACATCCCTTTGAGGATTGACAATCATAAAAACATACCATTGGCAACCTTGAAAGGATTGCCATCTTTCACGGGAGAAGGACAAACAATAACCATTGAGCACATTAGAGATGTTTCTTCTCTTTTCAATGTTCATCATATCACAAAGGAGGATGTAGCTTTGAGGCTATTAGCTACATCATTGAAGGGCAAAGCATTGGAATGGTTTTGAACTCTATGAGTTGGATCAATTGCTACATGGGATGCACTAGGTGAGGAGTTGTCTAAATTTTTTGAAGATAAATCTGACAATCTTTCTTTGGTGGAATAACTAACTACTATTAAAAGGGTTCCACAAGAAGAGATGAGTGATTTCAATCTCTGATTTCAAAAGACTTGGATTCAGATTCCTGCCATGCTAAGACCTTCTAGTGAATATGCATTTGTATACTTCCTTAAAAGCCTGAATAGTGATATTTCAGTTATGATCCAATCTATGGGGGGAAATTCTTTACCTAAAGCTTTTTATATTGGAATTAGGGCAGAAAATAGCCTTATTCAGGCATGGAAAATAGCTCCTAATCCACCTATGCATTTCTTTCCTAGCATCCAATCCAATATTTCATTGATTACCCTGCCTCTAGCTCCATTACCATCTTATAAAAATGAAGAGCTGATGCCTGATGCCCCTTCTAATGAGTTGTAAAGCATAAAAGACACTGAGAAAAAGATAGAGATCTTATTACAAACCTTTGTAAATGAGTTGGTAAACCTTAAAAGGTAGCAAGATCAATGGAATCCAATAGCCCATATGCAAAGATAGTTTTCTAGTTCTTCATTCCAGCAGCCTAATCATCCCATTTACCATTGCAACAAGTAGCAATACCAAGGAACTAGCAACACCAATAGGAAAAATTGGAACTAAAGGCCTTATAGACCTTATAATCCCACACCCCATAATACTATTAGGGATATTGTTCCTAACTAAAATAATCTTGCTTCTGATTATGAATGGTGCTATCCTTGTGGGAAACCCCAAAATCAGTCTAAGTGCACTAATGGAGTACCTAATAAATCCCTACTGGTTCAAAGTGTGATTGATTCACAACCTCACACATCCATTGAAGAGACTCAACAACAACTGAACCTAACTACTTTGGAAATAGCATTTCTAAATTGGCAAGAGGGAGAGTTCTATAGAGTGAGTAATGATTCACCTGTATCAACAAACATAAGACTCAAGAAGAGAGCTCTAGATTCATAGCAGTCAGCTGCTAAGAATGATGCCAAAACTCAATCACCACTCATTCCTTCTATTTCTATTCTAAAAGATCACTCCACTCTTGTGAACAAAGAACAACATCATTAGAAGAAGACGGATCAAACCATTGGTAAATCACCTTAAAATGTATAGTTTGTTGTTCCCTAGAATATTGTTGATAATATGAAGAACATGAATGTTTCTATTTATATGTGGGATTCATTAGCCATTCAAGGGAAAGCTGATTTATTAAAGGAAGTGTTGTCAAAAGGGACAACAAGTTCACAACAAGCCTTAAAGCAGCCTTCAAGGACTGCTTTGGCTAATTCAGGGGCTACAAATGTGCAGGGGACAACAATACAGGATGGTAAGAAATTTACAAATGTTAAACCACCTCCTTTTTATGTGTCCTTGATAATGGGGGGTAAATTAGTGCATAAATGTATTGTTGATAGTGGTGCAACCAACACAGTAATGCCTAAAAAGATTGTAGATCTGCTTGATTTGAAGTATGAACCTCTTGATAAAGGAGTAATTTAGTTAGATGGTTCATCAGTACACACTGTAGGTGTTGTTAAAAATTCAAGTTTGACCTTGCATTCTTGTCCCAATTTCTCTATTTTTCAAGACATCTATGTTATTGATTTGTCTCCCTATTTTACCATGTGTTTATCTAGAGACTTTACTACAGAAATAGGAGGATATTTCTCATCCAATTGGTCTCATATGCTGTTTAGAACCATATATGGTGGAAAGGCGACCATAAAATTGGAATTATTGACCAAGGATCACATTGATTCGTATATTCCAAGTTCCATAAATGCTAGTTGTGTGATCATAGATGTTGATGATCTTAAAGACTATCTGGCCTTTGATACTTAGATTGAAGGCGTCCCTGATATTTGATTGGATGAATGGGTAGCTAGTAATTCCTTTAAAACACAAGATAATTTTTTTCATGATGTTGGATTTGGTAATTATATGATTGTAGAATTTGATTCAGTTATTCCTAATTTGCTAAAATCCCAAAGTGCTGATTTAGAACAGCCTAATCAACTTTAGAATCTTTATTTTGATGGATCTAAGAACAAGGATGGAGCTGGTGTAGGGGTTATTTTTGTGTCTCTAGATGGTGAAAAATATTATGCTAAGTTTAGATTATTATTTCCTTGTTCTAACAATGTGGCTGAATATGAGAGTCTGATTCAGGGATTGGAGTGGGAAAGAAAGGGAAATATTAAATCTTTAAGAGCATTTTGAGATAGTGAATTGGTGGTCAGTCAGGTGAGAGGCTTGAATGTTGTAAAAAATGATTTCTTGAAGTTATATAAGTCTAGAGTATTAGATATTCTAGCTGATTTTGATGTATTCAATCTGATTTCTATACCAAGAAGTAAAAAACCAACATGCTGATAGGTTAGCTTCCATTGGTGCTCGATTTATTGTTTCTGAAAATAAAGGTGTATATTTTGATCAATCCCATATTCAGATTGTTGTTAGGCCATATATCCCAGATAATGACCTTAATTGGTAGGTTTTCAATACTAATGAGTAGATCTTAAGCTTTATGACAGACACATATGGCTTTGTAACCTCCAAGGATAGCAAGATAAAACGTCAATTTGAGGACCAAATCATACATTTGAAGTCCAATAAGCTTCCTAAGGGATTGGTTAGCTTGGAGTCCCTCTTTAACTTTGATGATTAGTTTAAAAGGAATAAAACTAGCATGCTAATCAAAGAGGATCACTATGAGGAGCTGGAAATTTTCAGAGATAAGTATTTAAAGGTGAGTAAAGTTAACTCCCCTCAAGAGAAAGAACTACTTATTTCTTTATTTAAAGAGTTCAATGATGTCTTTGCATGGGATTATGCTGATTTAAAAGGGTTTGACCCTGAATTAACCCAACACACCATTGAATTACAACCCAATTCAAGGCCAATTAACCCCAAGTTAGAGCCCTTGATGCTCAATAAATTGCTAGATAGTGGTATAATCTTTCCAATCAAGCATACATCTTAGGTTTCAAATCTAGTCCCTATGAGGAATAAAAATTAAGAGATTAGATTATGTGTAGACTTTAGAGACCTCAATAGGGAATCTCTAAAAGATAGACACCCTATTCGATCCATGAAATAAATTTTACAATATGTCTTTGATTCTGAAAGATTCTCTCTTCTTGATGGTTAGTCTAGCTATAGCCAAGTACTAGTGAGGGATCAAGATCAATTTAAAACTGCTTTAACTACTAAATGGGGAATAATGGCATACAGGAGAATGTCATTTCATTTGTCAAATGTAAGAGCCACATTCCAATAGGATATGGACATGACCTTTAATAATCTAATGTATAATCTTGTTCTTGTTTATTTGGATGATGCTACCATTTACACCAAAGTTGCAGATCAACATATAGCCCATTTGAGGCAAGTACTTCAAAGATGCAGAGATTTTGGAATCTCTCTCAATCCCCAAAAGTTAGTTTTTGCAATTCATGAAGGTAAGATTCTAGGCTACCAAGTCTCAAAAGAGGGTACAACAATAGATCCTGAAAGAATCCATGCAATTTTAAATCTCCCATTACCAAAACACAAGAAAGGGCTGCAAAGTTATATTGGCAGAATTAACTTTGTTAGGCACTTTATTCCAGACATTGTTGAATTGCTAAAACCCTTAACTACAATGCTGAAGAAGAATGTCCCTTTAGCTAGACAAAGGAAGGAAAGACAATTTTTGAGCATATTAAAGAAGCCTTGTCATTAGCTCCTACCTTAGTTAATCCTGATTTTACTAAAGATTTTATTTTGGATGCTTTTGGAGGCTATGGTACTATTTCATCTATGTTGGTGCAAAAAAATGATGGCAGTTTGGAGTAGCCTGTGGCTTTTTTCAGCAAACGAATGGATGATTATGAACAAAGGTATAGTTTTGTAGAAAAGCATGTACTTTCTATTATCAAGTCTTTAATGAAATTCAAACATCTTGTTTCTAGGAATAGAATTCACCTTATGGTTGCACACCCTAGCATCAATGATTTTCTATAAAATAAAGATGTAAATGAAAAGAGGGCAGGTTGGATCACAAAAGTTATTGAATATGATGTGCATATCCATGTAACCAAGCTGGTTAGAGGCAAGGGTTTCTATGCACAGATGGAAGAGAAAGAAGAACAAGGGGCTGAAGACAATAATGAGGTTTTTTTGTTGCAGGACACGCTTGTCCTTAATGATCAACCAACAAGTTGATTGACTGATATGAGCATATTTCTGCAAACTGGACAATGCCCAATTGATATTACTAAAGCCAAAAGGAGGTATTTTAGATTGCAATCTGTCCCTTATGTTTTGATAAATGGTATACTTTATAGAAAATAGTATTCTGAAATGTTGTTTAAATGCATTGATACTATAGATCAAAACATAATTTTATCTGAATTCCATGATGGAGCATGTGGAGGGCACTTTAATCCTAAAACTATAGCATGGAAAATATTAAGGGGAGGCTATTATTGGCCTGATCTATTCAAGGATGCCCATTCTTGGGAAAGAAAATGACAAAAATGTGCATTGTTTGTAGGTTAACAAAGGCTAGCAGCATTGCAACTAAAACCTATCATTGTTGAACAACCATTTATCAAGTGGGGAGTGGATTTTAAGGTCCAATTAACCCCAATTCCAGTGTAGTTCACAAATGGATCTTAACTACCATGAACTACTTTACAAGATGGACTGAGGCCATTGCATTAAAGGAATCTATCAGATCTACTATTCTCATCTTATATGAAGATATTATAACCAGGTTTGGAGTACCTCGCTCAATTATTTTAGATAATGCATTGGCTTTTGTTGGTTCTAGAATAACATAATGGCTATTAAAAATGCGATATATTTGAACACATCATCTAATTATTACCCTCAAGGTAATGGTCTTGTTAAGTCTACTAACGAGAACCTAATAAGGATTATCAAAAAGACTTTACAGGAAAACAAGAGGGATTGGCACACTAAACTAAAGGTAGCTCTGTGGTTGGATAGAATTACACCAAAGCAGATCACTAGAAGCTCACCTTATTTATTGGTTTATGGTAAAGAAGCAAGGTTACTTATTTCTACTGAGTTTCCATCCATGCAATTGGCTGATCAGATGTTGTTGTTTGAAGAAGAGGATCCTCTTAAGTTGAGGTATGTTGAATTATTGCAGCTAGAGGAGAAGAGAAGCACAACTTTAAGGAATAGTGAGCTAAGGAAGAATCAGACTAAGAGAGATTTTGATAAAAAGGAAACTCCTAAAGAGTTTAAGGAAGGTGATATAGTTCTGAAATGAGATTTACTAAAGAGCAGACCAGGGCAACATGATAAATTTGATAATTTCTCATCAGGCCCATTTGTCATTGTTGAATGTAAAGAGAACAATGCTTTTTAGTTATCTATCATAGATAGAGAAATCTTGCCTATCCCAGTCAATGGGCTCTTCCTCTAGCTCTGCTTTAAGGGTTAGTACTTTTAGCTTGGTTTATTTTGAATAAGTGTTGTCAAGTACTAGGAGTTTTAGTTTTCATTTTCAATAAAGTGCCTTCTTGGCACAAGGTCCTAGTTAGGTTGCATAGGTCCTAGTTAGGCTGTTGAGTCCTAGGTCTAGGTTGCATTTTTTTTTTCAATAAGGCTTCTTTGGTTTCCTAAGTTGTTCCTCCTTTTCCCTAGGGGTAAGGTCTAAGTTCATGTCTAGCAAGCAAACATCCAGAAGAGGTCACCAGAATTTTTACCCTACATTTACACATTTCCAATCTTACAATCATACACACAAAACATTGCATAAATGTACATCTCTTCGACATTTTTTTATTCACTAGATGATAAAATATCTTTCTATTGCATTCATTCTATCAGAATATTGTATTCTAAGTATTGATCGTGTTCCAAATTCAAAATTTCATAATTGATCATTACATTGTGTATTCAAACTGAATGTAGTATGCAAATAATGTTTCCATGTTACATCTTTTGGATTCAAAACTTAGAGGTAATTACAAAAAAGAAAGCATGACAGAAGCATGAGTAGGGGTCCATGCATTGCCTTGTAGAGTGTCTGCATATGGTGCTGGTTGTCTTCCTCTGTCTAGTATTCATAGTGTCTTTTGTCCATCCTAGTTTCAGTTCTGAATATTAGGTCTAAGGTCCTTTCCTGCATCATCAAGAGAAAGAGATATTAGATCCAATTGGACCTAAGCAATACATGAACCAAAACAACATACATCAATCATAATTTCAAAGATGAACATTTACCAATAACATAAATGCAACAACATGATATACCTCAGCATCCACTAAATAAAGAATATCAAAGGGACATATATTTATGAAACTTTTTATTGCATATGGTTATTAGTATGCATTTTTCAAAGAATTGATGTTTATAGAACCAAAAGAATTTGAATCAAAGGGACTTAGGTCTTGAATCTGAGAAACCCATTTTAGAATGACATGAGCACGTTAGGTTAACAAACATAAACAAACCAACCAACATTCATGCATGAGTGACATGTCATATGGCACTTACACACAAACATTAATTGGCTCATCTTGTTTTCTGACCTAACAGGTTGATTTGTGATGTGTGGGCACTAGGTGATTAAAGATTAACTAAATGCAGATAAAAAAAGAAATGTAGTGAGTGTCATGAGCCCATTCTCTAACTTCACATGATGAATTACATATATGAAAAATGTAGAAGAAGAGGATACATTTCATGAAGGATGGTGCAATGATGCTATAGGAGACACATAGGCAATGAAGGGTTCTTGAGAATAGATATGCAGAAGTGGAGGTAAAAGTGATTACTATTATCATTCAAGAAGGATCAACTAAATGATGTTGTTGTAGTAAGTATGCAAATGGAGAAAAATCATTTGAATTGGATTCAATTATGGAAAATGCAAGCTTACAGTTAAACATGTTATCATCAGTCTATAGTGCATCCAAATGTTGTTATTTATGTTTACATAAAAATATTATTTGCAAAGAGGGAAGATAAATAATAGTGATTAAAAATCTGTATATGAGCTACTGAAGGAAACAATGTGCAAGGATAGGTCAAGAAATAGAAAGATTTTAATGTTGTCATAAAATGTGCATTTACAAAAAGTGACCAATTACATTGTGTCAAGATGGGAAAAGTATATGCATTGTGTCATTAACTGTTGGAATTTAACAAATACTACATTTCAATGTTGTTTGGGTACTATTATATTTAAATGAGATAAGAAATGAGTCTATAGTGACATCTACTTCTACAAACAAATGAAAAAGAGTTTTCATATAAAACAATGATATCTTTGTGTGCATATGTTCATAAGATTTGAGCAGAACAGTGTGTATCTATGTTATTGTTCTAAAACAACTATGAAAGTCAATGATACTGTGTTGGTTCATGTTTTGAAAAAAAAGGAGATCAAGAGAACAAGTACAGTATCCATGTGCCTCATGTATATCTGAAATAATGTTCTATGCAAGGTATTAAGTAGATAGTGTTATTATGGCATGTTAAAATGACAGTGACCTATATACCCATCATCTAAAACATGGTGTTATTATTTTAGTATTTATGTTTGAATAAAATTGGAAAGTTCAGTGCATGCAGGGGATGGAGTCAAGAAGAGGAAATGTGCATGTTTGGATGTGTTTCATGTTATGAATGTTTCCCATGGGAGTCACGAGCCTGTGATCGAACCCCGTAGGTGATCTTTTTTATAAAATTGAATAACAGTGTATTTATACACTATTTCTTGTACAGAGAAACTACATATTTAGAAGTGTTCAGACAAGTAAAGACTTGAGAAAAAAGCACAAGTCACATTATGATGCATATTAAACATGTAATGTGTTTAGTTTAGTAAAAATGCTTGTGTGTGTGATTTTTGTACCTGTTAAGAGACACAACACTTCAATAAATCATTGCATTAGTGAAAACAAAGGGGTTAGCAAACATAGCAATCACTAAAATCAATCTATTGCTTCCTATCTAGGAGGAGTATGAAAAATGACATAATAGCCCTCAGATTATGTATATTTCAGTGACAAATACAACCTAAGAACAAAAAATTCAAATGAAAATTAATCTAAATGATTCAAAAACATGCATGCTAGCTCTAGAAATGAAGATTATAGCAAAATAACTAAGAAACAAGCTAGAAAGCACTATGAAAATCCTTAAAACATAAGCAACATGAGATTGCTTCTTCAATTCTCCAAAATATGGGCAGCATAAGGATGTTATTAACTCTTCAAAATTAGGAGCATTATAACAATACAATAAAATACTATCAATTTCAGGGCCGTTTGAGCTCAAAATCCATCCTATTTATAGGAGAAATGGAGGAAGGGGAGAAGACTCTACAAGGGCTGCCATTAATGAGGGTGTAAGACTCATTAATGAGGTATCGGTGGAAGGAATATGTAAGAGTTGTTAATGCTTCATTTATGAAATCATTAATGAGGTATGGGTGAGGGTTTACAAAGCATGGGTGGGGGTTTAGAGTCAAGCCTGACAAGGTGGACTTGAGGAAAGGAATCTTGAGATTCCTTGACTTTCTCAAGTGGGTGGAGTTGTTAATCATTCCTTAATGGAATGTGACAACATTAAGGGTAGCTTAGGATTAGGATTACGGCTTAGGGGATGTGATTAAGGAGATAGATATGGGAGGATAGAGAATGAGTGGAGGGGGGATTAGCTAATTAGTGTTAATTAGCTAATTAAGAAGAATTAGCATGTGAGAAGGGGTTGGGATGAGTTTGAACTCGTGGTTGGGTAGTTGAGATTGGTTAGGTTTGAAGGAATATTAATCAAATAAATTGTTGTAATAACATATTCATTTAATAATAGGGATATAATTAATCATTTAAGCCTTTGATTTGCTTTGTAATAATTAATTAGGACTATAGCCAAATTGAATCAATTAGGCTAGGGGATTGATTTTGCAAGTGATGAGGTATAAATAGGATTTCATTAATTCTCTTTAAATTAATTACCTTAGCTAGGTATGATTTGAATTGATTGAATTGAATTGATTGGATTGGCTAAAGTGATTAATGTAAATTAGTGATTAGATCACTTAGGAGATTAAATCCGATTCGAATGAATTATGTCAAGAAGTAACAGGGTAGTTTGGACATAATTCAGGGTATGATCACACTTAGGGAAAATAGGGTCTATTGTTAAAGAAGACCAAATCTAGGTGGTTACATTTTCCCCTCTTTGAATTGATGTGTGAGCAGTGCATTGATTCAAAGAAAGTTTTTGATTTTTGACTTCAGAAGGATTGAGAATTCCGTTCTTGGTTGTCGAATGAAATGTTGATGAGATCAGTGTCGCACTTGATCAAACTAAGCTAATAGAATTGATTTTGAACTTGGTTTTCATCCAAAGATCAATACAATATTTTAAAGATACCAATTCTGATTTTGGTTGTCGTCGAAAGATTGATAATACTGATTTCAAACTTGGTTGTCGTCCAAAAGTCAGTAAGAAGTTGTCAGGAGCTTAATAAGAATCTTTTAAAATGAGGGGACACAAGATATCAAGCTCATGATAACCAAATATTTCTATCTAACAGTTCCAACTTTAGTCAAGGAAAATATTATACCCCTAGTTTGTTTTGATAACGAAGTCATTTTTTATTTTGTTTCAAGCAAAACAAATTATTTGATGATTGTGTGATCATGCCCCCTTGGGAACAAAATAGAATGAAATCCCTCTATTGAAATGATGTATCACTTGCATGGAACAGGTAGAATAAGCAAGAATAGATTAGAAGAAGTGAAGAAACAGGGGTGTGTTTAAGAGTAAACACACAAGTACCAAGTTAATCACATTGAAAATATGAGTTTGATTTTGTTCCCGATAGATCAAAGTTTTTGGGAAGCATGGGTATTAGTAATAAACTTTAATTTTAGATGAATTAAAAATAGAAAGGAGTTTGAGCTCAAATCCTTATGTTGTTCATTCAAAAATGCATCATGCAATCTCTAAATGCAGCTACATGCAGACTTTTAGGACTTTGTCACTGATATGCAAATGTATAGCTTTTTATCATCATTGGGCACTTTTTGGAATAGATACCACCGAATAGTACAACCATCACTAATACACACTGATATTATGAAAGTATGAATACTATGTTTTATTGAAATGTCAGAAATAGACTTAGGCATCAAGGCATAGAAGCCAGGATAACAAAATAGTCACCTTCCTTTTACTATACCAAATTCTAATTAAGGCAAGATATTAGACCTGCAATGACCTTGAAAATTCATATCCTTGGGTACATTATGATTCGCATACCTTAGTGAGAATCTGGATCAGAAAACAGACAAGGAAATTGTTTCAATCTCACTATAGTTTATACATAACAAAGATCGAGATATATGCGGCTATCCACCCATAGTGGCAGCTCTTACCATAAACATCTAAGTTGGGTGAAATTTATAGGATCATTTGGAAAAATCACCATACACAGAAAATCAATAAAATATTATGCCCCCTATCCTTGTGACTCTTTTTCTTTGCACAGACATCATTGAGTAACTAAGAAGACATAATAAATTATCAATTGTGAATCAATCAAATAAAATTTATAATTACTTAGATGCCCCTAGTTTAAAAACATCATCAGGACATGAAAAAGTCATAATCAAAGCAATATCAAACTGTGTGTTTAAGTAGTACTTGTTCATTCATATGTAAAACATGGTAGAGATTCACCAATCAGAAAATTGGAATGCAAGCGATATAGTGTTCCATGTCTGTGCATTGATAGGATAATCCATTCATGTTTGTGATCCAATATAGTCTTCTAGGAACTCTGTTAATGTAAATGTCATGTCTGGATATGTGATGTTTGAAAAGACACCCTTGTTTTGGAAAGTGACATTGTTTTGCATGTATCAAGAAATATTGTGTTCATGAGGAAAACCATCCTAGAGAAACCTAGTAACCGCAACCTACCATGCTAGCAAAGATGCCCCCAATGCAGAATGACTTATTCCTAAGATGTAAATGTAGACAAATCCCAAGCGAGGATAAGATAGCCATTTAGGAAATGAAGTCAACATATGAGCACAGGTATAATTATGAAGGCCTAGTATCAACAATGCTTTAATAAATGGAGTGTTGAACACAAATGATGCCTGATTGCCAGGTTTTCACCACTTGGTAAGATCTTTTATTTTCTTTTTGCTACCAAGATGCCTTTTTTACTAGGTGCCCTCTTTTCTTTTTTTCTTTTTTTTTTGTTATTTTTGCTTTTTTGAATGTTTTGTAGTATCAAGGCACCTGTTTGCCATTTTTTCACCAAGGATACCTTTTCTATAGGACCTTTTCCAATGTTTTCAAACTTCTTTATGATCAATTTTCTGAATGTTTTTGGTATTTTGTGAGAACTTTTTTGTTGTGCAGGCTCTGCTAGCCAAACATCAAGCATAGAACCGCTTCAAATGTAGAGTGTTGATAGGATCTAGAAGAACATCTCCCTCAGGTGTAGCTAGTTGATAAGCTCTAGTCCCAAAAGTGGTAGTGATGACATAAGGTCCCAGCCAGTTAAGTTCAAACTTTCCTTTATGTTCTTTGTTAGGTTGGTTCTTAGGATTCTCTTTTACGACGAGGTCTCCCACTTAAAATTTTCTTGGTTTGAACTTCTTGTTGTAGCCTTTGGACATATGTTCTTGGTACACTTTGAGGTGATTGAACACCTATTGTTTGCACTCATCTTGTAGGTCTAGAGAATTCACCCTATCTATGCGATATTTCTCATTAGTAACAAGATCTTGTAAAGATATCTACAAAGATGGGATTTCAACCTCAATAGCAAGTACCACCTCAGCGCCATAGACTAGAGAAAATGGAGTGGCTCCAGTTGGTGTTCTGATGATTTTTCTATAGGCCCATAGTGTCAGATTCAGTTGTAGATGCCATTCTTTGCTAGACTTACTCATAGTTCTGTGTAGAATCTTTAGAATATTCTTGTTAGATGCCTCAACTTGTCCATTACCTTGACGATAATAGATTGAGGAACAATGTTGAGTGATATGGAACTATTCACAAAGGTCATCAATCTCTTGATTTTTAAATTGGCCCCCATTGTCTGTTACAATTGAAGAGGGTATCCCATATCTACAAATAATGTAGTTCAGAATGAACATAGCCACCTGTTTTCCAGTGGCTTTGATTAGCGGCACGACCTTAACCCACTTTGTGAAATACTCAATGGCTATAATGATTAACTTGTGTCCATTTGAAGATTTGAGATATATTTGTCCAACCAAGTCAAAGGCTCATTGCTAAAATGACCAATGTATTATGAAAGGTATAAGTTCTCTGGCAGGAGCATGGATAAGATTTTCGTGTGTCTAGAATTTAAGACATGCTTTTGAAAACTGAATAACATCTCTCTCCATGGTATGCCAGTAATAGCCCACTCTGAGCAGTTTCTTGGCTAATGAAAAGTCATTCGAGTGTGATCCACATACACCTTCGTGGAATTCTTTTAATGCAAGATCAGACTCTTCAAGTTCTAAACACCTAAGAAGTGTACCGTCGAGACCTCATCAATATAGGTTGTTAGTTATGACAACGTAATGTGATACTATCCTAATCAGGGATCTTTTCTCATTTCTTGATAGATTGTTAGGGATGGTTTGGTCAAAAAGGTAAGCAATGATATTATCATACCGAGATTGGTCTGGGGCGTTCAAAGCACATATTACCTAGTATTCAGGGGTATCAAAGGCAAGATAGGATAGTTCTTCCACCAAGAAGTCATAGAGGAATTGATGTTCTTCTAGTTGTAACATGGATGCCAAGGTAGCCATAGCATTTGTAGCTTTGTTTTCTGATCTTGGTATTTTCTGGAATGTGACCAAGATGAAGTACTTCTTCAGGTCATCAACTAGTTGCCTGTAGGGCATTAACTTCTCATCTTTTTTTTGATACTCCTGATTGACTTGATTGATAATTAGTTGGGTGTCACCATATATGTGTAACTCTACAATCTTCCACTCCATAGCTAGTTTAAGACCGTTTACCAATGCTTCATATTCTAAAATATTGTTGGTGCATGGAAACATCAATTTGAAAGATTTGGGAATCTTGTAACCTTGAGGAGTTATGAACAGGACCCCTACTCCACAGCCTAGTTGAGTGAATGAACCATCAAAGTACATATTCCATGGATATTCAGTTAGATGCATGATTGTTTCATCAGGGAATTCAATTATTAAAGGTTCATCATCCTCGAGTGGTGAATTAGCCAATTGATCTGCAAGGACCTATCCTTTGATATCTCGTCATTCTACATATTCATTGTCAAACTCAGTTAGAATTAGGACCCATTTTTCCAAATGTCCTGTTAATGCTATTCTACTCAAAAGGTACTTTAGAGGATAAATCTTAGCAATGAGCTTCACTGTATGAGAGAGAATGTAGTGCCTCAATTTTTGTGATGCAAAGATGACTGCTAAGAATTCTTTTTCTATAATCCTATAATTGAGCTCATAGGCAACCAGTGTTCTACTAATGTAGTAGATATCTCTTTCTTTCTTGGTTTCATCCTCTTCTTCCAGTAATACTCCTAGGAATGTAGCTATAGCTGAAATGTATAGGAGTAGGGGCTTTCCATGAATAGGCAACATAAGAATAGGAGTAGCCAGGTATCCCTTCAATTATCTGAAGTTTGCTTCACAGTGTTCATCCCATTTGAAGGTAACCCCTTTATGTAGTAACTTAGTAAAGGGTTGTGCCCTATCTACAAGTTGGGACATGAATCTCCTAATGGACTCGAGTCTCCCTTGTAGTGTCCTCATTTGACTGATGTTGCATGGAGGAGCCATCTCTAGTATAGCTTTAACTTTAGCGGGGTCTACCTCAATTCCTTTCACTGAAACAATGAATCCTAGGAGCTTCCTTGATTGGACCCAAAAGGCACATTTCTTTGGGTTGAGCCTGAGTTGGAACTATTTCATTTGATCCAATATGTTTCTTAAGTCAGCAATGTAAGTACTTCTTTCTTTAGATTTAGCAAATGTGTCATCCACGTAGTCCTCCATGTTTTTGTGCATCATGTCATGGAATATAGTTGTCATGGATCTTTGATATGTTGCACCGACATTCTTTAACCTAAACGGCATGACATTCCAGCAAAAGGTGCCCCATGCACATGTAAATACAGTTTTCTCTTGATCCGCCAGAGTGATTTTGATTTGATTATAGCCCGAGAATCCATTCGTTAATGATTACATCTAGAAGCCTGCTGTAAGGTCTATGATCATGTCAATGTTAGGTAGAGGGAAGTCATCTTTTGGACATGCTTTTTTCAAGTCTCTAAGTTCAGTACAAATCCTGATAGATTTATCAGATTTAGACACGGGGACCACATTGGAGATCTATCCTGCATTGGCAATGACTCTGATAAATCCATCTTTTAACAACTTCTCTAGCTCTGCTTTTACCAATAATGCAACATGAGGAAGCATATTTCTAAGTTTTTGTTTCATGGGCTTGATCTCGGGAGCTATAGATAAGTGATGCATGATCAGATTAGGATCTAGTCATGGCATATCAATATAAGACCATGCAAAGTTGATCTTCTTCTCTTTCAGGAATTTGGTGAACTATGCCTTCTCCTCTTCTAATAAAGATTATGCAAGGTGGACTGTTTGAGGATTCTCAATAGTGCCCAAATTTACTGGTTGTGTTGGTTCAATTAGCACTGAAGACCTTTCCTGAAAGTGTTCAGGGAAGATATCAAGAGTCTCATCCTTTGGTGCCTCTAAGAGGTTTTTAGCATTAGATACGTCTTTTTTCTTTACTATTTTGGGATCTGATACTGCCATAGAGTGGTTTTCACCATTAGTCCTCTTTTTCTTTTTAATTTTTATTTTTTGACTGAAAAACCTAATATCCTCTTGTGACGTGTTCTCGCTCCTTACATTCATGGAAGAAGGGTAAGGTTCACAAGAATTGAGATAACAAGCTAGGGTGTGGTCATTGGGAAAGTTGAGGATAGGAGTAGGATCTATTTTAGTCCAATCAATTTGGTGTGGAAGTACCAATGTTACGGAGTCAGACTCTGGGAAGGATAGCATCGCACTAGCATCAAGACCATTAACTGACATGACATGATCTGTTAAGTTAATTTCTTTGATATTTAGATCAATAAGAGTGAGATTATCATTAAAAGGGTCATTGTTAGGGATATACAAACCAAACTCTAGTGACTCATCAGTAGAAATCTCATCATCATGTCTCTGTAAAAGGAGGCTTCTTGCTTGGAGCCTATGAAATTCTTCTATACTTATGTATTCACTAGTTTCATCATCAATGATCGGGGGAAGGAACTCTTCTTCTACTTCAGGATTATCAGTGTCATTGGGAGTAGTGTTAGACTATTTATGAGGAGTTGAGGGTGCTGTAAACATGTGAATTGTATATATTCCAATATCTTCAGTGGCAACAGATAACTCTTCCCATTCATAATCATGAGAGTCAGTGACCTCATCATCGGATCTATTTAAATATTAAGCAATGGTTATCTGATGTTACCAGTTAGCTACCTGAGGATTAAAGTGGGGTAGATCAAGGACATGTGAAACAATGACCAATTGCCCCCAGTTAGGATGTAAATCATGTTGTTAGGGTGTCTCTTGAGTAATTGTTGATATGGTGTCTTCTACCTCTTGAATGGGAACTTGTGCTAGCAAAGGGGTGTGAAGATCTTGTGGTACCTCAAAGATGGGTACATAGCATTCTCCTTGGTAGTTGGGATCATTTGTGCCAACATGTAATAATCTTTCATAGGACCACTACTCTAGTTCATCTATTTCATCACTCCCTTTATCTGAGCGTGGACTCCCTTTTGAAACGAGTTTATTAGTTTCAGTATTAAAACCTAGTCCTATTTTATCTCTGGTATTCCGGAACTCCATGGGTATAGGTTCAATAATCCCACATCCTGTGTCTTTTAGAGGTCCTTTTCCTTTGTATCCCATTTTTTTGAGGAAATCATATCCCTTTCCATACTGTTCTGATGATATCTTTGTATGTTTGACCTCAGTTTCTACCAGTTCTCCTTTGTAAAGCTAGTCCAACACTGCATGTTCTTCTATGTTATCTAAAGAAGATGTGGATGCCTTTACCATGCTAGTTGCTTTGTGTACTTTTGGCTCCTTGGATTCTGTAGGTGTGAATGCTGAGGAAGGTTTTCCATAGGACCTTGGTGACACCGGAAATTCTGTCAATGAGGGAGTCAAGTCCAGCTTGTACTCTCCCATACCTATTTCTTCAATTTTTAAGGTTTTGCCAAAACTTTTCATGACCATGTCCTTGGTAGTTTCAGGAGAAATTACATCCATATCCTCCTTTTTATGTGGGATCATGCTACCATCTTTGATATTATTACAAGTGTAGTTAGCATCTGCAGGAATCGTCACTTCCACCGCATTATGTGGGAACTTTATGCACTGGTGGTAAGTAGATGGTACAGCTTGCATTTCATGAATCTATGGTCTCCCTAACATGATATTGTAGTCCAAGGGTAGATCTAGTACCTGACATGTAACATTCTGCTCAATTGGTCTAACTCGGATAGGAAAAACAATAAGACCTTTGGAGGATCTTTCTTCCTCATCATAACCTTTGATAGTTATTTTGCTTCTAGATTCAATTGTCTGTTCTGAGAGACCTAGTTTCTTTATGAGATCAAGTGTACATATATTCAATCTTGCGCATCCATCTATCAACACACATCTAACTAATGCAGGAGCATCCTGGGTTTAAGGGCAATCTTGCATCACCCAAAAATATGTGTTTTTCTATTCAATAAGGGCTATTTTTTACAAAGCTACTATTTTTGGAAACTTACTATTTTTAGTAAGTTGGTCGTTTGAACTCAGAATGTTCTAATTTTCTAGGTGAAGGTTCATCTTAGTCATATAAGAATGCAAGTTGAATTTCATTGCTAGATCATCTGTATTGGAGAAGTTAATAAGGATTTACTATTGAGATTTTAGGGTGCAAAATCTTTGAGCTCAATTTTCAGGACCTTAGAGGCTTCGGATCGAGGTCAAACCCTTGGCTGACTTGCGCTTCGCTAGTCAGCCACTATAGATCGTGATCTCCCCTTTCCAAAAAGTGGTTATAATAGCCAATCAGAGATATGGTTCAAAAGCTATGGCTTCCAAAATTTGGGCTACCTAATCTCATGTTTTGTAAATATTTAAAGCCGACCCTTTTGTAATAAAAGTGAAAAATAATTAAATGCTAAGAGTAGTCGGCGTTAATGGCTAGATTTTTGGAACCTTCTCGAGCGGTGGAAATTGCCTATATAAAGAAGGCCTGTAGTGTTGTCTAGGGCAGTTCTGGGTAGATCGGGGTAGTAATTTGATGCTTTGTCCTATAGAATATTGTAAGGGGAATCCCTATGTAGCTTTGCATATTGTAATTCTGAAAGTTTGTAATTCCACATTTGTGGAGATAATAAGAAGCCCATTTCCTGTTCTTGCAAATTGTTGTTGCTTCTCTATTTTTGTTATGTGTTTGTGGCATTAAGGGGAGCACCCTTCATCAAGTGGTATCAGAGCGAGAAGTTCCTGAGTGTGTAAACAGATCGCCAACTGTGAGGTAGTTTGCACCAGGACTGTGGTTAGGGTTTCACCATGCATTGCGAAAATGCCTCCATGAAGGGAACGTGGCGGAAGAGTTGGCGTTGTGACACCTGAGGTTAGAGAGCTCCAGAGATAAGTGTGAGCATTGCAAGAAGAGATTCGTAGAGGAATGAATCTTAATGTTAGAAACGAAACTGAGGATGAAGCCGAAGAAGGAGATGATGATCAAGAAGAAGTTGAAGTTTTGAATCCAGAAGAAGAAAGGCTTTTTCAAGCTATTTCCAAGATTGGGAAAAGACCTAAGATTGAGGTTCCTACAATTTTAGGGAATCTTAACCCAGAGGAGTTGATTGACTGGATCAACGAATGTGAAGAATATTTTGAGTATGAAGATATTGAGGATCCTGATCGGGTCAAGTTTGCGAAGGCCAGAATGAAGGGTCATGCGAAGATATGGTGGCAGTAGATCTAATTAGAGAGAAATCAAAGGGGAAAGGATAAAACCATGAGATGGGATCGGATGGTGGATAAGTTGAAGCGACAGTTCATTCCTATTGATTATGAGCTTGACCTGCTAAAGAAAATGCAAAGTTTGAAGCAAGCAGGAAAATCTATCCAAGAGTATACGGAGGAGTTCTATCAAATCCTCATCCAAACAGGCCATGCAGAAGCTGACAAGGAGAAAGTTGTACGTTACCTTAATGGGTATAGGGTGAGCATTCAGGAGGAGTTGAACCTGATTCAAATGAAAAATATTGAAGAGGCCTAGCAGTTTTTCCTAAAGGTAGAGGAAAAGTTGAACAAGAAGTTTGAAAGCAGGCAAAGTGGAAGAGGTCGCGGTGGAAGATCTGGTGGACGATCTTATGGAGACCGAAATGAAGATAAAAAAAAGAAGGATGGGGCCAGTAGTAGTCAGGGTCAGAGGGGAAATAATTTCAATCAAAATAATAAAGATAAAAGATGAAGGGGATGAGGACAAGGATCAGGAAGAGGAGGCTTCCGTGGAACATGTTTTCACTGTGGAGAAGAAGGTCATAGGGCATATGAATTTCCTCAGCGCCAAGGAAGAACAGACAGGAGAAATGAAGCCCAGGCTAGAGTTGCACATGTAGATGAAGATGCCAGATCATCACATTCTGAAGATGCTAAAAGAGGAGAAATGCTAATTAACAAAAGAATCCTACTGAGTGGTGAGAATGAACCTGAACAAAGGAGGATCCTATTTCGCACCAGGTGCAAGTGTGAGGTTAAGTGTTGTGATGTGATTATTGATAGTGGAAGCACTGAAAATTTGATGTCAGAAGAGATGGTGACAAATTTGAAGCTCAAGAGATAGAAACACCCACATCCATATCGGATTGCCTAGGTATAGGATGACCACAAGGTCATGGTCAATGAAAAATGCCTCGTGGAGTTCAAGATTGGTGGATACCATAATGAGGTACTGTGTGATATCATATCTATGGATGTATGTCATATGTTGTTGGGTAGACCATGGCAGTTTGACAGATGTGCTGTACATGATGGTCATGCAAATACCTATTCTGTGACAAAGGATGGAGTGCGACATAAGCTAAAGCTATTGAATGACACAGAAGAAAAGGTATGTGGTAGTGCAAGAATAACTTTTTTTGATGGAAGAAAGTTCCTAGATGGTATGAGGCATGAGCATGTGTGTTTTTCTTTAATTCCAAAATCTGGTAAGGAGGAAGTAGAAGATGTTCCTATAGAAGTTGCAGATTTGTTGAATAAGTTTCAACATATTGTATCTGATAATGTTCCTGATGGATTACCACCAGTTAGGAAGATCAGTCATCAGATGGACTTGATTCTAGGAGTGAGTTTGCCAAATAAGGTAGTACACAGAATGACACCTGCAGAAAGTGAGGAGTTGAAAAGACAAGTACATGAGTTGTTGCTGAAAGGATTGATCCATGAGAATCTAAGTCCCTGTTTTGTACCAATGGTATTAGCACCAAAGAAGAATGGAGAGTGGAGGATGTCTACAGACTCCAGGGCAATAAACAAGATCACAATCAAGTACAACTTTCCATTGCCATGAATGGATGATATTATGGACTATTTGAGTGGAGCTGTGTATTTCTCAAAGATAGATCTGAAGAGTGGATATCATCATATTCGGATTAGAGAAGGAGATGAATGGAAGACTACCTTCAAAGACAAAGGAAGGATTGTACGAGTGGTTAGTCATGCCTTTTGTGCTAACCAATGCACCGAGCACTTTCATGCGGCTCATGAACGAGGTTCTGAAAGAATTTCTGGGTAATTTTGTCATTGTTTACCTAGATGATATTTTGATCTTTAGTAAGACATTGGAGGAGAATGTGATGCATATTCGTATGGTATTTGAGAAGCTGAGAGAAGAGAAATTGTTGATAAATTTGAAGAAGTGCAGTTTTGTGAAGGAGTTAGTGTATTTGGGATTTGTAGTTTCAGCAGAAGGTCTAAAAATGGACCCAGAGAAGGTATAGGCTATCCTTGAATGGCTTAGCCCAAGGAGTGCTACTGAGGTAGGATATTTTCATGGTCTAGCTAGCTTTTACAGAAAGTTTATCAGAAATTTTAGCTGTATTTGTGGACCCTTGACTAAAACAATGAGATGGGATAGAAAAGAGTTTAAGTGGACTAATGGGGCAGAAAAGAGTTTTCAATTGTTGAAACAAAAAGTTACAGAACAAACTATTTTAGCACTCCCAGATTTTAATAAGGTGTTTCAAGTAGATTGTGATGCTAGTGGTACTGCAATAGGAGCTGTTATGAGCCAAGAAGGTAAACCTGTTGCATATTTCAGTGAGAAGTTAAATGA
>MU228019.1:1625026-1639807 GCA_018584345.1 Thuja plicata
TTAGAGTCAAGCCTAACAAGGTGGACTTGAGGAAAGGAATCTTGAGATTCCTTGACTTTCTCAAGTGGGTGGAGTTGTTAATCATTCCTTAATGGAATGTGACAATATTAAGGGTAGCTTAGGATTAGGATTAGGGCTTAGGGGATGTGATTAAGGAGATAGATATGGGAGAAGAGAGAATGAGTGGAGGGGGGGTTATCTAATTAGGGTTAATTGGCTAATTAAGAAAAATTAGCATGTGAGAAGGGGTTGGGATGAGTTTGAACTCATGGTTGGGTAGTTGAGATTAGCTAGGTTTGAAGGAATATTAATGAATTGAATTGTTTTAATAACATATTCATTTAATAATAGGGATTTAATTAGACATTTAAGCCTTTGATTTGCTTTGTAATAATTAATTAGGACTATAGCCAAATTGAATCAATTAGGCTAGGGGATTGATTTTGCAAGTGATGAGGTATAAATAGGATTTCATTAATTCCCTTTAAATTAATTACCTTAGCCAGGTATGATTTGAATTGATTGGATTGGCTAAACTGATTAATGTAAATTAGTGATTAGACCACTTAGGAGATTAAATCTGATTTGAATGAATTATGCCAAGCAATAACAAGGTCGTTTGGACATAATTGGGGGTATGATCACACTTAGGGAAAATAGGGTCTATAGTCAAATCAGACCAAATCTAGGTGGTTACAATACTCACAGACTCAACAGTAAAAAGGTGTTTTATGTTTTAAGACATTATGGTAGTGATTTAAAGAAAACATTGAATGGAGTCTATAGACAAGACAGAAGATATAAAGTTCATTTCTCAGCAACAAAAAGAAGATTTTTTATGTTCAAGTGACATTATTGTCGTGTTTCAAAAGAGATATTCAATGGAGCCGACAGAAGACAAAATGGAGTTCATCTCTTAGTAAAACAATGATAGCTTGCATGTGTTTTTAAGTTTACATCAGGATGTGTGAAAAAATCCATGTGAGTATTCATGTATGATGATATTCAACCACCAACAAATAGTCTACAATAATGAAGAGAGTAACATAAGTGAAGCTACACAACAAAACTCAAAGTGAAGCTACGGATTTAATGATACAGAAGAAGGAATCAACAGAGAGTGAATCAAAACCCAAATTTTTTGTCAAAAGATGTAAGTCTTTAAACCTAGAAAGGTGGAGGCTTTTAAAACTTAAATCTTAACCAATATTGCAAAATATTATAGCATGTCAACTACAATAAACATCTATTCCAAGTAAAGATCCAAAGATAACAAAATGAGTAAATGTTACTTATCTGGGTGTTACATGTCGAGCATGGTGGATTTAGACAGATGCATACAAGGCACCACGTGTGATGGCATGAACACAGGTTGTAGAACAGTTAAATATATCATGCATGGAGAGGTCGAGTTCTAGATACAGAGGAGGTGCCATGTGTCATGGCATGAGATTCAAAGTAAAAGCTATAGAAGTTACACAAAGAGCCTGAGCTCTTCCTCACTCTAGTTCGAGAAGATACCCCAAACCCAAGAAAGTATTCAAATAAATTCATAGAGAAGGATATGTGTAATGGAATATAGTTTTTAACTCACAGTGAAACATAAAGAGCCTCAGTTCACATAGCAAGAAGCCCGAGCTTCTTAGAAAAATCCACAGACAGTAGCATACATCATGGCATCAAACTTCATATTCAACCACAAGAATGACATCACAGAGAAAAATGAAAACCCTAAACTTTACCTCCAAAACCAAAAACAAATGGAATGCAAAAATATATTATACAGTTTTTTTTTCAAACTTTCAAGTCCACTAAAAAAGGAAGTTAATGCCCTGTTAGTTGCAGTGCCATGAAAGTACCCCCAAGGTGCCATGAAGACGGTGAGATATTTTACAATGGGTGTGGTCATTTCAGCCATGAGTTGTAATCGAGTTGAGTTAGTGAGCCTAGCTATGGCATCGGGTTTATGTTATGGAGTTAGAGTTAGAGTTAGCTTGACTATGTTGTCGGTTTTTCCATGAGTTAGGTTTTCCTGCAAATGTGGATCGGGTTTATTCTTTGGGTTAAATTTTGATGGATTTTGTATTGTATTTGTGTTAAAAGTTGGTAACACTATGTAAAAAGATGTAAATATTTTGAAACCATGTTTGGAGGGGCTAGATTTAGGGCTTAATTTTGGGCACTAATAAATCCTTAGGATTAGTGGCATGCTATTTTGGAGGGTTTTTAGAGGGAGCATGATTTTCAAAATTGGTTTGATGGGCTATATAGCTGAGCTTATTTTTTTAGGGTAGGGGTTTATAATTTAGAGAAGAGCTGATTTTAGTGAACTATTTGTTCCTATAGACCTTTTTTATGCATTTTGTATCCATTTTGGTTCATGTTGAGTATTGATTTTGTGCAAGAGGATGCATGTATTCCTTTCCATTTTTCTGAAACTCACTCATGTAACTATTCACAGTTTTTTATAAGAATAAAGCTAGCCCTATTATTTATACATCTTGTTATGGTATTTGTTATCAATCCTATTCGATTTTCTACATTTGAAGTGTAATGTATCTATAATATAGATTAGTGAATTGTCTTGACTCCTATTCTAGGTTATAGAATATAACCTTTTTGCATAATCTACATGTCTGTTGATAGGATTATCATTATTTGTGGTGAGATCCGTAGTAGTGATAACCAAGTTATCCTATGTATTGGACAATGAATGATTTTGCAGAAATCATTACGGTATGTCAAGTGGATGTTAGTTTGAACCTTTTGAGAAATCTAAATCCTATTTGATGTATCACCTTTTAAGTTTTGTTCATTCATTTTAGTTAGAATTTCTCCCTTTCCTTCCAAAAAAATCAAAATAAAGCAGTAAAACGTTGATACCCCAAATCCAATAGGAACCGGCCTAGAATCCTGAGATTCATTCTTATTCAGAATCAACCCACAACTTAGGAAGGTTTCCATTGTTAACATGAAATATTAGTATTCCCCAATGCCTGAGTTAGGGTGATATTTTTTGTCCTTAACAGGCCTCTAATCAGAGACTTTTGATAGAAATTAGTTTTTATCAAAACTAATTAGTTTTGATCGAAACTACTTTCTATCGAAAGTATTTAACTAGAATTTCCCTTAATCAAGGACTTTCGATAGAATGTAATTTTGATAGAATGTACTTTTGATAGAAAGTACTTTCTATGGAAAGTCCCTACTTTATATAGAAATTACTTTCTAAATTTGCATGCTTTGCAAATTTTAGAAGGAATTGACTCCTCCAAAAAAAGTGTAACCCACTATTGTGGGTTCACCCGAAATCCTTTTTTTGTTTGATCCCTTGTTTGAAATTTGTATGAACAACATGCATCTCTTTCTTGAGAGTGCAATATTCTTGTACATAAATCAGATTTATGCATTTGAGATCATCTAGCATAAATTGAGTGAGGTTACTAAGTTATTTCACCAATTTAATAAATTATTCTCTTCCCTGTTCCAACACAAAATTTCTCCATTCTATATTCTTGTTACATGTGTACAACACACCATCATCAAGTTTCTTGATCAGTCTTTCTGATAAGGATTTTATGACTCCATATTTATGAACTTCATCCTATTGGGACACTACTATCATCCATTTTTTTCCCTCCTTTTCCCAAGAAAGAGCATGTCTCTTTAACTCGCCAATGGTTGCAGTGGTCTCATTGTAGACCTTGCTCGAATCTGAGATATATTTGCTACCTTCTTGTAGTTTAACATGAATATATTTAGGATCCATTATGGTTTTCTCATCTCCCTTCACACCAGTTATATCCATCTTTAGGCCTAAGGTAACAATCTATTTTCAAGAAAACCTACTCCATTTCCTTTTTCTCACTTCTAATTCATCCTCCAAATTTTACCAAAAGTCTTGAATATGTGGCATGGGTAGGAACTTCCCTCCTAAGTTTAAGTTTTCTCTTGTGAAGTCTCTATTATCAAAGTTGGGCCTTTCCTTATAGTATTGGAAGTTAAACTTCTTCAAATCAACTTCTAGATTCAAGGCATCTAAGACAGACTTAAATTCACAAAACATAAGTTAAATGGGAAAAAGATTACTGCAACTTTCTTTGGTTGAAAGTTTTTAATCACATGAGCCAACTGTCTACATAATTCAACCAATACAAAGAAATCAAGGATATACCTGGGAAACTTCATTGACTCACCTTTAAATCCTCCAACTCTAATATAAGTTAAATGTGGAAAATGAATAAAGAAGTTGTTGCATGTATTCACTAGATTCATAGCTTCCTCACATCCTCCTATCCATGTTTACTATGAATTCATGTGTTAACCTACTAGTGAACACATCTTTTAATCTTTTGTAACTCGTATATCTTGATATCTTCAGTGAAGGGCTCATGAGGGAGACCTAACCTATTTCTTATACAAGCCAGGCAATAGAAGAGATAGAAAGATGTAGATAAACCTTCATTATCTAGATGACCATTGTTCAAAATATTATAGAGGCTCTCAGCTATTATCTCTCCCCCATCTAAATATTGTGTACCTTGCAAAATAATTTGAATGTTTAAGTACATCAAATCTTGGAATGAGAAGGCGTGGCTAATACCTTTGCCCATGTGCAATAGTACAATCAAATCTCTTACATGCATCTTCATATGATCTATGGTAAGAGACTTGGATAACTTGGAACCACTATTTTGATATTTCCATAACCAGTTTCTGGATAAAACAATCATGTAGTGTGATTTATTTTCTAAAAAATGGCTTATCCACAATGTGGTGGTGAAGTCTGAGTAGGTTTCCCTTTCATGGATTTTCATAAAAAAACACAATATTTTACCTATTAATTGGCACTAAAATATCTCCATTCTCATTCCTAATGCATATGTGGTGGAAATCATACCTATTCATGCATTCACCCAATAATTGAGGGCATAATACGACTATAGGGAAGGCCACAGCTTAAACAAAACCATACTCTATATTTTTTTTCCAGAAATGATGAATTTGTAGGGTTCCTAGTTCTTTCTTTAAAATAGTCTAAAGCATACTAGGCTAGGGATGTATCTCCGAGCTCAAGAGATGAACAAACCAAACTAGATTCATTTTTAAAAATTTGAAAAGAAGTTCTTATGATGAAAATCTCAAATAAATTGAACAAATAGTTGAATTTCCCAAACAATGCAAGAACTCTGAAATAGTAGAAGAAATGGAAATGTCAAAACTCACCTTTACCAGTTCAAAACTTCTTCAAATCTAGAACTAGAAAAAATAATTTTACCTCTTGCACTGTCTCCTACATTTGCTAAACTTGTGTCTTTTTAATCATCAAATTTGTCTTTAATCACTTCTTAAAAAAGATAAAATATCAGATAATAATTACTTAATCTTTTCATCCATACCAATTAATGTAATAAGACCCTTCCCCTGATGTCAAAATTAATTACTTGTCACTTTAGAATTCAAGCTTATCAAGCAATCATTGCCTTTCCTTTTTAAGAAACAAGAAAATTCACATTTCAATAGATGCCCCGAATATTCTCTTTCATCGACTATTCCCTTTCTAAATATGCCTTTTCTCTTTTTCTTTACTCTTTAATGATTGGTGAAATATTGAACCATTGAACCAATTGAACTTCTACAAGAAGTTCAAAGTACAAATTCACTTAACCCACTTGTTATATCTTTAGAAGATCATGACCAAATAAGGAAGAGAAAGAGAGGACAAATATCGACACAATGACTTGACAATACTACCAATGATTGAACCTTGAACTTGTTGAACACATTGAACTTCTTAAAATGTTCAAGTTAAATGGTTAAACATTTTACTGCTTCTAGACTCACATGCCAAAAATAAAAGAATCAAGCATGACTGATGAACCTTGAACCTATTGAACCTAAATGACAAGTTTGAGTTCAAAATAAAATGTTTCAATTTTATCATTAAACCAAGACTTAACACAAATATTAAAGGCGAAAATACTTTAAAGAAAAATGACACCTAGACTAAAGAGACTCAACTCCATTTTTACTGAATTACAGTTAGACACAAAGTTAATTAAAGGGAAAAATGAGAGTCAAGGTAAAAATACTGCTATTCTATATATACATCTTTAGAAAATTATCATTACCTTCTTTACCAATTTTTATACTCTTTATTTTAGCAATTCTATCTCTAATCTCCTTAATGTCCATTTGCAGGATATTTTTTCCTAGGCTTGCCTCTTTTGGTAGGGCCAGAAGCAAGGTTTCTCACATTTTAAGGAATAACAAAATTCAATGAAAGAACCATTGATTCCTTGACCCTACGTGGTTCAATAGGGAAAACTAATCAACTATAAGATTTAAAGGTATCATGGACAAGAGGGGAGAAATAAAAGCTCCAAGAAAAAGGGGGAACGCTCTAGGCATCCAAAGGATTAGGGGTTTTTTAGGCTATCAGTGAAAGGTAGAAGAGGTAGGAGTAGCCTCAACCTGAGAAGAAATAATATAGAGGGTTTAAAGAGGGATTAAGGTTTAGGTTTGCAAAAAAGCTAATTGGATTTTGGGAAATTTGAGTACTGGGGATTTTGTTAGCAAAAAAATGGAAACTTCTTTTGAAATGGTCCTCTTTTTATCAAAGGAAACAATCATTGATACCATCGAGCACCTCTAAATTATGGGAAGCTAGGAATCATCCAAATCAACATAAATGAAGTCCAAATATAAACACTAGTGTTGATGGATAAAATTATCTAGTATAGACATGTGGTAGTGTTACCCTCATCTCATCCATTCTAAGAACCTTACCTAATGAAGAACACATCTGTAGAATAATGGCCTAGAGAATAAAAAACACTCCTTTTAGTGTAAATCAGTTAGGGAAAGAAACAACTAGGACCTCCTCGTTAATGATTTCTAGGGTCCATTTTAGAGCCCTTATAACATTATTACCAATATTCTAGCTCTCCTTTTTTCTCATCACTTCTTGCATATTATTATCTTCTAAATAAAAACAATCTTTACTCAATCATTCAATAGAAGGAAATTCAAACACTAAGTTTTCTCGGCTAAACATTTTTTAACTAATTGTCCAAAAAACTATACAATCAACAACCAATAAATGCACTATATTTCATACTATATTGTTTTAATTTCTAATAACATTAATCATTTGAGGATTGGGAGATATGGAGATAACCCTAGAGGAACATATTCTCTCACTCCTTATCCAGGTCCCTTCTACTCGATCAGATACTGGAAGAAAGTATCATTCCTTGGTCTTGCACCAATTCCATCCTTCATTTTCACCCTGGCACTTCCCATTATCTTACTTCAGCATATGAACCCGTCAAGAAATATATTTTTTCCCTTTCCAACATGTTCTTCTTGATCCCTTATTTTAAATGAACATAATAAAAAATTCAGGGATAGAAATGAGTTTATCATTATCAAAAATAATTATAAAATGTGTATCTTGTTCCTCTAGTCTTCTTGGTAATTCTTGTCATTTACCATTAATCTCATCATCCCTTTGATCACTCTTTGTTGTTAGTTCATCAACAACAATGATTTCATTAAATTTATCCACTTCAACCCTATCACCCTTCCTACACACCTGTTCTCATATCATCATCATCATCACCCTCACCTCTACCTGCTCCATTTTAACCTTTATTTTCCATTCTTTCTCAATGGATGCATAGATTGTCCACAAATATGATTCTTCCTTATTGACTGATGCATCAATCTTCTATTCTTTTTCTTCCTCTATTTTTTCACTAGACTTCTCTACCAGGGTGCTCTTGTCTTCGCATCTGGATCAACTTATTTCCTTTACCTCATCTTTTTCCTTAGCCTTTCAATAGGCCATAAAATATTCTTCTTCATTTTAAGGTTCCAAATTTGCTAGTACATTTGAATCCTTCTTTGCAAGCCATCCAGAGCTTGCCCCATTTGTCCTACCTCCCTCTCAAAATCTAGTTTCCACACATGTTCCTCTTTCCTCTTCCTCTCTTATTCTTTCCTCTTCCTATCTTCCTCTTCTCTTTTATTTTCTTGTTTCTTCTTCCATGAACTGTCACCTCATAAATAATCCCTCAAAAGTTACATTCCTTTAAGTAAGTCTCTCTCATCTTTCTTTGTTTTTTCCTTTCCTCACCTAGGTTCCTCCTCTTTTCTCTCCCTAGTCTCTTGGCAACTAGACTATCCTCTCAACCTGAACCAATCACACAAATACCAACCACACTACCACCTTTCCTAGAGTCTTCTAGCTCTGATACCACTTTGATGCAAAGGCTTGGTTCAATACTCAACAAATTGAAAACATTTCAATGCCAATCAAACATATTTCACAATAATGAGTTACAAACCTTCCTTAAAAAAATAAGTAACTCTAATTAACACTCCTCCTTTCATTACAACCTTTCTAATAACTCAACACCTCAGAATAAAAAATATTTTCATATAGTTTTTTCTAACAACACCTCATTACCATTACTCCTTACCCAACTCCATGCTCTCCATCAACAAGAAATCCTTGACCTATGGTTCACAAAACCAAAGTAGATTCAAAGACATGTCTAAACAACTAAATACATCCTTTGCAAACCCTTGGAAACATTCAAGTACTAGGGATTCCCAAACTCTTTTACTTTACACAAAATAAGTCCTAATTGTTATTAACTTTTAACAAAAAATTTGAGCATAAATTTTTTGTAACCTAATCAATCCCACAAACAAGATATATATTTTTAGATACCCCTTTAAATTCCTCCACAACATACCTCAAAATCATCCTGGGTTTCTTTGTAAAATTTTACTCAGACCTTACTAGAAGGAGGGGGTGGTCTCATCAGAGACATGTTGGGTGCCACACTAGAAGCATTCGTTGTGAAATTGGAGTCCAAGACCTCCCACATGGTTGAGGTAAATTATTCTTATGTTGCAAAGTTGCATAGCCAAAGCTTTACCTATGGTCCCTTATCTCCCTTTTAGGACTTACACCAATCCCACCTTATCCAGTTACTTCTCAAAGAAGTGTTCTACCCTTCCAAGAGTTACCTTTGAAATAGGTAACCTACTAAAGATGCTTGTTCTACTTCTCAATAATCTCTCTAGAGTCCTTTGTTGATTGCTTCATACAATGTTGAATTAGATATTGTTCTTGTTTGTCTTCACCAAATGGTCTTGCTGGTAGTTTCTGCTTGCTCAGAAGTTTTCCTAATTCTAGTCTCACCAAGTGAATTCCTCAGGTTAGATGTCTCACAAAGTGAGTTTTCATTTTTTTCTATCTTCAGCCTCCTTTAGGGACTTATTTATGACTCCAAGTTGTTGGATCCAACTCCACTTCAATACCCCTTAACCCTTACTATGTTCATAGACATAATATTCCTACTTAGGCTTGGCAGAAAATAAATTGTTTAGGAATGGCTACATTGAGTTGACCCAACACCTAAGAGTTTTTCTTCTACCCTATTTTCTTCCAAATCCACCTTCTACCGATTCATGTTGATCCTTTTGGCTAACTGCCTACACATACTCAACAATCTTAGGCTAAATACATGGGTTTATTTAGCCTAGGTCTTGATGGTTCCAACTAAAAAAAAACACCTCACATATTGAGTGTCTAGAACCTCTACAAATACATCCCTAACATGCATTTCCCAAGTGACCATGGAATTCCACTGGAAAAGTGACAAGTTAGGGTTCCATTTTAGAAACATAATCGATAATGGAGTTTTACTCGACCAGTCTGAACAAAACAAATTGATCTCCCTCCTATGATCATTAAATGAACTTAAACCAAAAGCATATGGAAATTAACTTTCCAATCACATTTTCATGGTGCTTTCATAGTTACTCTTATCCGTGCAAGGTTGTACAACACAAAAAAAAAGACTTTCTCAGGAAAAAAAATGTTTCTTTTATTCACATCCACCAAAAATTTACAGTGTTATAAAATCTCCTTCAATTTCATCCAAAATCACTAAATCCCTCATGGACTGGCCCGAATTCTCACAAATAGACCACTTCCAACAACCATAACTATATTTTGAATATTTATGACCATTGGGACAAAAATCTCAACTTAATCCTATTAGACTTGACACAAGGTCCTTTCGGTCAAAGGGAACCCAAGGTTTATACAAAAACCTTTGGGACCCTTAGCCTTCATACATTATGGATCAAAACATCATTGGGTTGATCTTATGGATCCAAACTTATTACATCAAATAAAGCATCAACTGAACCCTTGGAAGACATTATGTGGTGCTCTGCACCATACTTCTCAGGTTAAAAAAAAAAAACTCAAGTCTCTTGAGTTGGAAGCTCGGAAAGGGTTGCTTTAGATTTAGTAATATCCTCCTTGGTCATCCATGAGGAAATTATGAAGGAGTTTTTTTTCCACTTGACCAAGAACTCAAAGTAGGACCTCCTCCATGTCTTATGACTAACCCTTTTGTCCAAAATGCATTCTATCTCATTCTTTGATAGCTTTTGAAAGTTTTCTTACAAATATTTCTAATATGTACCTCTGTCACCTACATCACAAACATCACTAATAGAACCCTTATATTCAAAAATATTAGAGGGTAATTCAATTTTGTAGGCATTGTTGCTACATCTCTTGAGGATCCTCAAAGGTCCTATCTTCTTCATCAGTTTGGTGCACTTTTATTTACGCAACCTCACCTTCTCAAGATGAATCATGACCATATCTCCCACCTCACATTGAAAATCTCTTCTCTCATTGTCAACATTCTATTTATATTGCTTGGTCATATGTTTCAACTTTTCTTGCACCTGTTGATGAATATCTTTCATTACCTCTACAAATTCTTCTTCTTGTGCACTTCTTTTCTCCATGTCTTTGACATCTCTTAACTCCAAGACACCCCTTGTTTGTGAGCCATAAATAAACTGAAATGAACTAAGACTACTAATCCTAGTTATTGAGTCATTATATGAAATTTTTTCCTGTGGAAATATAACATCCCAACTAGTTCCATGTTCCTTTGTAAGACATTTTAATAGGTTACAAAGAGACCTGTTTATCACCTCTACTTGACCATCTGACTAAGGGTGATAAGAAGATGAAAAATATAGATTTGTTCCCAATCTCTTCCTGAGAGTTCTCTAAAAATGTCCTATGAACTTAGAATCCCTATCATAAATAATCGACAATGGAAAAACATGGAGTCTAAAAATATCCTTGAATAATATTCCTGCAATATGGCATGCATCATGTGTTTTTTTGTAAGGTAGAAATTGAGCCATTTTGGAAATTCTATCCACAACTACATACACACTATCATAACAAGATTTAGTTCTAGAGAGTCCCAATAGAAATTCCATACTTACAAAATCCCAGGGTTTATTAGGGATTGGAAGTGGTGTGTATAAACCTACAATTGAAGTATTCCCTTTATATTTTTGACAAACCAAACACCCCTCCACATACTTTATTACCTTTGTTAGCATCTTTAGCTAGAAGCAAAATCTTCTTACTAGTTCAAGAGTTTTATCAACTCCAAAGTGTCCTTCCATACTAGGTACCAAAATGTTTTTCCTTGATTATTCTCTCTCATTGATACTTTGGGTACACAAAGCTGAATTTACCTTTGAACAATGATCCTTCTTGCAAGATAAAATCAGAACATTTAGTATGATATACCCTATCACTCATGTCCATACGAACTTGATAATTCTCTTTGAAATCTTCATCACTCAGGTACATATCCTTCATGGATTGGATCCTTACACTTTCCAACTGAACCTCCTTCACTTTAAAATTCCTCCTACTAAGGGAAGCAGCTACCTTGTTTTCTATCCCTTTCTTATGCTTGATGGTGAAGGTGTAGGATTGTAAAAAAATCCATTTACTTCATATGTCTGTGGTTCAACTTTTCTTGTCTATTCAAGAAACTAAGAGCATGGTTGTCAGTAAACACAACATATTATTTAGATAATAAATAGTGCCTCCATTTCCTAGGTGACTGCACCATAGCATAGAGCTCTAGATCATAGGTTGAGTACTTTTGTTTTTCTTCATTTATTTTTTTAGTAAAGAAGGCAACAAGCCTTCCTTCTTGACTCAAAACCCCACCAATAGCCTTTTTACTAGCATCACATTCAATTGTGAAAACCTTCTAAAAATATGGTAAAACTAGTATAGGTTGATCTTACACTCTTTTTCAAATACTCAAATGCTTTTTCTACATTCTTGGTCCATACAAAATTATATTTCCTAGCCCCTCTATAGTATCTATCATGGGAGAACACAAACCATTGAAATTATTAATAATTTTTCTATAAAAACTTGAGATTCCATGAAAACTCTTTACCTATGATGGTTATCTTGGGGTTGGACAATTTAGTATTACTTCAAATTTAGTGGAATCTATCTTCAAATTGTCATGTGATATCACGAAGCCAAGAAATACAATCTCCTCTTGTATGAACACACACTTTCCCAAATTTATTTTCAGTTTCTCTTCATGAAGTTTCTTCAAAATCATATCCAACGGTCTTAGGTGTTCATCCCTGTCCTTACTAAAAATCAGTATATCATCCAAGTATACCACAACAACCTTTCTAATGTAAGGCTTAAATACTTCATTCATAAGTCTCATAAATTCTTGGTGCATTAGAGAGCCCAAAATGCATTACTAGCAACTCAAAAAGACCCTCAGTTGTTTTGAAGGTTGTTTTCCACTCATCTCCCTCTCTTATTCTTATTTTGTGGTAGCCACTCTTTAGATCCACCTTTGAGTAGTATTTAGCCTCTCCTAGGCAATTCAATAGGTCTTCTATCCTCAACATGGGAAACTTGTACCTTATATTTATTTTGTTTATAGCCCTAGAATATGTGCAAAGTCTCAATATCCCTTCTTTCTTAGGATTTAATACTGTAGCAACTACACATGGGCTAATGTTCTTCTTTATGAACCCTTTAGACATTAATTCCTTAGTATGTCTTGCAATTTCCTTGTTCTTCTTTCGAGTCATTTTATAGGCTTCTTTGTTCTGCAAGGTGGCACTAGGGACTAGGTCTATACAATGACTAACATATCTTTGTGGTGATAAAGTATTTGAGATAATGTCTACAACTATTCCCTTGTACTTTTCCAACACGTCTTTCACTTCCTTATGACCTACAATCCTCTTCTGCACCTTGTCTTTAGGCTTCTCTACTAGTGTTCCCTTTGGTCTCACAATTATTGAAAAGCATGGTGTGTCTTTCTCTTTTAGGGTTTCCATGAAGTCTTTTTCCCCTACCAACATCACACTGGTTACTATAGGATTATCCTTCCCATCTTTTGGGAGTGGGTACATTGTATAGTTTATCCCATCCTTAGTCACAAAATATATGTTTTTCTTTCCATCATATTTAGCATCTTCATCATACTGTCAGGGTATGCCTAGAATTAAATGATAGAAATCCATCTCAGCTACATCACATAGGATCTTATCCTTATACTATCCTATGGTGAATTCAATGAAAACTTGTTCACTAATTAGGGTTTGTTATTCCTTGTTCTAACATGAAACTCTCTTGAGGTATGCATGAGGTATCTTTTGAATTTTAAGCTTATCAACCATTTCTTTAGAATCCAAATTATCTGTGGAATGAGAATCTATTATAACTTTACATACCTTTTTATTCACCTTACAAGTTATTTTGAATAGTAACTTCCTTTGGGGTGGCTCCTTGGTCGTGGGAATGTTCAAGAGAACTCTATGCAACATCAGATACTCACCTTGCTCAGGGTCTGCAAGTTTGGATGTTGATGTGTGGTATGCGAACACATTGTGACCATCATCTTCTTGAATAAACTATACTCTCATATCTCCTCCTTTCTTGTTAGTGCCAAGATTCTTCAGTCACTAAAAGGATCTATGTCCAACTTGGTAGCAAGAGAAACACCTACCTGTGAAAAGGATTTTTCATTTGCCTTCAAATCTTCCTCTACTACTCGGTCTTCTCACTCTAAAAATACCTTTGTGACTATATTCACCATCTTGATATTGATTTCTTATCTCTCCTTGAGGACTTGGAGATGTTCCTCTTCCTCTAAATTTTCCTCTTCCTCTGAAGCTTCCTCATCTTCGGGTAAAAGCACAAAGTTGTGTCATGTTTCAGGACCACTTATTAGCACAGCTAAATTTGAATATTTCCAAATAAAAATTAATTTTCGTCAAACATATGGTCTAGCTACATTCATTCTAGCTAAGCTAGATAAGTGGTTAAACTTCTCCAATTGGAAATGTCTATTAAATGCATGTTTTATACCAATTACCAGAGAAATAAAATTATTTCAGAAAATCGATGTTTCAATAATCCCTCTTCTTTTTAATGATATTTTAAAAAAATATGAAAAATACTCTTTTGTAAAGCTCAGAGTCAAGATTATTTTCATATAAAGTTTATAATATTTGGATTAGATCTAATATATTATAATTTCAAAATACAACAAGTAGGTATTTTAACATTCGAGAAGATGTTGCTTCAAATACATTAAAAAATAGTAAATCATATCAAAAAAATTTAAAATTTATATTTAACACTAGAGGAGAGAGTATTCTTCAAGAATATGTAAATTATTTTCTGAATGGTGTAGATTTGATAGGGAAAATTTGGAGGGAGATGAAAACTATCGATTTCTGATAAATTCAACTTTGAGCAGTCATAACGGAGAAAATATACATTGAAAACCAATCTTTCTTCTTTTCTGCACTAGATATACATTTTATCTATAACATATTTTGAAATCAGAGGAAAAATAGATTATTTGCATA
>MU228019.1:1651598-1687709 GCA_018584345.1 Thuja plicata
TTTTTCTTTGCTTGGGGGTATCTCGTAGTGGAAAAATAATCAGTGGAGTTGTTTATGTTTTCATCAAATCTATTGCTCCTATTGAAGTGTTAGCAATGACTTTAACATGGGGGCATATGCTCTACTCACCTTTTTGCACACATGCACTTTCAAAATATTTTCACAACTTAAAATTTTTTCTCCCTTTATGGATTAGAGACTAATCCTTAAAGCATGGATTTTTACCTTATAAGATCTCTTGATCCCTCCAATTTTAATTTACAATGGTTTGATCCCTTAAGGATGAAAGGTGTCCTTAAGAATGGATCTTTCTATAAATTGACTTTTCTCTTTTGGAATATAATATTCCTAAGATTAAAACCTTGATGGGTTGACTAGTGAGTAGCCACATTCACTAGGCAGTTCAACTCCATTTTTCCAGTTACAATTTTTCCTTGTGTGATTCACAATGGGACATAGGTTCTCATTGGGTGAGATAATCACACCCTCTCTCTTTTTGTCTTTGATTGGTGATGTCTCTCTTACCATGATCCTAGGGTTGATAAAGACTTAAGTCCTAGGGGCTTGAGGATTTCTTTGTCCCTTTTTTATTTCAATAAGATTATCTATTCTTTATGATCTCCTTTACCAAGAGTTTGCATTAAGTCCATACTCTTGCTAAAGTGGGGACTAAATGTATAGTTGCAAAATGGAAACACTTCCATTTTATACTGGTTTATCCCCCCAAGTTAGTGGTTTGGGGTCATGTCAAATGCCTTGAATGGGTCTTTGACTTGGATCTAGCTTTTACCACTGTTCTGCCCCCTTTTCCACTTTTCTCTAGCCTATTTCTGGCACCCTAATATTCAAATCTTAGTTCCTAGACCTCAGGGTCAAGGTCAACCTTCTAGGTATAGGTTGACCTCAACCCTGACCTAGGTCAAGTTCAACCTCGACCCTGACCCAGGGTCCAAATTTTAGGTTTCTAGTTTTTCCGGATGGTGGGCTTCGTAAAGATTTAATTCCTGCTTCCGGGTCAAATTTTTCGGTCTTTGAGGCAACAAACCTTAAAATTATATTTAATATAGGTCCACTTCTAAGGGTATAGGTCTAATTGGACTTTAATTCTCCTATGTAGGCCTCTCTAGAAGATTGTTCCCTAGATTGGTATATAAAGAAAGTCTTCTCCTCTCATTTTCTCTAAGCAAGAACTAACCATGAACCAAGCATAAGCACGAACCATCCAAGACAACTCTATGCATGATAAATTGAAAAAATCATCTACTCTCAAGAATTCAAGCATTCAAAGACATTTAAGAATTCAATTCATCAAGGAGATACATTGGTAGCCATTGAAGGATTCAAGCTCTATGGAACCCTCTTGTAGAAGATTTCTCCATCCACATCCATGCAACCCTCTTCCTATTCCAAGATCCATTCAAGATTGGTGTTGAAGATATACAAGAAATTTATTTGAGACATCCTACATTCTACATTCTACATTCATTTAGCGCATACATACTTATGGATCCATGGATTCGAATCCTCCACAAGGGTTTCTATGCAAGCAAGGTGAATTGGTTTATTTACTTTGTTTATTTATGCAATTTTAATTATACTTTAAAGTTAATTCCAAAACTAGGGTTTGACCAAGGAAAACCCCTCCCCCCAACAAACAAACCATTTTTCTTGTAGGTACAGGTTCGAGATAGAAGATTCAAGTGCAGATCTGGATACCCTTTTCAACAAACTTTTGGGATCTGGAAAGAGATTTTCCGTCGGAGTGTGCAGGTGAAGGTCAACTCTTTATTTTGGTTCAGAATCGACATTCTATTTTGGTTCAGAATCAACATTCTATTTTGGGTCAAAATCAACCTTAGCCAGATCTAGAAAAGATTTCTAGATTTTCTTTGTCTCTATGTTTCTGTGCCTAATCTAGTTGTAGAACTTCCAGAAACTCAGTGTAGACACCTAAAAATAGAATTCTTCAGATCAGTTACATTTTGAGGTTAGTATTTATCTTCTAATTCATTTCAATTAAGGTATTAATCAATTCAAATCTACTATATTCTTCATCCATTATTTGGGATTGTAACACTTTCTTCTTTCTTTTTATTTCTGATCGATTGATGCATTTGTGCATTAACCATTTTCTTATGGTTGATCAAAGTGGATCTTTCCCTGGTGAAATTTGAGTCTAGGAAGGGGACCTTATCTTCTCCTCAATACTATCAACATCAACAACATCTTCCAGCTTACATTTTACACCACACATATTTTATATATTATATTTTTATATCTTACAGGCATCGACATAGATGAGTTTCTCAGGGAATGGAAATTCATTGCGAGTAGATTCAAGTGTTTCCATTCCCATAAGTTTCCTATGATGAATCATTTTCATAGAGGTGTTAATATCAATTTCCCTTTCTAGATATTTAATTCTTTGACTAAGTATGTCTCTAATGCTAAAGGTAAAGATACGATTCCCCTTCACTAGTGCCTTATTCAGTGCTTGTATATGTTTCATCTGAGTATCATGCAGAAAGTGAGCCCTTCTCCATACATTTCCATTGAGCTTAATAATCCTTATGATACCCCTATTTGGCCTTTGACCAAAGCCTTTTCTATCTCCCCTTCCCCTGAGACTACCTGTGTTAGTCCTCTTAGAAAAGATAAATACAAAGCTTTGGGTTTGGAGTATCCTAAAGATGATATTATTGACCTTTCATGATTTTTCCTCCTCCTGGTCTACAAACTTAACATGGAATCCAAATAACTCAACAACCAATTCCATTTCCTTGACTGGGTTACCCCCTTTCCATAAAATCCATCTTAGTTACCTTGGAAACTTGGATATCCCTAAATTTCCTCTCCCTCCATATTAGGGAAAACCACTACAGGTTCTTATTATTTGGAGACCCTAGGTAGGAAAGTAGACAAGGTCTTTGTTTTTTTATAATTCATAAAATATTGTGTTTAAATGGCTCATCCTCTAGCTGTAAAATGTTAGGAGGAAAATTAATAGGTTAGAGGTTGTGGCTGAAGCAGAAAAGAAGGCGGTGGACTGGACTAAGGGAAAATGATATGATAAATTGTGGAATATAGTTGACTACTTTGGCTAAAAACTTAACAGTTGAGAGATTATTGAGGATCAAATTATCAAGCTGAAGAATGAGATTCCCTCTCGGGATGAGAAAATGGAAATGATTAATTCCCTAGCCAACTTAAAGGTTAACCATACCCATCAATACAATTAGTTTCAGGATGTCTCCTCTTATAGAAATGATATGCTATAGAAGGCCAGTTAGTCTATCAATTTCATTCACGTTGAATTGGAGGAAAAGAAGGAGAAGCGTAGGAATAAAGATGACAATTTTCATATGGTTTCCTTGGGGGTAATGGTTTCTAGGGAAGCTATCTCCGCTAGGCCTCTGAAACGCAACTCCTTCCTTGACACGCTAATAAAGATCAATGAGGATTGGAAAAGGGTGGTCCCTCCATCCAAGTAACTATGCAGGGTAGTTTTTTTGTTCGGTGTCCTAGCTCTTCATGTTGGTTTGAGGATTTGGTCTTGACTTTTTATTTTTCTTATTGTTCCTCATATTTATTATGCTTTTTCTAGTTAGTTATTTGTTTGAATTCACTGTTGGTGAATTATTTTTATTTTGTCTCTCAGACTTGATATTACTTTAATTGTTGGGTTTGGGATCTTACTCGCTTGAATTAATCATAACATTCCACTCAAATCAAGATTGTCCTCAAGTTTAACAACTCAATTAGCCCTATTATAGAAAGAACCCCATTCATAAACATTTCAAAATTGACAACCAATGGATTCACCAAATGAAATTCATCACCAAACCACCTATTCCAATAATATTTTGCACCCAAACTTTAAGAATCTTAACAGGTTTCTAAATATGTACAAACATTCCTAGCTTCAAACCTATCACAGCAGACTAGGGCATCACATCTTAAATACTAACACCGGTATCTACCACTGAAATTATATAAATATCAAAAAATTCTTCAAGATTTCATTTGAATCAATTTTCAAGACTTTTACCTTTGAAAGATGTCTAGATAATTATTTTCTTGTCAAAACCCTTGTTGGGTGAGGCTTTCAGACTTGCCCATACTAAAATAGCTATAACTTGCACAAAACTCAACAAAAACTCATGAAACTAGTGCCAAATAAAATATGATTCACTCCTAATAAGTATACCTCAAAATCAGCATAAATTCAAAAAATAACTTCTCTTGTGTCCCACTAGGCATGCAAAAACTATTAAATCTTTAAATGTGCCCCCACTCCAAGTCAAACAAACAACTTGTCATTCCATAGTAACATGGAAACACTCCTAGGATGGCGGAATTTTCCTAAACTTGGAGTGAATCTCTAGGCTCTAGGAAGGTTCCTATTTGATGTTTAACCTATGTCCAGATGTGAGAAAAACCAAACCTTTGAAGGAAAAGGGATAGAGAATATAGAAAATAAACTAATTTTTTATACTAGGTGATGCACCAAAGTTAACATAACTATAATCAATCTTTTTAATCACAAGGAATCTCTAAAAAAGGGACAAAGTTTTATCAATTGACACTAATTGGTTATTAGACAACTTGGGTATGTGTGCTCCATAAGAAGGATTTGCATTTTCTATGAAATAAGGTCAAAGGGATGAACAATCTACATAATGAACCAAACTAAGAAAACTATATGACCACAACTTATAATCTATGCAAAGATGTAATACTATTCACATAGAGATGCAGGACTAAGACATATACTTGCATGATAAGAAAATAGATATAGTACAAGAAGACATCAAATCAAGATTTGCATATAGTAAAGTGAACAGAATACAGGTCTCTAAAACTTTTGATCTTTTTTCAAAATGAATTCAAAGGAAAATAGCTCTCGTATAATTACAGTGATTACCACTGCATCACAAAAATAGAGGATTTGAAAAAACAATCACTCTTGTTACATTCAGTAGTGGAACCTCTAACAAATGATCCTTCAACCCATATTTATGATTTTATATCCAACTACCCCAGAGAAGCAATAACTCTTAAATCAAATTTGATGTTCAGGATGAGCTGATCAAATATCTTTCAAAATCTCAAAAAGTGTGTCGTAGTTTAGAACCATCGCATCTCATTAATATAGTCTTATCCTGACCTAGGCCTTTCATGGATATTTTTTAAAATTTACAATATTTAATTTGGAACTTTCCTCTAGCACAAAGAAAATTATGTCCTTTGTCGATCTGATCTATCTACCCCAACGCTACAACCTAACCTTTTAACCTTGTCCATGAAACCCTTACAATGGTCACTTTGCATGCGAGAAATATCATATCTCCCTTCTTTAAAACTTGACCATTGATCTACCTAATTTTTTTTTAAATTCTAGTTGTTGATCTCCCTATTTTGGGATACATGGCAGCCCCTTGCTAAATGGTGGCCACTTTCTTTAACTGGTATCTAACCACTGTGACCCGACATCTACCTCTTTAGCTTTCTTCATGGGATGATGAAGGCTATTTGATTTGGGCCGTTGTTAACCTTCTTTGATTCATCTCTCTTGCCATGTGTCACCATGTTGTGATCCTATGGACTTTCTTTCTCTTACTCATTCTAATTGTGAGATCACAAAGGCATGACACATGTCATACTTGGCCCCACCATCTTGATTTCCTTCATTTCTCAACCTGGACACTATGCAACCTCACCATCCCATGATCCATCTCTATACTGGTCATCTTCTTTGTAGGATCATGAGAAGACGCCACCTATATACCTCGGCCCCACTTCCTACCTATTTCCTTCGTTTCTTGACCTGGAAACACAACACTATCTTGTTCTTTAGGATTTTGGAAGTCACCTTCCTTCTCGTCCATTTCCAAAGTCTTATACATAAGCACTATCTCTCTCCTTTAGAAATCACACCTCCTTTCTACTACTTCCAAAATCTGTTATACTTAGTATTTTTTACCCTTTTGGAAATTGCACCTCTGGCCTTCCATTCCTTGCAAGCCATCCACAGGCCCACAAAAATCTTCAAGTTGACCTCCATCTAACCACTACTTATATGTGTATCTACAAGATGCCTTCCCTTTTGGAACTTAACACTTGTGCTTCAGGACATAAAAAAAAAAGAGATTAAGTCCTTCCTCAAAAAGGTCGATGTTCGATATATGCCTTTCATAGGACAGTAAAAAACTATGAGCTTTTCCATGGACTGGTCACCTTTTGATGGGTGTTTTGCTTCATTGCTTGCACTAAAATAGATAGTATGATGGGCTCAACCCTCATGGGAGCCAATTTAGCCCAACTGTTATTCAAAACCCTTCGCGTGATTTGAAATACCATGATTTACCTATGGGCAGGAAAACTTGGTAACATTCTTGGCGATATCTATTATATGGTTTCCAGCTAGACATGGGACTAGTAGCTTATTAAAATTACATTGGGGATGGGCTCAAATATAAATATTAAAATAAATCTCAAGAAATAGAGATAAACTTCTGAACTAACTTATATTTCTAAACAAGAAATACATTCAAGATTGATGAATTTGAGTGTCTCAAACTGGAACTCCAACAACAACACGAGAGTGATTCTATGACAGGAGATTGTGTTTTGGAAAACACATAGGGAAAATAGAAGGAAAGAAACTAGACTAGGGAGAAAGACATATTTACAAACCCAAGGAAACCTAGCAAACCTTAACTATGCAAGAACACTTATTGAAAACTGAAAAACCTACTATAACAAGACAAATCAACTAAACCTCAAAGGGATATTTGAGGTGAATACCATTGACTAGCATTGGCAGAAATTTTCCTTCCATTGTGGATAGATGAAATGCATTGTGCTCCTTGCACTTTGTAGTCATGAATTGTCCACCCCATATGCTATCAAACTTTGTATGTCTACCTGCTCTATTCTTCAACTCATCCCACTTGAGGACAATGTCTCCTTCCATGAAAGCTTTAGGGGATGATTTCTTATCAAAAGACCTTTTATTTTGGAGTTGATGGTACTCTAATAGCTTCATTTATTTATCACTTATTTCCTCCAACTCCAACAACTAAGAATATCTTATCCCCATTGGGACAGCTTCTCCAAACATTAGTAACTGAGTAGCTAAGTCTAGTGCATGTAACTCTCTATAAATAGTTAGTCGATCTTCTTTGCAATATAATAGGACATATGGAGAATTGCCAATGGATTTCTTAGGCATTATCCTATCAACGTACAAGGAAGAATTTAGTTTAGTATGCCAACCCTTTTGATTATCCTGTAATACCATCTTGATTATCTTGATTAGATTCTTGTTAGTTGATTTGGCTAATCCATTACCCTGAGAATAATAGTTTCAAGAAGTATTGAGGTTGATACAATTCTTTACAGCACAAGCAGTAATTCTTGATCCAATAAATGTTAAAGCATTGTATGAAATGATTAAGTATGATACACCAAATCTAGTTTTAATGTCCTCATAGAAATTAAGGACAATAGTTTCATTAGCTTCTTTCAAAGCCACTGCCTCTGTCCATCTTGCGAAATAATCAGTTTCCATGAGGATCCATTTTTTCCTATCACTAGAAAGTGGGTTAATGGCTCCTATAAAAGTAACACCCAATCTCATAAAAGGTTTCTCTACCAGTATAGGCTGCAAAGGTAAGGTTGGAAACCTCTCTTTTCCTATAAACATGGTACATTTTGCACATTTCCTTGTCCAAGAATGAGAATCTTTAAATAAAGTGGGCCAAAAATAGCCAGCTCTCATGATTTTATAGGCTACATTTCTTCCTGGATAATCACCTTCAACAAGTCCATCACGAAATTCAAAAATCATCTTATCCACTTGATCATTATCAATACACTTTAATAGAACTCCATTATGATCCTTTCTAAAAATTATATTATCAATTAACACTTAAGGTTTAGATTGGAGTCTAAAGTACCTTCTCTTAGCCTTGTTAAGGCCGGGTGGACACTCACCAGTCTGCAGGAATTGTATCATTTCTTTAAGAAATTATGTTGATCTATTATTGCCATCTACTGCAACTATGACTTGCGTTGTCTCTGTTATATTTTCTTTTCTTTGAATAGGTTCAACCATTTGTTCACATAAACCATTCACTCTTACCAGATTTTTCACTTGTATATATATATCAAATTCCATTACCTTGGTTATCCAACTAGCTCTCTTCTCATTCAATTCCCTGCTCAGAAGAAACTCCTTGACACTAGGACAACCGTTAGGTGAACCTTTATATTATAAATTATTAGATATCTGAATATTTTAAGAACCTTTATTACAGCTAATACTTTCTTCTCTACAAAATTGTATCTTTTCTCATAATCTTCTAAAATTTTACTAAAGAAAACAATAGTTTCTTCAAAGCCCTCATTGTTCTTTTGTACCAAAATTGCATAAATTGCCTCAAGGCTTCCATATGCATATAATACGAAATCCTTCTGAAAATAAGGATTTGTTAGAGTTGGTGCTGATGAAAATCCCTCCTTGATGGCTTGAAAACTATTTTTACCCTCTATATTCCAAGTTAATGATGCATTATTCTTTAACATAGTTGTCAAAGGTTTCAATAAATTAGCAATATCCGACAAGAATCACCTAACAAATTTAATTCTGCCTATAAAAATTTGTAGAACCTTCTTATGATTAGGTAAAGGTAGCTCTAAAATAGATTGCACTATTTCAAGATCCACTATTGTATCACGTTTCTAGACAATATACACAAGCAACCTACCCTCATGGGCTGCAAAAATTGACTTCTTAGGATGAAGAGAGATTCCAAATTCCCTGCATCTCTATAAAATTTGTCTTAAGTGGCCTATGTGACCCTTGGATCCTTTTAATTACATAATGATATCATCTAAATATACAAGTACAAACTTATACATCAATCTAGAAAAGGCCATATCCATAGCTTTTTGAAAGGTAGCCCCTACATTATATTAGACAAAAGGAATTCTCCTATAGGCCATAGTACCCCATTTAGTAGTAAAAGTTATTTTAAATTGATCTTCATCCTTTACTAAACATTTATTATAACCAGAGTAACCATCAACGAGTGAGAAACACTCAGAACCTGAAACAAGATTTACAATTTTCTCCATTGAGGATAGAGGATGATGATCTTTCAATCAGGTACTATTCAAGTGTCTAAAATCAACACATAACCTCAACTCCCCATTCTTCTTTCTTATAGGCACTAGGTTTGAAACCCAAGATGTATGTTTTATAGGGTAAATAATACCGCTCGCTATCATATTATTTAGTTCTTTCTACATAAGAGGCTCTAGCTTGGGATTGAATGGTCTATGTTTCTGCCTAATTGGCTTTGCACTTGGATCTAATTATATTGTGTGTTGTACCAATTATGGATGAAAAACCTTTTAGATCACTATATTCCCATGCAAGGAAATCATTGAATTCTTAGAATAACTCAATAAAATCTTTCTTTTCATGTTGTGAATTGATCTTACCAATCTTGAGAAGCTTACCTTTAAATATTTGAAGCTCCTCATAATGTTCCTCTTTGACCAGTATGTTGGTTTTGTTCCTTTTTAACTGACCATTTGTACTAAAAATGGATTCTAAGGTGACCAATCCCTTGGGAAGCTTATTAGACTTCAACAGAATCACCTAATCACTATATTATTGCATTATTTTTTTTTAATAGCAACAACAAACACATCCTCTTCAAACAAAAAATTAAGAATTTTCTCATCACTATCAAAAACCTGCCAGTTGATGTTATTTTTTGGGACAGAGGGCCTTACAATTAGTTTGACATGTTTTACTTTGTCTTTTCTTATCTCATTAGGAATATCAATTTGTGCACCTACTGCAGCTATTCTATTAGCATGTTGATTTTCTCCTCTTGGTATTGAGACAATATTGAATGCACAAAAAAACTCTAATAAACTCCAAAATCGATTCTTGTATGACTTTAAAGTATCATTTTTAGCAAAAGTCAATCCTCTAACTTGATTAACAATGAGTACACTATCTCCAAAAACCTATAGAAATTTGATGTTCCACTTCGTATCCCATTCTAGACCTTGAATCAAACCTTCATATTCAGCAGTATTACTAGTATGTATGCAAATGCAAAATGAAATGAAGCATAATACATATCTCCTGGTGTGGATACATGCATCACACCTCCACAAGATCGATTTTTACTTCTAGATCCATCAAATTTCATTTTCCATAATTGATTATTATTTTCAAGGCTCTTATCTACAACCTTTACAAGATTTGGCATTATTGCATTAGGCTCATGTATCATGTACATTCCTAAACCAACCTCTTTAATGACTACACTTTGATACTCATGAGCATAGTGTTCATTAAGATTAAAAGCTAAAAAATTAGCATTTATGGCATTAGGTACATATGGCTCAATGTGATCCTTGGAAAGAACTTCAGATTTGATGGTCACTTTGGTTCCATATCTTTTCCTCAAAAAATAATGTGATCAATCTTAAGATAGATAACCTCCTATTTTGGCAGCGAAGTCCCTGGATAGGCACAAGGAAAAATAAGGAGGAAGATCTATAAAAATTATGTCTTGTAGTATGGTAAAGTTGAGACATGCATGGAGAGTCAGGCTAGCATCCTTAACCAGACCTACAATATTTACAGTTTAGCCATCTAAATGTACTACTCATTTCTCAAGGGGTTGATATTTGAGTCCTAATTGGTCTACAATTTTCTTTGGCATGACTGAGCTTGTAGCTCCACTATCCACATTACAATTGTGAACAACTTTATCCCCTATAATGAGCAAAACATAAAATGGAGGTGGTTTGACATCCTTACCTGTTGGTTTTCTATTGTCCTTAGAATTATATCCAACCACTTTTAATGGATTAGAGTGGCAGAAACTCACCTTTCACTTAAAATAGACAATAACATTTGATCTTGACCGGGAAGAGAGAGAAAATCCCACATGTTCACAGTAATCTTCATCCTCTTCATATAATATTAAAAGGAAGAAATGTGTGTACCTTTTAGTGAGCCTTGACACTAGGGGCTTAGCTTGTGCTTGAGGTTTTTCCTTGGCTTGACATTTGAGTGTCCCTGGTTGAATTCTAGTAGCTTGAGGGGTAGAAGGCCTTGCAACTATTGCATCTTGGATGCTCCTTATTGTTGACTGAGCTAGATATAAAGCTATTTTCTTACTTCTAGTATTTGCTACAATTGGAGTGTGATCCCAACTTACTCCACATAATTCCTCCTCTTTCCAATTGAGGAGGGTGAGATCAACTACAAGTTATTTTTGTTGTAATAAATTCTCCTCCCCAATTGCACCTGGCTAAGAGCTTATTTAACTTTGCACCATGAGTACCTGGTTGGTTATCCCATTTGAACAAGTAGCATAGCTATGAGCGTGGTTACAGGGGAAACACAACACATAGTTTTCTACAAGATTATCCTAAGTAGGGATAATATCTTTGACAGGATTCATGGTATTGAGAGGTGTTGGAGCATAAGGTTGAAAAGGCCTCTAATTTAGATTTTGGCTCCCACCTTGGTAATTGCCCTGATATGCCCTCTACCTTCGTATTGTTCATTAGCCCCTTGGAACTGATGAGGAGCAGGTCTATGAGATTGATACTATTTTTTTTAACTGGTAAATTATTTTCCAAGGTTTGCAAAAAGGTTTTTATCTCTTGCATCTCATGAGAGTGTCTTGCAACTAATAGCTCATGATTTGTAGTAGGCTATGATGTTTGAGCACCAGGTAAAGGGGTGAATAGGAGGAATTTCAGAGGTATATGGAACTGAATATTTGGAAAGATAAGTATAGGTGGTTTTAGTTCTATCTTACCAGCTTGTATCGAGAAAATTTCAACTCTAATGGCTATCTCAAAATCCTAGGGAAGACACATTCCTCCCATATGATTGTATCATTACTGAAATGTCATTGTTAAGGATTTTCAAGTAATATAAAAAGGAATAATTAGGGGAAGGCCTTACAGTGACATGGATTCTATTCCATGTCTTAAGGAACCGTATGTTGAAGTCTAACATCTTCTCTTGAGGAGCCCTCTTAACTGTAGTAAGTTGTTCCACCAAAGATAAGTAATCTGATTTATCCTAGAAATATTTGGTTAGGGCATCTCCTAGTTGGTCCAATGAATTTATTGAGTCTATAGGAAGACTTTTAAACTATCCTAATGCCTTTCCCTTCAAGGATGATACCAAAAGTCTGACTTTTACATTGTCTCGTGTGATATGATGAACATTGCATAGTGTAGCAATATCTCTAATATGCTCAAATGTTGTTATTTGATCTTTACTGGTGACAGTTGATAGTCCCTTCAAGGTTGCAAATGGGATATCATCATATTGTATAATATTTAATGCACTACCCTGGTTAAAGGGCACAAATGACAGGCTCTATCAATTATAGGAACTTGGATTTGGATGGTAATAGTAGGCATAACTGAACTAGAAGAAGCTAAAGTAGATGAGTCTGCTGCAAAAAGTATTCTACTGATCGAGGGGGGCTATTCTGTAAGTAGGTGACGTTGAATGCCTAGTAGCCTTTCTTTTAGATGAGCTTCCTCTTAATCTTGGCTCCCTTGTAGGAGGTGATGAGTTAACACTCCTAACTTGGGGATTTCTCTTTTTTGTTGTACCTTGCCTTCTTGGTTATGAAAACTGCAAATAATCAAATATTTTTGAGCTTCTTGTCTCAATTTTCTCATATAATCACATTATCACATAGTCTTTTGTTGTTCTCACCACAGAGTCGCCAGATATAATTGAAGTGGAACCTCTTAGAGATCCGTTTTATACTGGATACATATCAAAATCCATATAAATTAAAAAATAACTTCTCTAGTGTCCCATTAGGCATACCAAAACTATTGACTCTTTACATCTTCACCCGCTCCAAGTCAAAAAAACAACTCAGTATTCTAGAGCAACATGGAAACACTCCTAGGATGGTGGGATTTTCTAAATATTGGAGTGAATCTTCAGGTTCTAGGTTAGTTCCTATTTTATTTCTCACCTATGTCCAGATGCGAGTAAAGCCAAATCTTTGAAGGAAAAGGGATAGAGAATGCAGAAAATAAACTGATCTATTCTACTAGGTGATGCACAAAAGTTAACATAATTGTAATTAAGTTTTTTAATCACAAGCAAGCTCTGAAAAGGGGACAAAGTTTCAAAATGACACTAATGGATGATTAGACAAATTGCATATGAATGCTCCATAAGAAGGATTTGCAGTTTTTTTGAAATATAGGGAAAAGGGATGAACAATCTCCATAATGAACCAGACTCTAAAAACTAAATGATCACAATTTATAACCTATGCAAATATGTAATACTATTCACTTAGAGATGCGGGACTAAGATGTATATACTTGCATGATCAGAAAATGGATACAATACAACAAGCCATCAAATCAATATTTGCATATAGTAAAGTGAATACAATATATGTCTCTGAAAATTTTGATGTTTCTTCAAAAAGACTTCAAAGCAAAATTATTGTCATACAATTATAGTGATTACCACTGCATCAGGAAAATAAAGGATTTGGAAAAATAATCACTCCTATTACATTCAGCGATAGAACCTCTAACAAATGAGCCTTCCACCCATATTTATGCTTTTACATCCAACTACCCCATGGAAGTAGTAACTCTTAGATCAAATTTGATCTTTAGGATGAGTTGATCAGATATCTTTGAAAATCTTGAAAAGAGTGTCATAATTTAAAACCTTCCCATCTCATTAACACAGTCTTATCCCAACCTAGGCCTTTCATGGATATTTTAGCAAATTTATAATATTTAATCTGGAACATGTCTTTGGCACCAAGAAAAGCATATCCTTTGTATATATGATCCATCTACCCCAGCTCTGCAACCTAACATTTTAACCTTGGCCATTAAACCCTTACAACGGTCACTTTGCATGCAAGGAAAATCAAATTTCCCTTCTTTAAGACTTCGGCATTGATCTCCCTATTTTGGGATACGTGGTAGCCCCTTGCTAGCTCGCAACCCTTTTCTTTAACTATAATCTAACCGCCACGACCTAGAAACTACCTCTACATCCCATGGACTATATCTTCCCTGCATCTTTCTTTGTGAGATCATGAAAAACCGTTATATTTGGGCCCTTGTTAATCCTCTTTGATTCGTCTCTCCTGCCACGCATCACCACATTGTGATCCCGCAAAATTTATCACTCTTACTCACTCTGATTGTGGGATCATGAAGGTTCAACACCTGTCATCCTTGGCCCCACTACCTTAATTTCCTTCATTGCTTGACCTGTACATGCATCGCAAACTCGTCATCCTATGATCCATCTCTATCATCTTCATCTTCTTTGCGGGATCATGAGAAGACGCCATCTGTACACCTTGACCCCACTGCCTTCCTATTTCCTTCATTGCTTGACCTGGATACATGACACCATCTGATTCTTCAGGATTTTGGAAATTTCCTTCCTTCCCATCCATTTTGGAAATCTTATACTTAAGAACTTCCTCTCTCCTTCAAAAAATGCATCTCCTTTCTACTAATTCTGAAATCCTTTATACTTAATCTTTTTTACTCTTTCAAAAATTGCACCTTTGGCCTTCCATTCCCGACAAGCCATCCACGGGCTCACAAAATTCTTCATGTTAACCTCCAACTGACCGCCACTTAACTATGCACCTGCGAGCTTTCTGCCAAAAGGTGCCTACCCTTTTGGCACTTAAAAATTGTGCATTGGGACATAAACAACATGATGTCCTTCCCCAACATGACTGATGTGGGATATGTCTTTCATAGGCCATTCAAAAACTCTGAGCTTTTCCTTGGACTGGTCACCTTCTAATGGATGTTCTGCTTCATTGCTTTCTCTGGAACAGATAGTACATTGGGCTCAACCCTCATGGGAGCCTATTTAACCCACTCTCTATTCAAAATGCTTCACCTGATTTCAAATACCATGATTTACCTGTGCGTAGGAAAATTTGGTAACAATTCTATTATCAAAAACTCAATTGTTATATCAATTTTTCTAAATTCTTAAACAACAATCTTAAATAATCCTATAACAATTTAATAGGATTGCATTGAGCTAACATGTATGTCAATTTTTTTTAATGATATGTTCAATTAAATTTTATAGATTTGGGCATAATCTACTTTTATATAACTGCCTACAATAATTTGAAATAACATAAATATCTTTTCCCTAAACTATCAATACAATCATTATATGAACCTATTGTTACTTGCAAACTTTCTATATCTTTTCCTAAATTTCGCTTAAAATAAAATACAATTTAATTGTATCTAACATAATTTACTATATATCAAAATATATAAATGATAGGTTGAAATTTTAACTGATCAATTGAGACTCAAACTTACGACCTTCCATGTTGATGGAGTTGTGTACAAATTGAGGTAATGACCCCTATTGAACCACCCCATCTTTGATCTTACTACTCCCCCTTTATTAGGGGCTTGGGGCTACCAACTTGGCCTAACTTTAATATCATGTTTAGCTTTTCATGCTACAACTAAGACTAAAACCTAGAACTTCATTTTGCTCAAGTGAGCTACTGCATAAACTACTAGCCCTTATAAGAGCAGCCCCATCTCTGGTTTATATTTGACTTACTAAAAACAAAACAAAATAATAATAAAAAAGTTTGTCTACCATATTATGACATACTATTCAATTTCTTGCTTATATGCCACGAAATAGCACACTCACATTTCACATAGCCTATTTCAATTTTTGAATCGCAAGTACTCACATTCATAAATTGATTAAAAACATTATCCATCATTATAATGAAACAACAAGAAAAGAGAATTAAAAACCTGCATCATTAAAATAAATTTTAAAAAAAATAGAAAAAATGAATTAACAATAAAAATAAAAGAATGATGATAAAGATAAGTGAATTTATATTTCGTTTACAAACAATTTATTAACTGCTTAATTCTTGCACACAACAAAATCTTTGTTGTAATACCAAATGCTGGATATAGTCAATTCTGGAAGATGTTGCAATTCTTGAAGATACTTATCCTGAAATTGTTTTTTGGAATACGGACTGGACCCGTTTGGTTCACCGGGAAGATGATTGAGACGATGCATAATGATTTTTAATTGTTTATTTCTTAATTTCTTTGAATATATATACATCTGTTTTTATATATACACACCTGTATATATATGTGTGTATATATATACACATGTATACATGTTCTATATACACACACATGTGTATGCATGTATTATATACACACACATGCACACACACGTGTGTATATATACACATGCACGCACACACGCACGTGTGTGTGTGTGTATACAGACATGTGTATATACATGTGTATGTGTGTGTGTGCATGTGTGTATATACACACACATATATGTGCACACGTGTGTTTACAACACACGTGTGCACATACATGTGTATATACACACATATGTGTGTATGTGCACATACACATATGTGTATATACACACACATATATGTACATGTGTGTGTATATACACACACGTGTGCACATACATGTGTGTGTATAAACACACACGTGTGTGTATATAGCAATATAATATACCAATGTGTTTCAGAATGAAGGTTTGGAGAAGTCACGGATCCGACGAGATATTAAATTTGATTTTATAAAAACTGGAATTGGAATTCAAAATTTCAATTTCACCTATTTGGGTTGAAGATGCATATGCCCATTTTGGGGCAAATTTAAAATTTTGAAATTTCAATTCCATTTTTTTTAGATGAACACAAACATAGAAAAAACAAAACTAGGAATTAGATAATGCCAATTCCAAGCATATTCCAGACTACCAAACGGGTAAGAAGACTTGTTGGAAAATGCTATGACCAAAACGTTATACACTCTTTAATCATGGAATAAAAAACTAGGACAGGCATGGCCAGAAAACATTGAAAACGAATGCCAACGTTGAAAATCGAGCACGGCCATGACTCCAAAACTTAAAACGAAGGCCAACGTTTCGCATGTCATACATAAAACGCAGTCAGTGTCCCCACCGAGTCGCGAACAACAAGCTTAATCTTCGCACTTGCCAGTCCGAATATGTACCCATGCTTAGAATCAAATTAAATTAAATAGATCATAAATAAAATAGTCATTTGTTCGTAACACCGAAAGACAATCTCATTCAAAAAAAATTTACCTCTATTTCTATCTAGTGTTATCAGTCATTCTTCTCAAATGGTCCTTCCCCGATGTAACCACATATTTCTCATAAAAGCACACGGGCCTAGCAGTTACATAGAAATCTAAACGAACGCAGAATAGGAGAAGAAAAATACAGGCTCTTATAAAGCAATCCATGAAGCCCTCAAGAAGATTGAGAAGCTAATGGTAGAAAGACAACCAGAGAGGAAATACAAGGTAGAAGAAAGGTAGTTCACTATATAGCTGGACACTAAGAGGTGATTCTTCAGTCAACTGAATTGTGTGAACACATTTCATCTGAAAAACTAATAATTCTCCCATTAATCCCCCAAACTTCTTTCTTTTTATGTGCACATGTGCACTTTTTGACGCAGCGTATTGGACAAGTAATGGGCCCAACGTTACAGTTCCGATTAGTATGTACCCGCCAGTCGTACTCTGCATGATACAGGTAAGGTGGTCCTCAATCCCTCCGTCGTTTTAAAAAATTCCAATAATTTTAGCGCAATTTTGAAAACTAAAACAGGGTGAGCAAATATTGAGGGCTTGAATCTGCCAGAGGGGGCCTACATTACATATACGATCCGTGAGTTCTAGTACGGGGAAGAAATTAGTCACATTATATGACACCGTACAAGTGTGTTTGAATTCAATTCCCGTCTGTAGCTGGATGGAGACTTAAAATAAGGTAAACACAAATCTTTATGCAGTTTGTCAGTTCATTCAAGATAATATTATTTCTTGATTTTGTATACCTTCCACTTTGATTTTTGATAAGGTACATACTTTAAAAACAAAGATGTCAAGTTCCCTGAGAAATATCACATTCAACATCATTTTTCTACTTCTTATTACACACAATCAAATGGACAAGTCGAGGCCTCTAATAACTTAATTGAACAAATTCTGAGAGAAATTGTTAAATTTAAACGTGGTAAGGATTGGCATACTTAATTATCTAATGCTCTTTGGACTTATTGGATAAGTATTTAAAAAGCTACAAAGCTACATATACTATAATGTGATCATGCCTTTTGAGTTAGCAATTCGTTGATTAAGAATATTTTTTAAGGGCATAATTGATAGTTAATCTTGTAGAGGACAATCTCTTCAATAACTTGAGATGCTCAATAGGCAATGCACTAATAATCTCGAGCATATTTAATCTTATGAGAATTTTTTTCAACAAGGCTATAATGATAAGGTCATTCAACATCTTTTTTGGTGGGAGACAACCCTTTACGAGAATTAACACAGTGTGAATTCTCTATCTGAAGAAAAAGAAAATGTGAGTCTAAAATTTGCTTGGTTCTAACATCTTTGTGGGAATCTACAGTGCAGGTGCTTACAAGATAGAAGATATGGAAGGTACGCAACTCAAAGATCCCATAATTATGATATGCATTTACGTAGATATCATGCTTAGTTCCATTTTTATTTCTCTTCCTTTCTTTTATACTAAATTGCACACTCAACTTCTATTTTTTCATTTAAAGAATGTTATGTTAGATAGCTAGAGATTATTTCCATTTAGTGTACATTTCTTCATTTTTGACAACAAAGTTATTTGTCTTGGATTCCTTTTTATAATTTCTTTTTTATAGAGTTAAATATTACATTTTGTTGTGTTAGCATACTCTTTAGTATTCTTCATTTCCCATGTTAGTTAAATCATGTTACAAATATAGTTAGAAGATAACTTAGCTAAATTTTGTAGATATTTAAATTTTGCATGGGTACACTATATCATCAATAGTAGAAATTGATAAAGCATTCTTGTGTTTAGTTAAATTACACATTTATTAATTTTATCATTATTATCATTGATTTATAGAATCAATCATAAAGGACATTAAATTAGGAATACATGTTCATTACCATAGTCATGTTATTCTAATTAAAGAAATAAAAAAATATTGTTTATTTTATTATAATAAGACAAATATGTAAAAAATTTCAAAACATCATCATCCATATATGCATGTAACTATATACAACGTGTACCACTATAACAAATGTGCTGAATCAAAATATATACATATCATCTATCCTTATCCATGAGGTGATGAATGATAGAACTCTTTAGTCCTAGACATGGTGATGGCCATGGAACAAAGGAATGTTTGTGACATTTACTAGATTAAGAGTGACTACTTGAAATGCTCCACATTTGTCAACTATGCATCATGGATTTTATTACTAAAGCCTCTTGCCTTACCTTAGCTAGCTCGCACTCTAATCTATTTATTTGGCATCTCCTCTCTAGTGATCCCTATGTCTATTATAATATCATATAACCAGTCCTCATACCTCTATATAATCCACTCTAACATTTGAGAAATATACAAAGATTCCAGAATGCACACTATTGTGCCCATATCCCTCATCACCTGACCTAAAGTCGCACCATCGCCAACTCCCACTACACATAAACAAAATCAAAAATTAGTAACACCATTGTGAATATTGTAAAGCATGACTATATTCTTTTTATAATCAAAACATATAAAATAGTATATGAGTCAATTTTCTTACCTGGGTCTCCTTCCTACCACATAGGGTTAACAGTGGAGCACTTGATGATTGGTCCTATGATGGAGTTGGAGGGATAGGTCTAGTAATCTCTCCTTACTCTTGTATCATCTTAAAATGGAAGCACTTCCATGTTAAGAAGGTTTATCCCTCCTTAAGGGAGGTCTTAGACCATCATCATACTATCCACTCATTTCTACACCCTCTCCAACTTTTGTGCCTGTTTAGGACCTGGTTGGGCCTCTCCGAACACTGTTTATCCCACCTCACACATTTTCTAGGGGTTTTGACTCCCTAGGTCAAGGTAGACCTCGACCCTGACCTAGGTCAGGGTCAACCTCAACCTTGACCTTGACCCAGGACCCCCTTTCTAATTGGAAAGTTTTTTGGTTGTCAGGGGTCATGCAAAAGTTCATTTTCCTGCTTCCGGGTCAGCTTTTTGGGTTTCAAAGACATGATTCTTAAATTATATTTAATGTAGGTCCTCTTCTAGGGGTATATGTCTAATTAGAATTTAATTCTCCTATTTAGGCCTTTCTAGAAGATTGTGCCCTAGATTGGTATGTAAGGAAGCTTTATCCTCTCATTTTCTCTAAGATGCTAACAATTACCTAAGCAAGCATCCATTATTCTACATGTTCTCAAGATTTCAAAGTTCAACTAAGGTTTTCAATTCTTCTTCTGAACCATTCAATTTCTCCATTGAAGATCAAGGATTCAAGAATTCAAGCCTTTGAAGGGATTTGGTTCAAGCATTCAAGATCCATCATTCAAACCCCTAGATCTATCCATCATGGTGGTGTGATCTTCCTTCAAGATCCTTTGTGCATCCTCAAGATTAATTTATTCTTCCTTCAAGGAGGATTCCAAGCATACAATTATGGAGGTTTATGGTTTCTAATATTGATCCCAAGCATTCATATTTTCATACTTGTTTACATTCGAAATACAATTACATAGCTATTGAATATCATAGCTTTATTGGTAGATTTACTTCTATTACTTGCTAGCATTCTCTATTTCAATTATTGATTTCAAGGTTAATTCCTAAATCAGGGTTTGACTAAGGAAAACCCCTCCCCCAACAAACCAAACCATTTTTCTTGTAGGTACAGGATCAGGACAACAGATTCAAGTGCATATCTGGATACCCTTTTTGACAAACTTTCAGGATCCAAAAATAGATTTTTCGTTAGACTATGCAGGTCAAGGTCAAACTTCTATTTTGGGTTAGAATCAACATTCGGTTTTGGGTCAGAATCAACATTCTATTTTGGGTCAGAATCGACATTCTATTTTTGGGTCAAAATTGACCTGAGCTAGATCTGGAAAATATTTTTGGGTTATCTCCATCTCTGTGTTTCTATTCCCAATCTGATTGTAGAACTTTCGTAAACTCAGTGTAGACACCCGAAAATAGCATTCTTCAGATATGATACCTTTTGAGGTTTGTACTCGTCTTCTAATTCAATTCAATAAAGATTTTAATCTTTCTAGATCTATTACACATTCTTTTCTATAGGATGGAACCTAGGGTTTTTCTCTTTATCTTTATTCTTAATAGGTTGACTCATTTATGCATTGATCCTTTCTTTGGGGTTAATCAATTTGGATCTTCCCTTTATGAATTTAGGGTTAAGAGGGAAATCTTATCTTCCCACACCCCAAACACATACATCACACCATATATACACCTTATTGCAATCTTCCTATGCATTTCGGCGACCTTCCATTCCTATATATCACATTATTATATCCCCCATCTCATTTCCTTCTACATTTATATATCTCAATTCTATATTTTAAATTTTGTTGAACCCGCGATAGACAACTCTTTGTTTTTAGTGTTATATGCTTTATCTCTTCTCCTTAGAGACTATCTTTTGCATACATAATAAGTTAGTTTTCTTTTATGATCTTGCATTTTAAAATACAAAAACATTTCTTGTATTTCATTCACTATGAATATCTTTAAGATGCTTGGTGTGTGGGTATTTTTCTCGTTATTCTTCTTTTAGCATCTGTTTATAGCACTTATGGTATTTACGATAGTATCATCCAATTCATCATGTTTGTTACTCTTCATGTTTCACTTGCTTATGTTGTTTTGAGATTAACTAATACTAGTCTTCCTACTTTCAAAACTTTCATTAAGGATTTGTGTAGTGGACTTATTGCTCTTTTGGATTATGTGAAGAATTGGGTAGATGATACTCCATTTCCTAATATTCCTAATCCTAATCCTATCAGTCCTAATCTAGTTCCTAATCTTCCTAATCCTTATCCTATCCTTCCTAATCCAATTCCTAATATTCCTACTCCTATTTCCCCATCTTCTATCCCTAGTTCCTCTCACACTCGTGATGGGGCTCAAACTATGTTTCATGATGCAGATGTTCAAGAATTCTTTGATTTAACTTTCTTTCTTATATGATCCATGATGATATTAAAGGGAAGAGAAATGAAACTTCTTCTAAACCTATCATTCCCCCTTACACAAAATTTTCTCATGATCACTGTAAACAATCACCTCTTGTAGAAGCTTTACAAGATATGTACACTATTGGATACAATATGGTGGCTAAACAAGGTTATAAGGGTTTAGGGCTTGGTGTTAATGAATATGGTATTAAATATTCGGTTCATATATCCCCTAAACAAGATAAGCATGATCTAGGCTTTCCACTATCTTAACTTGAGGTGGTTGATTTGATTGTCGCCCTCCTCTTCATGTTCTTCTTCCATCACCTTCCTTAGATTACAATGATACCCCTCAGGATGTGGATAAGAAGGCATATGTTCAGTTAATGAATTCTAAGAAATAAATCTTTAACCCTATGCTGAAAGATGCTCTCCCCAAATACAAATTTCCTTTTCACTATAGTAATACACATTTACTTGTTGATTGTGTGCATTTCAAGATGTATGATAGAGAAAGATCTTCTTTAGGAATTATATCTCACTCTTGTGTGGTATTGCAATTTCTTCATAATTTTCATACAGGGCATACCCCTCGTTCTTCAATAATATAGATCTTTCTCCCTCTTGTCTCTTCATTGGGGGGCAAGAGGTGTCTCTTCCATTTTTTCTAGGATCCATTATGCTCTTAGCATATATTTTGTTTTGAGCTTCACTGGTTATCCTTTATGTATTTTATCCCTATGGTATTGTATTATGATACATACTTCCTTTGCTCATAATCATCCATAGCTCTCTTATAATATTTATGATATATTTTCTAGGACATGTGTTTTTTAAAGATATCTCTTTGCTACAACATCTCTTGATATGATTGGTATATCCCTTTCTTTCATCCCTGGGGGGCAAGGTTTTCCTTCTTTCTCTATGTCTAAGGATTTCCTTTCCTTAGCTTAGTGGCATTTGTTTATTGTACAACATTATTTACTTATAAAGACTTATGTTTTGGCTATGGATAACCTCTTATGTGAGAGGTGACTGTCCTAGGTCAACACCTCTTCTTTATTTTGCAAATTATGTTCTTTTTAAACTCTTTCCCTTAATTTGGGTTAGACTTTGATTCCTTCATTCCGAGATTCCATTTCCTCTTTATCGTAAGGGGGCTTGATGATTGAATCTTTGTTCCCTCTTTACCTTTCTTTGAAAGATGATATTTTATCCTAAGCACTCCTCTATGGTGGGAATCTTGTTGATAAGATCTCTTCTTCTTTGAGGATCCTTTTTCTATAAAAGACATATCCTTTTCACGATTATCTATGCTCTTAGATGTAAGAGTCAATACTCTTCGCTAAGACTATAGTGTACATTGTTGCTAACAGGATATATCCTTACTTTGTGAAGTAGGTATCCTCCTCTCTCTTCCTTATCATGTCTATTAAGTAGCCACGATAAAGAGGGGGCATATATAGCATCTCCCTTATATTATAGTTTACATTTTACAACATGCTAGATCCTCGAAAGGTAACACACATAAGTTGCTAAATCCTAAAGAGACACTTTTTTTTTTTTTTTTTTGCTAAATCCTTGGAAGGTAACGCACATAAGTTGCTAAATCCTGAAGAGATACGCATTTTTCAAACTTAAATATGCTAAATCCTTGGAAGGTAACACACATATGTTTCTAAATCCTGAAAAGACACACATTTTATATTCCATAGTGATACAAGAATGTGGATCTATGGGTATTCCATAATCTGTCAGAAGACGCATTACAATTACAAAACACATTTTATGGGTGAACCTGTTGGGCTCTCCCTCCTTCGTGATTGATGGTAAGGTGGGCATCTTACTAGGTGAGGTAATCACTTTATTTTTTCTCTCTTTCACTTTCATGCTAGTAGGATTAGATCATGAAGCTATGTTATTTATAGTGTTTCTCTCTTCTTGCTTATGTAGTCATTTATTCTTTCTATGATTATTTTCATTTTTCTTTCATACCATTGTGTGTGTATTTTGAGTTATAATCCTTGGCCTGGGGGCTTATGTCCTTGACTAAGTGATTTTCTACCTCATTACGATCCACCAGAGTCTTTCTTCTCACTTTACTGCAAGTATGTTCGATTTCCATACTCCCGCTAAAGTGGGGGCTTAATGTATCATCTTAAAATGAAATAACTTACATGTGAAGAATGTTTAGCCCTCCTTAGGGGATATTTTAGACCATCATCATATTATCCACTCATTTTTGCATCCTCTCCAATTTATGTGCTTGTTTAGGACCCTGATTGGGCCTCTCCAGATACTGTTTATCCCACGTGGCACATTTTCTAGGGGTTCTGACTCCCTGGGTCAAGGTCAACCTTGACCTTGACCTAGTTTAGTGTAGACCTCAACCCTGCCCTAGGTCAGGGTCAATCTTGACCTTGACCTAGGTCAGGGTTGACCTTGACCTCGACCTAGGTCCCCCTTTCCAATTGTAAAGTTTGTCGGTTGTTGGGGGTCATTAAAAAGTTCATTTTCCTTCTTCCAGATCGGTTGTTTTGGGTTCTGAAGTGACGATTCTTAAAGTATATTTTATATAGGTCCTCTTTTAGGGGTATAGATATAATTTTAATTTAATTCTCCTATCTAGGCCTCTCTAGAAGATTTTTCCCTAGATTGGTATATAAGGAAGCTTTCTCCTCTCATTTCTCTAAGACGCTAACCATTAACTAAGCAAGCATCCATTATTATACATGTTCTCAAGATTTAAAAGTTCAACTAAGGCTTTCAATTCCTCCTCTCAATAATTCAAGTTCTCCATTGAAGATCAAGGATTCAAGCATTCAAGCCTTTGAAGGGATTTGGTCCAAGCATTCAAGATCCATCATTCAAAACCATAGATCTATCCATCATGGTGGTGTGATCTTCCTTCAAGATCCTTTGTGCATCCTCAAGATTCATTTATTCTTTCTTCAAGGTGGATTCCAAGCATACAGTCATGGAGGTTTATGGTTTCAAATATTGAGCCCAAGATTTCATATTTTCATACTTGTTTACATTCGAAATACAATTGAATATCATAGCTTCATTTTTAGATTTAATTATACTACTTGCTGGCATTCTCTATTTCAATTATTGATTTCAAGGTTAATTCCTAAATCGGGGTTTGACTAAGGCAAACCCCTCACCCAAAAAAAAAAACCATTTTTCTTGTCTAGGTATACGTTCGGGACAACGTATTCAAGTGCAGATCCAGATACCCTTTTTGGAAAACTTTTGGGATCCAGAAACAAATTTTCCATCAGACTATGCACGTAAAGGTTGACCTTTGGTTTTGGGTTAGAATCAATATTCTTTTTTGGGTCATAATTGACATTCTATTTTGGGTCAAAATCGACATTCTATTTTGGGTCAAAATCGACTTGAGCCAGATCTGGAAATGATTTCTAGATTTTCTCTGTATCTGTGTTTCTATGCCCAATCTAGATGCAAATTTTACATAAATTCAATGCATCACCTGAAAACAACATTCTTCAGATCTTCTACCTTTTGAGGTTTATATTCATCTTTCAATTCAATTCAATTAAGGTTTTAATCTTTATAGATCTATTCCACATTCTTTTCTATAGGACAGAACCTAGGGTTTTTTTGTTTATCTTTATTCTTAATAGTTTGACTCATTTATGCATTGATCCTTTCTTTGGGGTTAATCAATTTGGATCTTCCCTTTATGAATTTAGGGTTAAGAGGGAAATCTTATCTTCCCACACCCCACACACATACATCACACCATATATACACCATATTGCATTCTTCCTATACATTTTCGTGACCTTCCATTCCTATATATCACATTATTATATCCCCCATCTCATTTCCTTCTACATTTCTATATCTCAATTCTATATCTTACATCTATTTTATGTATATTCTCTCAGTTTGTGGTTGTTTTGGTTATGCTTTAGGAGCACATATTTATAGTGGGGTCACCTCTTCCTCCTCCTCTCTTTTTTTCTCTTTCTCTACCATCCTCAAGTGATCTCATAAGGACATCATGTTCCTCACCCTAATATTTCTTTGGTTTCTCTCTAACTCTCTCAATATTTGGCCTTAGCCACATCATAGCATATGTAGTGGATAGTCAGGGGGGAAAATGATGCATACACTATGATTATTATAATATCTAATATACTCTCATATTTCCCCCACATCCTTTATAGTCCCTAGTACAACCACATCTCATCTCTCCTCATCCACTAAATTAGTCATTTTGATATCATTGATACTACATCCCCATAATTATCCTATTCTCTGAGGACATCGAATCCTCTACATTTCTTATCATGGCTAAATACAACTGATTACCATAATCTAATAGATTAAATTTCCTCTCCTCCATAGAAAATTGCATGATCATACAAATGTTCGAGGCTTGGACTCAGAAATTTCTACACGGGATCCCATAGTGTTGGTACATGGTATATGATTGAACATCCAAACTTGCAGTAGTGTACATGTGCTCAAGATATTATTTTCATAATGAACATGTCTCCCCAAGTTATTTTAAAGGTGTGCCAAGATGCTCTGACCCTGTGAGTAGATATGATTCTCCTCGTTTATATCCGAGATTATGTGAATAATGCATGCTAACAATGTGGTACCTTAAATGTCTAGAGTTATGACTAAGTAAAGTATTTCCATCAACACATTCCTTGGAAGAGGAGCTATTTGACCTTCTTAAAGTAGCATGTTTAAATTTATCCTATCTCTTGAATCACTAGGGTTAGGCCTATGTATACAATGTATTTGATCTTATAAGAGATCCTCATTCTAAACAAAATCATATCGCATTGTCCTTCTATAGATAAGTAATCTTGTGATCCGATAACAAACCCTCATAAGTAATTTCATCTCTCCTAATGGAATATAAAATTTAGAAGTGCCCACATCCTAACAATCAATGAGCACCATCAACATCAAATTATTGTACCGCATGGTCAACATCCATTATACCCAATACAAACCAACCTCTCTCAAGATCTCTAAATCCTCACTAGAGAGTTCTTCCACCTTCTCTTGTAAATATATCATGATTTTCATGTTCACATGTTCTCACATCTCTAGTGGCTCCTACAAATACATAAAAATGTCAAGTATCAATAAATAATACATGTTGATAGAAGTAACCCCAAGGTGTGCTTCACAGTTCACTAGACAGGACCTTACTTGTCCTAATGCACTTTAGGATCCTAATTCCACTCTAGGACCTTACAATTCTATAGACTCTGAGCCTATTACTACTCCTAACTCTTCCCCAAGAGTTACAACAATTGTGGTTCGCCTTGAAGGACATCCATCACCAGTTTTGTCTCCATGCTTTCATTGGCTTTGAAGAATCCAAAATCTAAACTCTTCATACTAACACCTCCCATGCTACAAGGGTCTTTTACACACTTATAATTTTCATTCTGAATCTACTCAAATCAAATCCCATAATTCTTCAACCCCAAGTTAGTCGAGTTTCAAATTCATACCCAATTTGTCCTATTAGGCCTAAAACACCAATTAGTCATATCTAGTGAGTTTTTCAAGATTTTCTCTCCAAAATTCCACACAACCCATAAAAACAATTTAGGATTTAGATACCCTTTTTGGAAACCTAAAATATATCTAAGGTCTAGGGTTCCCAATATATTCGTACACCTCTTTCCTGAAATGCAGGGTTATTAGACCTATTTTGGCTCCTCACTAGCTCTCTGCTGACTTCTATGCAAAAATCAATCCAGATGGATTGGTTGGGCTCTGAGATCAACACTAGAGACCTATGAGACCCTAAAAACACTGATACCACACTTGGTTTAGTTCTCCCAATCACACCCTTGTCTTTGCATATAGGCGGTTACCTGTCACTCACCTAGTCGGGTTGTCCTAACTCACCTAGGGCATGACTTTATAAATAGAAAAAAATTTCACCCAAACTCCTACTTGAATATATACACTTTATAGAGGCTCCCCTAAGATATTAATTCAAAATTTTGTGTTTCCCATGGTTTAATTTCATGGGGGAGCCATAAAACCAAAATTGCCCTCATTTACACCAGTAGACTACCTAGTTTGAAGATATTTTCCTACAGTTAACAAATAAATTCAAAATTACTAACACTATGAATGAAAATATCTTATAAATATCCATAATACATGAATCCATAGTTGGATCTTATATTTCAATCCATTAAAACACCATAAACTTTCAAAGTAGTTGATTGTGCACCGTTTTTCAGAAAAACTTGCTTTCTTGCTCTCCAAAAATTGCATAACTTCACTCTACCTCAGGAAACAAGCCATAGAGTGTCTAAAGATACCATATCCACCATTTTAGGCCATGATAATTCATTTCCCACTCCTATGAAAGAGGGGATCCAACGTTGTCAACTTGCATGCAACATTTGCAAAAAAGTTGCAAATGTTGTCATGACAACTTTTTGGCATCTTTTGCATTTATGATGAAAACTATAAAATAGGGCCCCTAACCCATTTAGTTCAATTAAATAAACTCATTAATGACTCATGAAGCATATTTTTCACCCAACATGGGTCCAGGACACAATTATAACCCATTTCCCAACTTTAGACCAAACTAGGACTAAACTACTAAAAGTAACTAACAAAGACTAATAGTTAACTTAGAACTAACACTAATTCACCTAGTCACACACTCAACATGACCATCTAAGGTCTTAATAAAACACACACACTGACTTGGATAAGGTCAGTTAGAAGCCAAAACACTAGGACTTTGAGGATTGCCTAGGTGCTCCTGCACCATCCTCCCCTAAACAAAAGACTTCAATCCATCCTTGGATTGAGTAATTTGAGATCAACACCCAACTTCTTAAACTCAATCTCTTTGATCCATACTGCATCTACATCAGTTTTTCCTTTCCATTTTACCAAGTGTTCTCTATACTCCTTCTTTCTAGTCTTCTTGTAGACTCTGGAATCCATAATTTTCTCTGCTTGTTTGATTGGTGTAGATGGAAAATGTAGTTCTTCAACCTCTTGTATTACTTCATTCAAACTCTGATCAGCATTAGGGATTGGGCCTTTGTATAGTACTAAGTCTGCAACATAAAAAATTGGAGATAAACCCAAATCCTCTCAAAGTTCCACCTTATAGGCATTGGCCCCTTGGCCAGTATGACACATGGACCAATTCTTCTCATCTGAATTTTATGAGCTGTTCCTTTCTGAAGTCTTTCCTTGTTGAGGTGAACCATTACTAGATCTCCAACCTTGAATTGGACGTCTCTTCTTCTTTCATCCACTTTAGTCTTGATCTTCTATGTATTGTCAATGAGTGTCTTCCTAACTGTCCCATGAACCTCTTGCATTGAATGGGAAAAATCATCAGCATAACCACTCCCTTTGGCTCCATTCTTTAGGTCTTTGAGCTCATAAATTCCTCTTGGATTAATACCATAGACTATTTCAAAAGGACTTTTGCATGTAGTCCTATTCACTGTGTCATTATAAGCATACTCTTCTTGTCTAATGATTTGGTCCCAAACTTGACCATACTCTTTTGTTAAAAACCTTAGGAGATTTCCAAGACTCCTATTTACTACCTTTGTCTGACCATCTAACTGAGGATGGTAGGAAGATCCAAAAGACCAATTATTCCCAAGATTTATCCACAGAGTCTTCCAAAAATGGCTCATGAATTTGGTGTCTCTGTTAGACACTATACTAAGTGGTAAACCATGAATTCTAACAACCTCCTTGAATAATAAAGAAGCTATCTAACTGGCATCATTGTTTGTCTTGCAAGGTACAAAGTGTGCCATTTTACTAAATCTATCTACAATCACCTAGACATTGTCCATTCCCTGTCTTGTCTTGGGCAAACCTACTACAAAGTCCATGCTTAGACATTCCCATGGTCTGTTTGGAATGGGAAAAGGTTGATATAGGCCTGGATTTGTAGATGTTCCTTTGGCCTTCTGACAAATAACATAACCTTCAACATGTCTCTTCACATCCAAGTTCATCTTGGGCCAAAAATAGAATCTTTGGACTAACTCTTGCGTTTTGTTAACCCCAAAATGGCCACTAAGTGAACCATTGTGTTTCTCTTGTATAAGATTCTCTCTAATAGACCCCCTAGGGACACATAACTAACTCCCTTTAAACAATAGGCCAAACTACAAAGTGTACTTAGAGTATTGACTATGAAAGTGGTTTTTATACTCTATACATACCTTGTAGATGTCTACAAAGTCCTCGTCTTCACCTTATAGGTCCTTGAAGTTGTCAATTCCCATACTTTGCAGTTGAATTTTTTGAATGGTCAATGCTCTTCTACTCAAAGCATCTACAACTTTATTGTGCAACCCTTTCTTGTGCTTAATATTGAAAGTATAGGCTTGTAGGTATTCAACCCACTTCATATGTTTGTGACTCAATTTGTCTTGCGAGTTTAAGAAACTCAATGCCTGATTGTTTGAATAGACAATAAACTCCTTTGGAAATAGATAATGTCTCCATTTTCTAAGGGACTGGACCAAAGCATACATCTCTAGGTCATAAGAATAATACTTCTTCTTAGCTTCACTCAACTTCTCTGAATGGAAAGCCACTGGTCTTCCCTCCTGACTTAAGAAAACTCCAATTGCCATATTGCTGGCATCACACTCCACAGTAAACAACTTTTCAAAACTTGGCAAAACCAAAATTGGTTGGGTTGCAATCCTCTTTTTCACTAGCTCAAAACCATTGTTATCTTGCTCATTCCAAACAAACTTAGTCTTCATGCCTCCTTTAATAGTGTCCAACATAGGAGCACAGATTGCACTAAATTGCTTAATAAAATTTCTATAGTATTGTGCAAGGCCATGAAAGCTTCTTACCTCAGTGCTTGTTCTTGGAGTAGGCCAGTTGATGATGGCTTCAACTTTGCTAGGGTCCATCTTTAGATTGCCCTGAGATAGTACAAAACCAAGGTACACCAACTCTGTCTTTATGAACTCACACTTTTCTAAGTTGATCATCAACTTTTCCTCCTGTAAATTCTTAAAAACTAATTCAAGGTGTTTGAGGTGCTCTTCCCTTGTCTTACTATAGATGAGTATATCATCTAAGTAGACCACTATAAACTTTCCATTGTACTCCTTAAGTACTTCATTCATCAACCTCATGAATTTTGATGGGAAATTTGATAACCCAAATGTCATGACAAGCTACTCATAGAGTCTGTCTATAGTCTTGAAGGCTATTTACCAATCATCCCCTTCATTTACTCTAATTTTATTATAGCCACTCTTTAGCTCTATCTTTGTGAAGTACCTTTCTCCTCCTAGATAGTCCATTAGGTCTTCTATCCTAGGGATAGGGAACCTATACCTAATGGTGATCCTATTGATTGCTCTAGAGTCTGCACATAACCTCCAAGCTCCTCCCTTTTTAGGTGCTAGTACTGTGGGTACGACACAATGGCTAATTCTCTTTCTTATAAGGCCTTGTTCTAAGAGCTCTTGGATTTGTCTAGCAATCCCTTCATTTTTTTGGGGTCAATTTATAGGCTGCCTTATTGGGTAGGGTAGATCCTTGTATTAGGTCTATCTGATGGCTTATAGACCTCTTAGGGGGGTAAGGTTGATGGTTGTCCATCACTTTCTATTCCTTCATACTTTACTAGTATCTCTTGAACTTCTTTTTGTAGCTCTATCCTCTTCTCTATTTTGTCTGCAACTTCCTTTGGCTTTAACACCAAGGAAAATCCAACTCCCTCTCCTTCATCTAAGGTCTCTAAGAACTCTTTTTCACCCACCATGAGAACATTGGGACCAATAGACTTCAATTTTGTGTCATCCAACAGTGATTGGATTTTGTACATCACATTGTCTTTCTTGAAGGAGTATGAATTTTTCACTCCATCATGCATGGCCCTCCTATCAAATTTCCTTGGTCTACCTAGGAGCAAGTGACATCCTTCCATAGGTAAAAAATCACATAAAAATTTATCCTTGTATCTCCCAATTGAAAATTCTACCCAAGCTTGATCATTTACTAGGACATGTTGTCCTTTGTTTACCAAAGTGACCTTATAGGGACTAGTGTGGGGTATCCTTGTCATTTTCAGCTTACTGACTGGCTCCTCTTACACTATATTGTCACTTAACCCTGAGTCTATGATGACTCTACATACCTTGCCCATCATTATACACTTGACTATGAATAATGATCTCCTTTGACTGAGTTCTTCTTTCACTGTCTCTTTGATTAGAGTTCTTCTCATCATGAGATTCTCTCCCTCCTCTGATTCTAATGTCACTTCCGGGTTCTTGTTTCCACTTGTCTCTTCATGAACATAGTTCACTCTTTTTTCACCTCCTTGAGAGGTAATTCCCTTCACTAGAGACCTATATGCCAGATTTCCAAACTGATTATAGTGATAGCACTTCATATTGGAGAAATAGTTACCTTTCACTTGACTACTGCATCTTCCTATATTGTTAGAGTTACTTCCTCTACTTGAACTCCCTCTATTGAAGTTTCCTTCATGTTGTTTAGTGAGCTTGGTCTCTGCTTTACTTTTAGATTCAAGGTTTCTTCCTCCATAACCATTTCTTTTCTCTCTAGCGTCTCTTCCTCTGCCCCTTCCTCTTGAAGTATTGGAGTCTTGTTTCTTCTTCAACTTATCTTCCACCTTGATAGCAATTTGGCATCATTTCTAAACTGTGTCTAGAGTCAAAATACTGATCTCATCTTGAATGGTCCATTTAAGTCCATTAAGATATCTTTCTACTTTCACTTTCTCATCCTCTACTACTCTTGACCTCATACAAAGTCTCTGAAAATCTTTAGTGTATGAGTTGACATCTAGGTCCATCTTCCTTAGACCATGTCTTCTCTTATGTAACTATATTTCGTAATCCTTAGGGATGTAAGCATCTCTTACTATTTCTACCATAGCTTTCCATGAAGAAATGGGCCTTTTTCCTTCCTTCTCTCTCTCATCTTGGATGAATTTCCACCAAGTGAGAGAAGACACTCTCAGTCTTTCTTTATCAACCTTCACCTTTTGAGCCTCTGTGATTCCATCACACTCAAAATGGTTCTCTAGTCCCTCTATCCAATCAAGTACTACCTCTGGTTCCATTTTTCCACTGAAAATGGGAACTCCTTCCAATGCTTTTCCACTCATAGCCTTCAGGTCTTTTAGGAATCATTCTTCATTTAGGATAGGGTCATCTTCAAGGACATCATATTCAATGGAAATGTCTTTACCTTTCCCTTCAATTCTATCATTTACTTCATCTGCTTTCACATCAACTTCATCCACTTTTTTCTCCAATTGAGCTAGCCTATCTCAGAGTAATATGTTCTCCTCCACTTGTTTATCTATATTCTTTAATAATTCAACATTAGTCACCATTTTTGACTCTCCAGTGGATTCATTTGGTTGTAACATTAACCATAAGCCTAATCAAAAGAGGCTTTGATACCACCCTGATAGAAGTAACCCCAAGGTGTGCTTCACAGTTCACTAGACAGGACCTTACTTGTCCTAATCCACTTTAGGATCCTAATTCCACTCTAGGAACTTAAAATTATATAGAATCTAATTCTATGACTACTCCTAACTCTTCCCCAAGAGTTACAACAATTGTGGTTCACCTTGAAGGGAATCCATAACTAGTTTTGTCTACATGCTTTCATTGGCTTTGAAGAATCCCAAAGATAAACTCTTCATACCAACACCTCCCATTCTACAAGGGTCTTTTAAACACTTATAATGTTCATTATGCATATACTCAAATAAAATACCATAAGTCTTCAACCCCAAGTTAGTCATGTTTCAAATTCATACCCAATTTGTCATATTAGGCCTAAAACACCAATTAGCCCTATCTAGTGAGTTTTTCAAGATTCTCTCTCCAAAATTCCACACAACCCCTAAAACCAATTTAGGATTATAATACCCTTTTGGGAAACCTAAAATATTTTTAAGGTCTAGGGTTCTTGATCTGTCCATACACCTATGTCCTGAAATGTAGGGCTATTAGGCCTATTTTGGCTCCTCACTAACTCTCTACTAACTTCTATGCAAAACTCAATCCAGATGGATTGGTTGGGCTTTGAGCTCAAATCTAGAGACCTATGAGACCCTAAGAACACTAAGAGCACACTTTTTCAGTTTTCCCAATCACACCCTTGTCTCTACATATAGGCTTTTACCTCTCACTCACCTACCCCGGTTGTCCTAACACGCCTAGGGCATGACTTATAAATAGAAAAACATTTCACATAACCTCCTACTTGAATATATACACTGTAAAGAAGCTCCCCTAAGACATTTATTCAACCTTTTGTGTTTCCCACGGTTGAATTTCATGGGGGAGCCAAAAAACCAAAATTGCCCTGATTTACACCATCAGACTACCTAGTTTGAATATATTTTCCTATAGTTAACAAATCAACTCAAAATTACTAACACTTTGAATGAAAATATATTATAACTATCCATACTACATGAATCCATAGTTGTATCTTATGTTTCAATCCATTAAAACACCATAAACTTGCAAAGTAGTCGACTATGCACTATTTTTAGAAAAACATACTTTCTTGCTCTCCAAAAATTGCATACCTTCACTCTACCTTGGGAAACAAGACATAGATTATCTAAAGATACCATATACACCATTTCAAGCCATGATCATTCATTTCCCACTCCTAGAAAAGAGGGGATCCAATCTTGTCGAGTTGCATGCAACTTTTGCAAAAAGTTGCAAATGTTGTCATGACAACTTTTTGGCATCTTTTGCATTTATGATGCAAACTACAAACTAGGGCCTCTAACCCATTTATTTCAATGAAATAAACTCATTAATGAGCCATGAAGCATATTTTTCACCCAACATGGGTCTAGGACACAATTATAACCCATTTCCCAACTTTAGACAAAACTAGGACTAAACTACTAAAAGCAACTAACAAAGACTAATAGTGAACTTAGCACTAACACTAATTCACCTAGTCACACACTCAACATGACCTTATAAGGCCTTAAGAAAACACACACACTAACTTGGCTAAGGTTAGTTACAAGACAAAACACTAGGGCTTTGAGGATTGCCTAGGTGCTCTTGCACCACATGTACATGAAACGTTGATTCATCTAAGTTCCTTATGTTATGTTTTGGGACCAGGGCACCTTGAAAAGAATATAGTGCATTTCAGCATGGCTAGTGCCCTGGAAGGTCTTAGGAACCTTTCACGGTCTTGGGTGCCTTAGAAGGTTTCAAATGCATACCGGGGACTTTGGCCTCTTACATGGGTAGAAAAAAATTCAAAAATAGTTTAAAAAAATAAAAATCATAAGCAATTATGTGACACCTACCTCCTTGCTAATTAGAAACCTAAAATAGGGGTCATATAGCTATCAAAAATTTAATCACTCTTTGTAATATCTAGTTGGTTAATGATTTAAACTAATAAATTAGTTTCACAAATGTAGACACCTAAATTTGACCAGGGGTATCCAAAGCATTCAAAATTGTAAATCTCAGCCAATTGCCCCAAATCTCATCAAAATGCATTAAAATGGATCAAAATCAAATGGACATTTATCAAGAAAAGTGGACAAAATCAAATTAAATCAAAGGATTAAATAATCAGGAAATCAAATAATTAAATTCAAGCCTAAAAGGCATTAATCAAAATTATGCAATTGATTTTAATCAATTAATTGTATAGTCTAAATCAAAAAAAATCAAATCCAACCCATTCACCCTTACATGGCTAAATTTATTAAATGATTGAATTATATAATTCCTAATTTCTTTGAGGACAACCACTCAATTTTCCCTCCATTTTAAAAACACCTCAAAGCTTTTTACTCAACCAAGGCTTGATCATGATCAACTCACTCTACCC
>MU228019.1:1707966-1722359 GCA_018584345.1 Thuja plicata
CATTTGTTTGACATCTTTTCAGCATCATTGTTTATCAAAAATTCAATCATCTTGGATTTATTCTATCAGCAGTGTTCATCAAATTTTTCACATCTGAGATCAATATACTTTCATTTCTGAGGGGGCATCATCATATCATCAAATTGGGATCCTGCATCATATCTTATATCTAATATGGGGCATTAAAAATTCAAACTTTATCAGTGGGGCATCGCATCAAGTTTCACATCAAAGTTTCAAATCAAAGTTTCGAATCAGGGTTACATATCAGGGTTTTCGCATCAAAGTTTCAAATCAGAGTTTTGTATCAAGTTTCATATCAGGGTTTCATATCAGAGTTTCATATCAGGTTTTGCATCAATCAACTCAACAGTATCAAATCAATAATCAAGACATCAAGTTTTCTTTGAATCAATGCACTTCGCACATTAATTCAAAGAGGGGCATTTGTAGACACCTAAATTTGACCAAGTGTAACCAAAGCATTCAAAATTGTAAATCTTAGCCGATTACCCCAAATCTAATCAAAATGCATTAAAATGGATCAAAATCAAATGGACAATTATCAAGCAAAGTGGACAAAAATCAAATTAAATCAAAGGATTAAATAATCATGAAATCAAATAATTAAATTCAAGCCTAAAAGGGATTAATCAAAATTATGCAATTGATTTTAATTAATTAATTGTATAGTTTAAATAAAATAAAATAAAATCCAACCCATTCACCCTTACATGGCTAAATTAATTAAATGATTGAATTATATAATTCCTAATTTCTTTGAGGACAACCACTCAATTTTCCCTCCATTTTAAAAACACCTCAAAGCTTTTTACTCAACCAAGGCTTGATCATGATCAACTCACTCTACCCCCTACCCTTGGGAAATTGTTATAAATACAAGTCATTTTATTTGTTTTTGGTATCCAAAAATTTGAAGGGAAAAACATCCTTATTATAGGCATTTGGAGAGCATTTGAGAGCTTTTGAGAGTATTTCAGCATTTGCATAGCATTTAGAGTATCATTTTTAGAAGCATTTGTTGATTTCATAGCATATCTTGGAGTATTTGAGCTAGATTAGAGCATGTTTATAATTTTCTTCTCATTCTAGGATTGTTCTTGAGAGAGATTAAGACTAAGAGCTCTCTTAACAAATTTTAGATAGATAACCATGAGATGTCATGGGTTTAACTTCAATTCTTAGATTAAATAGCAGTTTCTTTCCATAGAGTTGTTGTTTTTAATCCTAATTTCATGAAGGTGTAATCTCACACACACAACAAAATATGGTTCTTAACATTGTATTACAAGTACGACTATGTTGGAGGTTTCATTTGATGTCCTTTGGAAGTGTCCCTTTTCATAATTTATATTTATGTACTTTAGCTTCCATATGCATGTAGTGTCATATGACTGCTATAATTGGGGCCAATGTAGCATTGTATATTATAAGAACCTTGCTATGGTGTACAATTTACACATGTTTAGCATTCAATTAAGTGTGTTTTATTTTAACATGTACCACAGGACTTCATCGACATTTAATTAATTGATAAATTTAAATTATAAATCCTTTATTAATTCAATCTCTATAAGGGTCCATTTATAATAAGTTTTTTCTCTTTAATTATTTTATCCATTATGTATTTAACATCAAACTATGAGTCCTCTCTTGATTAAATTTTTGTTAGGGTCCCTTTAATTATGGGTGTGCCCCTTTAATTATTTCCCCTAGTTATATTTAATTAATAATAAATTTAAAATACCAGGTCCTTTATTAATTTAGAATCATCAAAACTCAATGAGGGCCCCTTAATTATTTTACCTATTTGCTCATTATTTACATACATTAGCCCTATTTCACTATTTATGGAATTTGTATTTATCTTAATATTAAAACACAATTTCATGCACATTTTAGAGCTCCCATTTCATACTTTACTCCCAACTTGAATTTTGTCCTTATTTTCCTAGAACAAGGTACCCCTTAAGGAACATGGCAGGATATGCCAACCCATACCTTAGAAGGGGCTATGTTCCTCCTAATTAGGCCTCAAATTTGAAATAAAGAATATTTACTTAGTTTTAGTAGGATTCCTAAATTCTTGTCAACCTTATTTGAGTTTTACACCCTAAAATTGCTTCAAAGGCCTATAAATGATAAGTCATGTCACCTCATTTGAAACAACTAGCTATTGAATAGGCTGAATAACTAAGAGAGCGAGTGAATAAGTTATTCAAAATGTTTCCTTAAACCTAACTTTAACTGGTAACACTAATAAAGCATTCAAACAATTAAAATAGATGTAAATATGAAAAATATAAAATAAAACCATGCACAATGACCACTATATTTTTATGTTAAAACCCAAGGTGGGGAAAAATACACAAAGCTATTCTCAAGTATAAAACATTGGTTACTTGGTAATTTGTAAATATTGTCACTATAGGTAATGTTCTCTATTGTAATCTCACTACCTATTGGCCTAACTACCATAGATACAAAGTAATTATCACATCCAATAGAAAAAAATTGCAAACAAAAAATACAAGGGGCTCATTGCCTACAAAAACTTACTAACTGCAAAAAGAGGATTGATAATAATGAATCCACCATTGAAGTAACAAACACTTGATACTCCTATGGAGTTATTTTCTTGTCATTATTTTTATCAAAATTATATTTCCTAAGTAAGTCAATGCATGAAAGGAGACAAAAGTATAAGGGCACTCCATAAAACATAAAGAGTCACACCAAGTCAGTCGATAATACAACGAAAAAGCCAAGCACTGAGAAGTGCATATCAGTAACCGAGCCACCGAGTTTATGAAGTATGTTACCGGGCAAGGAAAGTAAAATTTTTTTTGGTAAACATGAGTCAAATCGACATTTTATGTAATACCACAAAAATCTAGAAGATTCTAAATCCGAAGAACTTAGTTACATGATCTACGATTGATAATATTCAAGGTAAAATATCTATGGTGAATATCAAGAGGCAAAAGTAAAAGTTTTATTTCTAAGAAGAGTGCAAGTCCCGAGGTAATGGTTACACAGTTCATTGAGTAGCTTATACATTGAATCTATTCATGAAGATGACCTGATGATTGAGAATAAAGGCAAGAAAACCTAACCAATAAGATTAAGAGGAAAAACATTGATTATACAAAGGATGTTTTGAATAGAAAAGAGAGTGACAAGAGCAATTGAATTGAAGACAAGTTGAAGTGTAGAGCAGTAGCGAGTACAAATAATTTATAGCAAGAGTATTTGAATGATTTTTATGCTACTGAGTGTAGTATGAGGTAAATTAATCATTGAGCATACAAAGTATGATAGCATGTGTTGATGCATTTTCATAGACAATTTTGTAATAATTTTTATTGTATTAAGAGTGAAAATCTCGTTATTGGGTAGACCCTAATAGGTCTCATTCTGTAAATCCTTTAATAGGGTACATCTCTTAGATTAGAGATTGTAAAATCCTTTAGCAAGGTAGACTGGATAAGTCCTATTGTACTCCTAATGGGGTAAGCTATCAGAAATAGCTAACATTGTAGCTCTAACCGAGCAACCTTTTTGTTGCACTAGTGAATGATTATGGGTGTCATCCCCACCGCAATTTTTCCTCTAATAAAGGATTTATGCATGACCCAAAATCTTTGTATTATGAGTTTTTCTTACATTCTTTAGTTTATATGCTTTACAATGTTTACTTGCAATATATCTAGTTCGATATATGATCATTTTTTATGTTTAAAAGTTTTAATAGTACTGATTCACCCCTCCCCTCTCAATACTTAACTTTCAATAGATAATTAAATAATTGGTATCAGATCTTGGACTCTTGAGATAAATATTTAAACACATGAGATTAAATATCACAACCATGGAAAGTTATAAGCAAGCTAAAAAGATTGAAATTCTTGTGTTTGAATTGGAAAATGCACAAGAGGTGATTAATGACCTAAGAAGGAAATTGGAAAAATCATTGAAGGTGAGAATTCACTTATATAATGAACTTAAATCTACACAAGAGCATGTTGATGTACTTGAAACAACATCTGAAGGGATTCTGAATTATGAATCTAAGACAACCGTTGCAGACCCAATGGAAAATAAAATTGCACTTACCAAGTAGTTGGACTTAATGAAGAAAGATCAGGAAGCTCAAAGCATAAGGTTGACAAAAATACTTGAATCAAAAAGGAAAAGTTGAAGATGAATAGAGGATGGCAGAAGAAGACAAAAGAAAATTTGAAATATGACTTACCTGAAAAAGACAATGAGATCATGAGAATGACCCAAACTCACTATGCCATGACTGATAAGTTAGTGAATGCAAATATAGAAGTAACTAGAAAATAATTTGAGAATCAAACACTGGCATCTAAGATTGAGATATTTAGTAATGAAATGAAAGCATAAAATGAAGCCAATGAAGTACTAAAATGAAGTGAAGAATCATTAAGGACAATGGAGAAATAGATTAGAAGTCAGAAGCAATCAAAATACAAGAATGGACTTGGATTCACAGAAGATAGCACTACTAAGAAAGTAGAGTCCTCTAACAAACCTGAAAACCAAGATACTACTATGTCGTAGAAGGATACTATGACAAATTTATACTATTATGGGAAACCTAGTCATACAGCCAATGTGTGCAGAAGCAAAAGAGGTAAGTAACCAAACACACCTAAGTTTGATGGTTAATGTTATAACTAAAACAAATATGGACATCAAGAATTTGAGTGTTGATCATGGATTATTAACAACACAAGGAATCTTAAGTTTGATGGCTACTGTAGTAATTGCAATAGATATGGTCACAAATATGAAGATTACAATTCACAAAGGAGAAATGATAAATGGGTCCCTAACTAATAGAGTTCACCAAGCAACCGAAAAGGCACATCATTTCCATGGGACTACAATACAAGAATCTCACATGAAGCATGTGGGAGATATGGACATATTGCAGAAAATTACATGTTGTTGCATGGAAGGAACAATAGATGATCATGGAGAAATCCTGGTATGGTATTCTTTCACTGTCACAAGGTAGGACACCTAGCCAAAGAATGCAAGTACTGAGAAAAATCTCCAACTGAGGAAGACGCAACTACAAAAGAAGAAGTGAATATTGAAGAAGTGATAAATCAAATGAAAAACACTTGGAGAAGGAAGTCACAAGATGATGAAACATCTATTGGAATAGTTTATGGCACCGAATCCTCTAGGTTGGGTATATCTGACTCCACCTAATCAGTGAAAGGTATGTGTAGGAACTGTAAAGTTAAAATTTAAATCTAAAATTGGTTCCTAATATGTGTGAAAAGATCCATATAAGAATACTAAGATTCATCTAGATGTATTTTGTGATGTTGATGATTCATGTTTGATCAGGGAAGGAAATGTTATTTTGTTTCGGTAAAAGGAAGTAAAGTTGTAATCGGTATAAAGTGAGTCTATGTCACATTAAATGTTACTTTTATAGCCGTTGGAAACCCTAAATAAAGAAAAAGGTATAAATAGACCATTTTGTCTATTATTATTACCTAACATTTTCGAAGAGAACTCTAGCGAGTTACACAGATGAATAATCCATGAGGATTCAAACAATTAAAGAGGTAATATTGATTGAATCTACAAGAATTCGAGTATATTCTAGTGATTTCTATTGTTCACCTAGTTGTATAAGCTATACTGATTTGTAAAGAACAAAACCCTAGTTCATTCGAGTATTGTTGAATCTGAAAGTAATGATACCTAAGGTGCAAAACCTAGTTATTATTGAGAAGGTTTATCCACTCATCCCTAAGTATAAGCTACATCCCATGAAGGAATAAAAACTAGACATGATGGGAGCTCTCTCATCCATACCAAAAAGGGTTATCTTGATAGAATATATTCATGCTTTCATCCACTACAAGGTTGAGGAGATATGCGAAGCAGAGATTGATACATCATTTGAAAAATTGTGCGCGAATGGGAAATTGAAGGATGACCACATTCATCTAGAGACCAAGGGCTTAACTCATGCCCTACATCTCTCAAGAGTATTCAAAAATAAGTGGATCAGGATGGTACTTAGTCGAGTTCATGATCAATTTATGTAGCTTGGTCAACCAATCAAGATTAAAAAGGGTGTTATACACATAGCAACTGGATACCCAATTGGTGGCAAATCGCAGACTATCTAGAAGATTGATAAGAATAAATTGAATGAACTGACTAAAGCATAATGGGATGGAAGAGTTCTTAATATATCAACTATGGAAGATCCAGAATTGAGGTTTGCATCTAATGTTATATCTTTCTGAGTCTACCAGTCCTCCCGAGTTTATAGTGTACCATGTGGAGCAGTAGATCTGGCATATAAGATTGTGAATAAAGGTATGCAAATTGACATATGTAAAATTTTGTTGAAGCAACTAGATCATCTAACATGAACACCATTGGGAAAGCCAAGACAAACACACTGAGGTTTGGATCATTACTAGTATTCATATTCTTTTATTTCCATAACTTATTTCCATCTGTTGGTAATGTAATATTGAGTGTAGACAAGAAAATTATATATCAAATAAATGAATACATGTTGATCTTAGGAGATAATTTAGACATGGTGATGAATGAGTACTTTTCAGAGTTTCAATCTACAATGCATAAGATATATATAATTCCACCTCATTTAGTGGATAAATATGAAGACACTATGTTTTGAGATTAATACCGACACTTGCATCATTAAGGTAGTTGAGCCTAGGTCTACTTGGCTACAACTAATGGGATATGAAATATATATTGACATTGTTTCACAATAAATTGAATCTCTATTTGCAAAACTTGTTGACAAAAGAGAAAAGTGTTATGGACCCCATGAGGAGGTAAAAGAGAATAACAAACAAGGTATTTTGATGCCTAAATATCTAAATAAATAAAGAAAAATTATTTCTAATTTTGCAAAGAATCTTGGTGTTGATGATGAAGAAGATGTTGAAGAACCAATCTACTGAAAAGGATAAGAAACCACAAGTGATGAAGGTATCATTGAGCATCAGAGGTATAAGATGAACTATAAGATCTTATGTTACACCGAGAGACCAGAATAAACTTGAGGTAGAGACACTGAGAGCCAAGACCTATATAAGAGGAAGGAAAATAGATAATCAACTGAGAAGAAAGTTGAAACTGCTAGCAAAAAGTGAGACTGAGTCTGAGGATCTCAATAAATTCAAAGATGTGGGAAACAAACCTTGAGAATCAAGGAGTCTAGATGAAATGATAGATACACTAAAGAAGCATGAAAGGATTTTTGGGATGAAGTATGCAAAGTACAATACACAGAGTGAATAAAACAAGGTAAAAATTCAAGATGCAATTGTTTTTACTTTACACAAAGCTAGATACACCCATAAAGAAATTGTCAATAAGTTACCTATTGAGTTATATAACAAGATTGATGCGAGATGGAAATATGCAATGAATTTTGAAAAATAAACAAGGGAAATATCTATGGTACTCAATTTACCCAAGCTATCTGTGAATGAAATTAAGGAAGCATTGTAGAAATACTCCAACTAACTTCTTGTTAAGGGAAGATCCTTAAGGATAATGATAGGAAATTTGGAGTTAGTACATGAAGAAACCAATGATGAATAGAGATAAATTTTTGTCATCAAGAAGATAACAAAATCACAAGCAGAGCAAGGAAACAATGATAAAACTGATGAGATTGTCAAAGAAGAACAAAGTAGGATCAATCATATTGAATTCACACTTGAAACTGATGAGATTATTATTGAATATATCACTGAAAAGGATCCACCAAATGAGATATCACAAGATGAAGATGTCATGGCCACCAAAAGCACCGATACAAAACCTATGGATACAAATGTTAATACTACTACTGATATAATCATGAATCCTATTTTAGAACAAGTACAATATTATCCTGATATTCATGTTGGTATATATGAAGTTTCTATGGATATAGAGGAGAAGGCCACTGAACCACAAAGGGAGAAAGAATAGAACACAACTGATGAGCTTAAGTCAACCTAGACCATCAAAGAATAGAACATCGAGTCGATTCCTTCCACCGAGAATGCAGAACAATAATAAGAGATTGCAAATGAAACACCAAAGGAACAAGCATAAGAGAAGAAAGAGGATAAATAGGAGGACAAAAATAAGGAAGAGAAGAAGGAAGAGACGAAAGAAGAGAAGAAAAAGGAGACAGAAGATGAGAAAGAAAAAGACAAGCAAGAAGACAAGAATGAAGAAAGCATATTTTTTTTCCTACCAAAGGTACATATGATACATGAAAGGTATCACGTTCCCCAAAACTTTGTACTGGTGAATGTAAATATGATTGGGAATAATAAATGAAAGAAAAGGAAGGTAGTTGACTTGATTCAAACAATTATAGTACTTAAGTTAGATGTCTCTACACTAAAACCAAAATCATTATTTGAATATGCAAAGTGATTGATGCAGAAAACAACCCAAGACAAATTAGTGCAAAAGAAACAAAAAACCACTATACTAGAAAGTGTTAAGGAAATATTTCAGGTAATTGTCCCTGAAGCTAATATTAATGAAGAAGGAAATATAATTATTCAATTGGAAGAGCTAGTGAAACAAATCCAAGACTAAAGCAAGGACACCATCGAGTATATGATGAAAGTTCATGAGAGGAACATTAAACTGCAAATGATTGAAAACATTTTGAAGAGTATTAGCATGGGTTAGGTATCACTTTATAAATATTTTATAGATATAGAGAATCAATTGTCTATTACTATTTTACTATTTCAGAAATTTTATTCTATTTCACAATTCATTGAGGATATCAAGAATAAAGATGAATATATTGAGAAAGAGTTGACCGAGCAGCTAAAGAATGTGACAACCAAGCCTGGATCACTACAAGTATATTACTCAAGGTTAAAAAATTTGATGGGAATCCAAAATAAATCTTAGAAAAGAAGAAAACAATTGAAGGATGGAATGCCTTAAGCTGCAAGATATTTTGATTCCCCATATTGAGTCTATACAAAACCATTTAAAGAAGGCTAGTGATTTAGTCAATACTCCTAATGGAAGTTCCCTGGACACCATTATTGGATTGGTATTTGATGTTTCTACACATATTCTTGTACTTCATCCATTGAATAAGACATGAGAGACATCCCTAGAAGATGTAAAGACAAGGTATCAACATGTTTTTGATAAGTTATATCATTATGAGTATAGTAAGTAAATTTTGTTTTTGGCATATTTGTCAAAAAATGGAGATATATATTGTATAAAGTACAATGGAGGATATATATGTATATATGCATAAGAGAGGAGATATAGTATAGAGGAAGTATTATCCCAAAGGGATTTATGAGTTTTAAGTTATGCAAAATTTTGATGAATTTTAAGTTTTTAACAAAGATATCCAACTAATACGGAGGGGTGAGATTGATACTCCTATAGAGTTATTTTTTTGTCATTAGTTTTATCAAATTTATATTGCCTAAGTAAGTCAATTATTGAAAGGAGAGGAAATTATAAGGGCAATTTGTAAATAAAAAACACTCACACTGATTTAGTCAGTAATACACCAAGAAAGCCAAGCACCGAGCAATGCATATTAGTTACCGAGCCACCGAGTATATGAAGTATGTTACTAATCAAGGAAATCAAAAATAGTTCTGGTAAACATGATTTATATTGACATTTAATGCAATACCATGATAATCTAGAAGATTCTAAAGTTGCAGAAGAAGTTAGTTACACAATCTATGATTGAGAAAATTCAAGCTAAAAGGTCTATGACGAAGATCACGCATAAAAAGTATTAGTTTTAATTCCCATAATAGTGCAAGTCCCAAGGAAATAGTTACATGGTTCACTGAGTAAATAATAAATTGAATCTATTCATGAAGATTATCTGATGGTCGAGAATAAAGGTAGGAAACCCTAACCAATAAGATTAAGAGGCAAAATATTGATTATATAAAGGATTTTTTGAATTGAAAAGTGAGTGACAAGAGCAGTTGAGATGAAGATAAGTTGAAGTGTCGAGCAACACCTACTACAAAGAAGTTACAACAGAGTAGAGTAATTGAATGAGTTTGATGCTACTGAGTGTAGTATGACGTAAAGAAATCATTGAGCATATAAAGTCTGATTAGCATATGTTGATGCATTTTCACAAACTTTTTTGCATTAAGTTTTATGTATTAAGAGGAGTGAAAATACCATTATTGGGTAGACCCTAATAGGTCTCATTTTGTAAATACTTTAATAGGGTACATCTCTTAGATTAGAGATTGTAAAATCCTTTAGTAAGGTAGACTGAATAAGTCTTATTATACTCCTAATAGGGTAAGCTATCAGAAAAAGCTAACATTGTAGCTCTAACCAAGCAACCTTTTGCTGTAGTGGTGAAGGATTGTAGGTGTCATCCCCACCATAATTTTTTCCTCAAACAAAGGAATTCTATGTGACCAAAAATCTTGGTGTTATGAGTTATTCTTACATGCTTTAGTTTATATGTTTTACAATGTTTACTTGTAATATTCAGTTCGGTAAATGATTAGTTTGTATGTTTAAAAGTTTTAATAGTACTGATTCACCCCTCCCCTCTCAGAACTTAACTTTCCATAGTTAATCCAACAACACTAGTATGTTTCCTTTAGTAACACTTTCTCTCAAATAGAATAAGATCTTTTGAGTTATATTCCTTATTTTCTCGCTCACATGCATACATGTTCTCATCGAACAAGATCACTTTTTGCATATTCTTATTCATGCCATCATAGAACATCTAAATTGACCTAACATAATTTGAAATATGCCACACTAAATCATTCCCATGTTGGTAAGGATTGAAGAATGGACCACACAAAACATTCTTTCTCAAATCAACATGCTACACCCTCTTCATGACATTCTAAGCCATTGAATAGGTAATTACATGTTACAATACAAATAGTTACTCTGAAACACATCAACTAATATATAGATCATCCTAGACCCACAACACTAAATCTTAACACATAAAAATATGAATGGGACTAGGAGAAATACAATAAATGATAAATCATTATATAATGCCATTTGATGCACATTTAACTGAAATATAAATCCTCACCAAAGTACAATAATTGTATACCGCAAAACAAACCTCGTCAATTAGGTAGAATACGTGGACATCAATGACAATCATTAATAAAAACAACAATCATGTTCATAAAAAAAACTTTCCCTTCTTCATTGATGGAAATGCCCATCAACAATGAACAAAAAATATTTAGTATGTTAGTATCAAAACCTTTGTTCTTATCCCCCTTTGACACCAATGACAAAGGGCAAAACTATCCTTGAGAAAATCACTTGACTCCCCCTAAAAGGAAGCCGCCAAGCATTGATCCATAAAAAGAAATAAGTTTTAAACATATGGTATGCTAAGAGGGGAGGGTTGAATTAATATACCCTTGAAAAATTCAAAACATTTAAGAAACTGTCCACATAACATAAATTAAACTTTCTCTAAATGAAAAATCTCAAAAAAAATGAAGTAACCACACACAACACCAAATTTTTATCATCGAAACCCAAGATGGTAAAAGCCAAAATGAGGTTTAACTCTTAAGTATTAGGTAATCAATTACTGAATACCGAGGTAACACACTATCAGTGTGGTTAACTTCTAGTTTTCTCACTACCAGTTAGGCTCAATGCCCGAATTACAAAAACAAACAATATAGGTAATATTATGATATAAAAAAAAATGAACTATTATGGATGCATCTTCATATGCACAACATATAGTTCTCACTGAAGCACAGATATTCTCTTATACTGTTACTATAGTATATATAGTTTAGTGTACTATATAAAATAGTAGATTTCATACAAGTCATAATACATCTATCATCTGTATCATATGTTGCAATCACATCCAATATATAATATCATCAGTATATCATTATTCCATGTCAGTTGTATATTCTAATGTCTGCTGGGACCAAATATGAATCTTGTGAACATGCCATCAAATTATGTTGGTGAATTCGACCATGTCAAAAATTATTTCTTATGTTGAGCACAAACAATCTAAACTGAAGAAATTATATATCATATTAGAGATAAGTGTGCACTAGTGATATTGATGTTAGTGAAACTATTAACGAGGCCCAAATATGTAACCAAAGAGATACTCTACCAGACAATCTAGAATGAAATCAATGAAAACAAACAAAAGGGTAACTTTACAATCTTGCCCTTTCTTATTGATGGCAAACCAAATTTTTTTGGAATTCCCAAAACTGTAAAATTTCTAAAAGAAAACTCCCCCTATGTGGGATAACCCTATTTTTCTTCTTCTTTTTAAAAATATTTTCTTTCTAATTATTACCCCCACTTTGGAATTAATAAAAAAGGGGTACCATACTAGAATACAATGTACAACTTGAGAAATAAAGAAACTTATCATATTTTACCATATTTTCTTTCCTCAAAGTTCTACTTCAATTCATGAAGCTTTGTGATCCATGTGTCCTTGTTAGAGTTCCACTCCTAGATTGCATGTGCCAAAAGATAAATTTGTACCCAAATTGATGCAAGAAAATTTTCTCCATCTTCAATGGAGATAGGATTGGTCAAGGTGATTTTTTGTGCTATTAGAATAGCATGACTCAATAATGTTATAGATTTTGCACAAAGATCCAGAATATTCCTTAGAGGGATGATGATATTTTTTCACTGTTGTTTCAATGTGAAGAAATTTTTGTGAACCTTCTCAATGGAGGTCCTACTAGTGCCAGTTAAGTCCTCTAAAAATTTTAAAGAACGATGTGGGTATTGAATAGAAAGCTCAATAGTGTCAATCTCTTACGTAATTTTATCAGTGGCCTTAGGCAATTGTAGACTATACTTATATAAAGAACGTCCTCAAGAAGATTTTTTCCTTTCTTAATAGGTAACTAAAGATCAAAGAAAGACTTCTCACATCTATCCTTCAGGTCTCGTAGTATCTTTTTCTTCATGGAATCTTCTCTCAAACGAACCTGTTTCTATATGGATGTAGTCAAATCTTTGACAGTATATTGACAAGTGTTCATTTTTCCTTTTGATTAGCATATTGGTCTACTATAAAATTTTGTGTAATGATCTAGAAAGAAGCAATGGTTTATTTAATGATTTCCTCCTTTTATTCTAAATCCCTGAATAAATCTTTTTGGGCTGAAGCTAAGATGGTTTTAGTTATCTAGAACTTCTAATGAGGAGTAACTTTACTAAAATCAATAAATAACTTGGAAGCAGTACCCGACTGAATTACGAGAGGTGAAAGGAGAAAGTTCCTTAGAGATTTATTGAAGCTTGTGTCAGTGAGATCCTCTCCTTTGTTAATGATCTCAACTTTTAGTTCTTTTTTTTTCTTCTTTTTCATTATATCTAATGCTAGAACAATGGTCTCTATAGAAACCTCTTATTTTGTATTCTCATGTTCCTCTTTTCCTTTGAATTCTTCATTTTTATTTTTCTCTATTTCTTCCTTTTATATTTCCTCTACCTCCCCTTTGATTCTGTAACATATAAAATATATATGTGGTGTAGGATGTGTTGGTTGAATGTTACTAAAATGTAAATGAGGAAAAATGTGGTTTAAGGAAAGGGTTTGAATTGTTAATTGATCTCCTTAACCCTATTTTCCACTTACTTGAATTTGATTGATTGTATATTGCAATTATGATTATGATTAAGGGAAGATAAGATGCTCCTTTCTTTCACCCTCAAATACACAAATATGAGATCCAATTTTGATCAACCCTAAAGGGTTAATACACAAATGAATCCAATATCTGGAAAGAGACCTAGAAAGGGGATCTCAAATTCTATTAATTGATTGATTAATATGATTAATGACAGTAATTGAAAAGAATAGGAGAAAGTACCAACCTTGCAAACTGGCAGATCAAAGATTGCTATTTTATGAGATCTATAGACTATTTCTAGAAATGCCAACAGTTGATACCGAATCAGAACACAGAGACAGACAAAACCCAGAAATATTTTTCCATTCCGATGTCATCTTATGAAAAAGGTTGACCCTGTACCACTTTTTCCAACTCGATCTTCTCAACTCCGAAAGTGTCCCTGTTCGCACAGTCCCAAAGAAATCTGAAAAGGGTATCCAGATCTAGCCTCAGATCTATAGTCCCAAACCTATACCTGCAAGAAAAATGTTTTTTTTTTAGGGGAAAGGGGTTTGCCTTGGTCAAACCCTAGTTTTGGAATTAACCTTAATATATGTAATTGAAGATTGCATAAAGAATAGCAAAGCAAAACTCAAATTCACCTTGCTTGTAATGTCCTTGTGGCAG
>MU228019.1:1795130-1811066 GCA_018584345.1 Thuja plicata
GTGATAAGGCCCCCTAGGAAGACCCCATGACCCCTTTTAACCCATTTGAATTCTCAAGTGTGTGGCCTAAGGTGTCGTAGGACCCCTTGGGACACACTTGAGCATTCAAATGGGTCGATAGGGGTCATGGGTTCTTCCTAGGGGTCCTAGTACGTGATAAGGCATACTAGGACCCCTAGGAAGACCCCATGATCTCTCTCTCTCTCTTCTTATATTAATATAAATATAATATTAATATGATATTATTATTAATATAATAATAATATTAATATGATATTAATATTAATATAATAATAATATTAATATAATAATATTATTAATATAAGTATAACATTAATATATTATTTAAATATAAGAGTAATACATAAAGTAAACTAAAAATAGGATGAAAATGAACATCTTTTATCCAAATTTGGGCGGGAGATATCAGACATCGGATAATATTGGACATCTGATAATATTGAACATATGATAATATTGGATGTCCGATATGCCCAACTAGTATCCAAAAGAAAAAATAGATTCTCTGGGTCCCTATTCGAGAAGCACATTTTTTGCAGAGAAATTCACGGGATATGAGTTGTGAAAGACAAAAAACACTTTTTGGAACCTTTTGGCTGGAATATCTATATTATCAAAGGTTGCATCACCTTTTTGGTCTCACCATGGGGAGTAGTAGTCGTCGAAAGCATAAACGGAAGAGGAATCTTGCAAATGAAGAGATTGAAGTGTATAGAGAAATGGATAGGGTTGCCCATCGGAATAAGAGACAAGGTATGTTAAATTTTAATGAAGATGTGGGCATAGGCCCACCCTTAATACAATTTCAAATGAAGAAGAAAATGAATTTGAAATGATTTATGACAATAATATTGAAAATGAGAATGTAGGGATTGAAGATGAAAATGTAGGTTTTGAAAATGAACATGTAGATGTGGAAAATAGAAGTGTGGACAATGACAATGACAATCCACTATTTGAATATGAAGGAATTGACAATGATAATGGTGCACAAGAACCAAATCATCGTTACACATCTCCAAATTATATGAGAAATGAAGTCGCTTATGAGGAAGAAATACAAACTTCAAATTTGAGACCTTCAAGAACAACAAAATGGTTACTTGAAATTGATGAGAACATAACGAGCAATTTCGATGGCAAGCGATCATAAAGAACCGTTCGGTTGTGGGTTTCAAAACTTTTTGATCAATTTTTAAGCCACAAGACATTGGTTGAGAAATGTCAATTGTTTATGTAGTTGTTAAAGATGCAGAAGATGAGACCTATTCTAGCCAAATTGAAGATTTCTGTGAACATGAAAAAGGATAGGAATGCTATTATTGTGAGAAATATTTTTAGTGCTATGAATTCCATTAGGAATACTACCAAGGAAAAAGATAGGAGAGCCACTAGGAGGGTTATTACAACCTCCTTAGTAAGTCATAATTTGAGAAAGGCTTGTTTGATGAGACAAACTTGTGTTGACTTGAACCTAAATCGTAAAACCTTGGATAGAGCACTTGCAAGAAGAGAAAGACTTGATGATCCTCTTCAAAATGATACATGGGCTTATGGTGGAAGACTTCCACATTGTGATAAGAATCTTACCGATGATGTGAAGGATCAAATTCAACTATTTTGGCAATCTAACACAAGAGTGTCACCAAATGTGAAGGATGTCTTGAAGTTGAGAATTGGCAATCGAGACTGCACCCTGCATCCAAAACATTATTTGGAGGTGATTCAAACAATGCTGTTCAAAAAATCTTGTGAGACACATCCAACATTGCAAATATCACAAAGAGCTTTTGAATAATTGAAGCCTTTTTTTGTGTGCCTCTTAAGACTCAAAATGCCTATTGTTGCAAATATCATGTGGAGTTTTCAATGCATCATGAATTGTTATGATCCATTCATTTTACTTTGCATACTACTGAAATGTTGGAGGAGTGTGGTGCAAGTGCTCTTCCAAAATCATCAATAGACTTGCTAGATAATTTTTTATGTCCTAGAGATGATGGATGTTTCTTTTATAGACAAGATTGCTTAAATGACAAGTGCTCAGATTGTGGTGGGCTAGTGAAGTTTGTTTCATGTTTTCATGAGGGTTGCGAACATGATTTTGGAAAGACAATTGTCCAAAAAAAGGTATATGAAACCATTAAATATACATTGAAAAGTGGAGGTGAAGGCTCTAGATGTGAGTTGGTTACAAAAGAATTCACTGTAGCTGATTTTATTTCAGATTTCAGGAAGAATATTTTTTACAAGTATGCAAGACATAGTCACAGGTCTCAGTGGTTGGATTAACAATTCAGGATTTGTAAGGACACTTTCCCGATTGGCACTATTATATCGGTCGTTGAATTTGCAGAGAACTATACATTGCAGCCCCAAAATGAGTTGCAAGCTCAATGTTACAATCCTATTCAGGTTTCTATTTTTGTGCACATAACATATAGACATTCCCTTGATAGTACAAAAGATGACCGAAAGATAATCTGAGAATACCATTTTTATATGAGCGATGATAGATCTCACTCTCATGAGTATGTCCAACATTGCTTTGAGAAATATTTCGAGTGGGTGTGGGAAAATGATATATCTATGGATAGACATCTCATTTGGTCAGATGATTGCACAAGTCAATTCAAAAATGCCCGTATGTTTTATTGGTTATGTAGAATGTATGTAGAGAGAGGTGTACCTCATATTTGGAGTTTTTTTGAGGCTGGTCATGGAAAAGGGGAGCATGATGGAGCAGGTGCATTTGTAAAGAGAGTTCTAGTTAAGGAGAAATTGAGGATTTCATGTGCAGAACTCCTTGATGCTCATTCTATTGTTGATTGATGTACTTCAGCATTGTCACAGGGGGGACTCTTGATTCAGCGGTGCACAGATTATTTTGGTTGGTTGACTTGGGAATAATTGGAGATAGGTTGGATTGTCAAACCATGAAAGATTCTTCAAAAATGCATTCATTTCAAAGCTCAGATGCTAGTACATGGACCATTTGGACATGAGAGTTGACTTGTTTTTGTCCAAGGTGTCTTCAGTGTGATTGGGATAATTTGTGAGTCAAGTGAGTGGGTCAATACATGGGTTCCACATTATCTAACTCCTTTATCTGTCACACTCTCTATAATAAATGATGACATGGATTTTTCACTTGACTAAGACCATCTTTCAGATCTTCTACAACCATGACATGTTTTTGCATTGGTTACACCATAGGGGAATGTTGAGAGATTAGATTATTAGTTAGCACATTATGTATGAGGAAAGTAGAAACTTGCACAACCGATGACAGATGATGATATGTTTACATATCCAATAGGATCACATATTGTTGCGAGAACATGGTTGTGCACATACACGATTAGAAATAATGGTATTCCCACATTTGAAGACTATGAGAAGCACAAAACCATTCTCATGTATTCACACCTTGTTATAGCAGCCAATGTTAAGTTGCTGAAACATCAAGGAAAACCAAATACAAAAGAACTTTGGACTATTAGTACTACTAATCGTGAAGCAATATTGAATACCCTCAAGCAGAGAGAAGACCCTTCAGGTACACTTCAGTAGGTAAGTGGAACTCATTGTAAGGTTTTCCATGTTGATTACGATTACGTTCAATACATGTTCATTGTAGTTTTCTACTTTAAACTTGGCCAATAAACTTGGTTTTGTATGTGGATTGTAAGTACAGTTGGATACATATATGATAGATATAGGAGATTGAGGTGTGCATTTGATTAGCTGAGATCTTTTATGATGGCAAACTTCACTATGCATTGGCTAGTCATGTTCTTTGGTTCATTTAGTTACTTATACATTCATAATATTTCTGGATTGACCTATAAACTTATTTTGTTCTTGTGCCTTCTAAATGCAGGAATTGGAATGTAGATGTCATCGAGTACCATGTGTTAAACTTATGCACTTTAGGAGCAGAAATGACACTTAAAATTTTAATATATATAGTGATGAAATCCATGCAAGAATGCAAATATTTGACAAAAAATTGTCACGGCTTTATTTCAAATGTGTTAGATCTAAGATGTCTTATAAACTCTTGTACAATAAAATATAAGTCTTTGTTGAATGTTTACAAAGTAGTAAAGTATAGATTCGTACAATTTCAAAAAGTCACAAAATTACATGAAAAATTCATTCCTATATAGAACACATTCTCTAGTTTTACTTCAAAATATCCCAAAGGTCTTGGAAATTAATTTTATGATCAAAGAGTACTAGTTGGGGCAGCACTTTTCCCAAAAAGACAAGTCTTTAAACATTGGACAACTCCTCTAACTTACGAACCCTCACTTTGGCTTGGAAGGGCTAATTGGGGCACTTAATGAAGGAAGTACTTGTCAAACCTTGAACTAGACCAATATAAAACTTGGGATACCTTGGATTACATGAGACAATATCATTTATCCATTTTTGGTTCTTGAAACAATACCCATCAAAATTTATGGAGAATCGAGCATCTAGTCTATGCTTCTCTGCCAGTCACATACCACTAAGAATTCGAGAGCATCAAGAATCATTCATCATGGGAGAAAACCGTCAGCTCCATCGGATCAAGTTGGCTGGGTAAATGCTAGCGGAGACCTTTCTTCATTCTCGTAGCACACATAACATTCTAGCGCACGTCAGACCGAAGTGTTCCCAAGGTGCACAAAGCCAAATTTGGCAGCGATTTTTAGAGATCCATATCTTGTACCTCGTGAGAGATATCAAAGATCTATGAAGTGCACATGGACCATCTTGGGAAGGCCTACAAGCATGTGGATCAGTTCTGGGAGATTCCACTCTGATTCTATTTGGCGGTCGAATCTTGGTTGGTACAAAAAGTGACATTGTTGCTCAGTTTAAAGTTGCTCAATGGTGCATCTTTCAAACCATTTGTCATGGGACCAAACCGTCAGCTCCATTAGCTCCAATTGGCCAATTAAATGCTAGGGGTGACCTTTCTTTTCTCAGGTAGCACCAAGAACATTCCGGCACATGTCAGATCAAAGTGTTCCCAAGGTGCACTAAGCCAAATTTGGTAGCAATTTTAGGAGATCCATATCTCAGACCTCGTGAGAGATATCAAAGATCTATGAAGTGCACAAGGACCTTCATGGGAAGGCCTAAAAGCATGTGGCTTAGTTTTGGGATATTCCACTCTGATTCCATTTGGTGACAGATCTTGGTTTGTGCAAAAAGTGACATTGTTGGTTAGTTGAAAGTTGCTCAATGGTGCATCTTTCAAACCGTTAATTGTGAGACCAAACCGTCAGCTCCATTGGCTCTAGTTGGCCAGGTAAACAATAGGGGAGACCTTTATTTGCTCACATAGCACCAAGAATGTTTTGGCACATGTCAGACCGAAGTGTTCCCAAGGTGCACTAAGCCAAATTTGGCAGAAATTTTTAGAGATCCATATCTCGGACCTCGTGAGAGATATCAAAGATCTGTGAAGTGCACAAGGACCATCTTGGGAAGGCCTACAAGCATGTGGCTCAGTTATGGGAGATTCCAATCTGATTCTATTTGGTGACTAGATCTCGGGTGGTGCAAAAAGTGACATTGTTGCTCAGTTGAAAGTTGCTCAATGGTGCATATTTCAAACCGTTCATCATGGGACCAAACCATCAGCTCCATCAGCTCCAGTTGGCCAGGTAAATGCTAAGGGAGATCTTTCTTCACTCATTTAGCACCAAGAATGTTTTGGTGCATGTCAAACCGAAGTGTTCCCAAGGTGCACTAAGCCAAATTTGGCAGCAATTTTTGGAGATCCATATCTCGGACCTCATGAGAGATATCACAAATCCATGAAGTGAAAAAGGACCATCATGGGAAGTCCTACAAGAATGTGGATTGATTATGGGAGATTCCACTCTGATTCCATTTGGCGATTGGACCTCGGTTGGTGCAAAAAGTGACATTATTGGTCAGTTGAAGGTTGCTCAATAGTGCATCTTTCAAACCGTTCATTGTAGGACCAAACCGTTATCTCCATCAGCTCTAGTTGGACAGGTAAATGCTAGGGGAGACCTTTCTTCACTCATGTAGCACCAAGAACGTTCTAACGCATGTCGGACCAAAGTGTTCCCAAGGTGCACTAAGCCAAATTTGGCAGCAATTTTATGAGATCCATATCTCAGACCTCGTGAGAGATATCAAAGATTTGTAAAGTGAGTAAGGACCATCTTGGGAAGGCCTACAATCATGTGGCTTGGTTCTGGGATATTCCACTCTGATTCCATTTGGTGACCAGATCTCAGGTGGTGCAAAAAGTGACATTGTTGCTCAGTTGAAAGTTTCTCAATGGTGCATCTTTCAAACCGTTCCTCTTGGGACTAAACCATTAGCTCCAATGGCTCTAGATGGCTAGGTAAATTCTAGGGGAGACTTTTCTTTGCTCATGTAGCACTAATAAAATTTTGGCGCATGTCGGACCGAAGTGTTCCCAAGGTGCACTAAGCCAAATTTGGCAGAAATTTTTGGAGATTTATATCTCAGACCTCGTGAGAGATATCAAAGATATATGAAGTGAAAAGGAACCATAATGGGAAGGCCTACAAGCATGTGGCTCAGTTCTGGGACATTCTACTCTGATTCCATTTGGTGACTAGATCTCGGTTGGTGCAAAAAGTGAAATTGTTGGTCGGTTGAAAGTTGCTCAATGGTGCATCTTTCAAACCGTTCATTGTGAGACCAAACTGTCAGCTCCATCAGATCCATTTTTCTGGGTAAACGCTAAGGGAGACCTTTCTTCGGTTGTGTAGCACCAAGAACGTTCTGGCGCATGTCAGACCGAAGTGTTCCCAAGGTGCACTAACTAAAAATGAGATTTCAACCCAACAACTCAAATCAAGGTTTCTAATGCCACAAGAGACCTAATTCAACCATATTTAGAAGGAATCAAATGATTATGGAGTCAGATTCTATGGATTATGCACAAAATGCTTGAAATTTGCTAGGAGACCTAGTTCACTATTTTAGGACATCAACGACCTTCCAAAACCCCTAACTCCAAAAAGTTCTGAATCACTTGGTGGGAAAATAGGGTTTTAAAAAACCCTTTATCAATATTGCCAACATATGCAAAGAAAAAGGTAGGTTGTTTTGGACCATACCCTACTGTTACAACTTTGAGACCTAAAAAATACACAAAAATAGGCAAAATTACAAAGGAAATAGATCATAAACTTAACCCAAAGACTCCCCCTCTTGGGAAGTAGTTAATTATGTCCTAAAACACCTAGATATGAAGTTAATTAGTCTCAAACCCTTGGGAACATCAAAAGCCCCAAATTATGGATGAATGAGTGAGTTTGACAGAATTGAAGGGTTGCATGCATGGTGCATTGTTATAGCAGCAAAGGATTTGGCCATTGGAGGGGGTGATTTTGTGTTTGAATCCATGTTAGGATGGTATAAGGATGTTGAATCATCCATTTATTTGAGGCTATGGTGTTGGGAGGTTGTACATTGACCAAGCCTTAGATTTTAGGGGTTGTTGAGAAGAAAATCAGGGCTTTTGTACTTAGAGAGGTCTTATAATCAAATTAGTTGTAGAATCCATAGTTTGGGGTCATTTTATGATTTTTTCGAAAGTCTCAAGGTCTAGGGTGAAGATGCATTAGTATTTTATTTGGAAAAGCAGTCGAATTAGCCCTCTTAGTTCATTAACAGTGGCAAAGTTGAGCAGGATGGTCCAAAACACAAGGGGCTAGTTCTGAGATATGTTAATGAGATTGAAAAAGGGTATTCAGATACATGATTGGTTTTAAGAGTTGTTTGGAACGAATTTGAGAAAATATTTAAAAACCCTTGCTATTGTACTACTAGGACAGTATATGACTTGAAAAATTTGTGAAGGACACGGAATGTCTTGAAGGAAGAGTTTAAGGCTTGGTATATGGGTGAAACAAGTGTGTTGGGGTCCTTACAGGAGTTAGGATCACTTATGAAAGAAAGTTTGATGGTTCGGGTTGCAGAAGCCTATTGAATGAAGGATGCATAACATGGAGTTTGGAGCATGATTGAATGGTAGGAGTATTAAGAAGTATAAAGAAGCGTATTACATTGACAACAAGGATTGAAAACAAAGCATGAAAATTAATTTTAGATCTATTCAAACATGGTGTAACACCAAAATAATAAAATTAATCAAATGAAGGCCAAATCTATAAAGGATCAAAGGTTGTCGTAGTGGGCATGCCACATGTATGAATGAAGGAGATTGAAAACCAAATCAGAGGTTTAGTTATCCCGACATCAAAACAATGGAGTCTTTCAAATAAACACATGTAAAGTAAATGTTAAATAACACAATGCATTTGACAAAACATTAATCAATTACACTCCTATCTACCCTGAATTTTGCAATCAACATTTTGGTGCTCTCAAAAGTATAGTGCACCAGATGGCTAATGGAGAATGAAGATCTGTAGTATGAAAATAATACATACATACAATGTATAAAAAAAAATATAAATAAAAATGAACATACATACATAAATACAATGCATGATGTAAAGACATAATATGGAAATAATACATACATACAACAAATGCCAAAGATATAACATGGAAATGATACATACATAACTTACACATGAAAAAGATAAAATAATCTGAAATGAACATGTAGATATGTATATATGAAATTGTTTTGTACAAAATGTGGCACATGCCATCTCCAAAAATTTACAAAATCAGTTCATGTCTAGATACAATATGGCATACGCCATCTCAAAATGTGCCATGTGGCATCTCAACATAAGAAGTTCAACTACAAATGTTTCTAGGACATTCTATTCTACTGGTGGATGATCAAAGTGAAGTCTCTTCGAACTACTCTTTGTCTCTGATGGATCCTGCATTCAAACACAAAAGTGAAACACCAAGTTAGATTACTTAATTTATATGGTTTCTACAAATAATAAATAAAAATTTAAAATCATAGTCAAGAATAATAAATATTTTTTTAAAATTGAACTCTCATGTACCTCGCCTGTCGGTCTCCTCATGCGGTCAGGAGACCTAATATATGTCTTTAGTTGCAAAGGGACAATGCCCCAATGTCGGCTCTGACCTGTATATATGTTTGCGTACATGAGATTGATGTAAGACTTATACTATTTAATGTTAAATCCTTGGTAGAAAATACATGTTTTAAATATAACTCAATTAACAACAAAACTTACCTGTGTTGAACTTTCTTCAGGAAATGTTGGTTGGTTCATTAGTGATACAAACCCTTGGCATGGTACCTCCCTCAAACTAGGGGTGACCTACAAAGTCAAATAGATAAGTTTCATACAATCATGACTTCATCATATTAAATATATACTTGATAATAAACTACACACAAATAAATTTAGAAATATACATACTATGGGGCTATCACTGTGGATTGAGATGCCTATGACTCTATCATGGCGAACTGATCTCACGACATCATTAGACACCACCCTCTATCAAATAAAACATGTAATTAAAAATGAGTACGCACAAGTGACAAGTATACATGTATGATTAATCAATCTAAAATACTTAATTACCTTCCCCTTGTCAACACCAGATGCCTGAACCCCCTCACATTTCCCTCTAGTGGCAACTGGTGAAACCTGCATCAGTATGTAATAAGATGATCATCAAAATTAGAAAATACATGTATATAATATTATAATAAAAGGAAACTGATGAGTACATTAAAACATATGTACCGTGGAAGTGTCAAGGCCAAATGAAATGGCCGAAAGCGTGGACACCTCCACCTATGCCATCTCCTCCTCTTTCATCAACTGGATATAAATGAAACATGTATAAAAAAACATAAGTGGGCAATCATTATAAGAAAAATCTATTAAAAATACTAACATTTAAAATTAAATACAATGTAACAAGTTAATTGTTTACTCTTACCATAACAGTAGGAGTCCATGGCTCTGTATGCCCTTGATGCACATCTCCATGGGGTGCTTCAGTTCCTATAGCGTGCTGTGTAGTATTATCCACCTCAAACACATAGTTAAATGCATCACTATCATTCAAGGAACCCAAGCACATATTCTTGCACATAACACAAGTATGAGGCACACAAACATGTGATCTCGTGGAGGATGTGGAAGGTCTAAAAGCATCAGTATGAGGAGGCAACAATGCCGCACTCTACCTAATGAGTATATCACTCAAGGTGTGAATGGCTTGAATAGTCTGGGAGTTAGCCTCGACAATAATGTTTGGATGTTGTATAGTGGGAGGTGGTGAAATCTCAGGAGGGGGGACATATGTGCTGGATTTCATGCACTTTGCCCCTGTCCTATCCTGGGGAGTGCCTAAGCCTACGCCCTAGTTCTTTCTGATGCTCCAGTTATTGACTTTGTGACCGAGCACAAATTCAACATATAATTTCTGAATGAAATAGAATGGGACATCTAAATTTCTGTGGGGTGGTCTATCCAAAACCATTCACCAACGATCCCAAAAGTTGTCATGTATTGCATCATTGATACACCATTTAATAGACAAATTGGTTTTTTTAGGGTTCACTTTCAAACCAGTTTTGAGATCAACAAAAATGTTACATATGTCATGTTTTGTTATGTTTAGATCCATAGCTTGATCGTAGTCAAGACCATCATCACCCTTGGCGTGCATGGATTCACGCCAAAGAAGTGCATGATTGTGTTGTTCTGTGAGATTCTCCATAATCTCAATAATGGAGTTCAGTGTGGAAAACATGGGACTCAAGGTGAGGATATTTGCATATGTGTTCTAATATCCTGTAAGCTGATTTAGATTATCTCCTCTGAGATCTTCTATTGGTCGAGGGTTTGTGAATGGTTGGTCTTCTGAAGGAGAGGGATTGTTTTGAGGTGTGTCTGGATTGTTGGCGGACTGAGAGGGATGATTTTTGGATTGGTCTGAATCCATGTCTAATTCAAAAACAAAATAGAATAAACAATATAAATTTCAACTCTAGTTTATAATCAATTTTAAAAAACAATACACTATAACATATAAAACCTAGTTTAAAAAAAAAAATAATAAATTTCAATGCAAACACAAAAAAATAGAGTGAAACTACAAATTTTCATTTAACTTGTGTACTGTAGCAAATCTGATATCAGATAGGTATCGTATATGCAATTTTAGGGGCTCAGCTACTTCGTTGCTTCAACGTTTTCAATATGAAAATGTTGAACGCAGTCGCGGGCAACAATATATTATGACTAATGAATATCAGATATCTGATATTATCGGATGTCCAATAATATTAGACATAAGATATTATCTGACATCCAATAATGCTTTAGCTTTGGCTTTTGGCTTGGCCAGGTGTACTAACACCCAGGCCTACTCAAAAGTCAATGGTGCATATTTCAAACCATTCATTGTGGGACCAAACCATCAGCTTCATCGGCTTTAGTTGGCCGAGTAAACTTTAAGGGAGATCTTTCTTTTCTTGCATAGCACCAAGAACATTTCGGCACATGTCAGACTGAAGTGTTCCCAAGGTGCACTAAGCGAAATTTGGCATCAATATTTGGAGATCCATATCTCAGACCTCGTGAGAAATATCAAAGATTTGCGAAGTGTACAAGGACCATCATGGGAAGGCCAAAAAGTATGTGGCTCGGTTCTGGGAGATTCCACTCTGATTCCATTTGGCGACCGGATCTTAGTTGGTGCAAAAAGTGACATTGTTGGTCAGTTGAAAGTTGCTCAATAATGCATCTTTCAAACCATTTTTAGTGGGACCAAACCATCAGCACCATCAGTTCTAGTTGGCCAGGTAAATTCTAGGGGAGACCTTTCTTCACTCGCATAGCACCAAGAACGTTCTGGCGAATGTCAGAACAAAGTGTTCCCAAGGTGCACTAAGCCAAATTTGGCAGAAATTTTTAGAGATCCATATCTCAGACCTTGTAAGAGGTATCAAAGATCTATGAACTGCACAAGCACAGTCATGGGAAGACCTACAAGCACATGGATCAGTTCTAGGACATTCCACTTTGATTCCATTTGGTGACAAGATCTCGGTTGGTGAAAAAAGTGACATTGTTGGTCAGTTGAAAGTTGCTTAATGGTGCATCTTTCAAACCATTCATTGTGGGACAAAACCGTCAGCTCCATCGGCTCTAGTTGGCTGGGTAAATGCTAAGGGAGACCTTTCTTCGCTTGTGTAGCACCAAGAACATTCCAGCGCATGTCAGACCGAAGTGTTCCCAAGGTGCACTAACTAAAATTGAGATTTCAACCAAACAACTCAAATAAAGGTTTCTAATGCCACAAGAGACCTAATTCAACCATATTATGAAGGAATCAACTGATTATGGAGTCAGATTCTATGGATTATGCACAAAATGCTTGAAATTTTCTAGGAGACCTAGTTCACTATTTTAGGACATCAACGACCTTCCAAAACCCCTAACTCCAAAAAATTTTGAATCACTTGGCAAGAAAATAGAGTTTTCAAAAACCCTAGGTTGTTTTGGACCATACCCTACTGTTACAACTTTGAGACCTAAAAAATACAGAAAAATAGGAAAAATTACAAAGGAACTAGATCATAAACTTAACCCAAAGACTCCCCCTCTTGGGAAGTAGTTAATTATGTCATAAAACACTCAACTATGAAATGAATTAGTCTTAGACCCTTGGGAACATCAAAAGCCCCAAATTATGGATGAATGAGTGAGTTTGACAGTATTGAAGGGTTGCATGCATGGTGCATGGTTATAGCAGCAGAGGGTTCTTCCATTGGAGGGGGTGATTTTGTGTTTGAATCCATGTTAGGATGGTATAAGGATGGTGAATCATCCATTTATTTGAGGCTATGGTGTTGGGAGGTTTTACATTGACCAAGCCTTAGATTTTAGGGGTTGTTGAGAAGCAAATTAGGGCTATTGTACTTAGAGAGGTCTTATAATCAAATTAGTTGTAGAATCCATAGTTTGGGGTAATTTTATGAATCTTTTGAAATTATCAAGGTCTAGGGTGAAGATTCATTAGTATTTGCTTTGGAAAAGCGGTCGAATTAGCCCTCCTAGTTCACTGACAGTGGCAAAGTTGAGTAGGATGGTCCAAAACACAAGGGGTCAGTTCTGAGATATGTTAATGAGATTGAAAAAGGGTATTCAGATATGTGATTGGTTTTAAGAGTTGTTTGGAACTATTTTGAGAAAATATTTAAAAACCCTTGTTGTTGTACTACTAGGACAATGTATGACTCGACAAATTTGTGAAGGAGACGGAATGTCTTGAAGGAAGAGTTTGTGGCTTGGTATATGGGTGAAGCAAGTGTGTTGGGGTTCTTAGAGGAGTTAGGATCACTTATGAAAGCAAGGTTGATGGTTGTGGTTGTAGAAGCATATTGAATGAAGGATGCATAACATGGAGTTTGGAGCATGATTGAATGGTAGGAGTATTAAGAAGTATGAAGAAGTGCATTACATTGACAACAAGGATTACAAACAAAGCAAAAAAAAAGTACTTTTAGATCTATTCAAACATGGTGTAACACCAAAATAATAACATTAATCAAATGAAAACCAAATCTATAAAGGATCAAAGGTTGTCTCAGTGGGAATGCCACATGTATGAATGAAGGAGATTGAACACATCTATATTGGACATCAGATATTATCAGACATCCGATAATGCTTTACGTTTGGATTTTGGCTTGGCCAGGTGTACTAACACCCAGGCCTACTCAAAAGTCAATGGTGCATCTTTTAAACCGTTTGTCGTCGGACCAAACCGTCAGCTCCATCGGCTCTAGTTGGCTGGGTAAATGCTAAGGGAGATATTTCTTCACTCGATAGCACCAAGAACATTTTAGCGCATGTCAGACTGAAGTGTTGCCAATGTGCACTAAGCCAAATTTGACAGCAATTTTTGGAGATCCATATCTCGGACCTCATGAGAGATATCAAAGATCTGTGAAGTGCACAAGGACCGCCATGGGAAGGCATACAAGCATGTCACTTGAATCTAGAAGATTCCACTCTGATTCCATTTGGCGAATGGATCTCGGTTGGTGCAAAAAGTGACATTTTTGGTCAGTAGAAAGTTGCTCAATAGTGAATCTTTCAAACCATTCATTGTGGGACCAAACCATTAGCTCCATCAGCTCTAGTTGGTTGGGTAAATGCTAGGGGATACCTTTCTTCACTTGCATAGCACCAAGAACATTTTGGCACATGTCGGACCGAAGTGTTCCCAAGGTGCACTAAGCCAAATTTGGCAGCAATTTTTAGATATCCATATCTCAAACCTCATGAGAGATATAAAATATCTATGAAGTGAACAAGGACCATCTTGGGAAGGCCTACAAGCATGTGGCTTGGTTCTGGGAGATTCCACTCTGATTCCATTTGGCGACTAGGTCTCGAGTGGTGCAAAAAGTGACATTGTTGCTCAGTTGAAAGTTGCTCAATGGTGTATCTTTTAAACTATTTATTGTGGGACCAAACCATCAGCTCCATCAGCTCCAGTTGGCCAGGTAAATGCTAGGGGAGATATTTCTTCACACACATAGCACCAAGAAGATTCTAGCGCATGTCAGACCGAAGTGTTCCCAAGGTGCACTAAGCCAAATTTGGCAGCAATTTTTGGAGATCCATATCTCAGACTTCGTGAGAGATGTCAAAGATCCATGAAGTGCACAAGAACCATCATGGGAAGTCCTACAAGAACATTGATCAGTTATGGGAGATTCCACTCTGATTCCATTTGGTGACTAGATCTCGGTTGGTGCAAAAAGTGACATTGTTGTGATGACATGTAACTGATTGAATGTTTGATAATGTTGAGTTGAAGATGATGCAAGACATTAAATCAGTTAATGGTTTGTATTATCATTGATGTCAAATTGATATCATTTGTATGGTCATATACATAATGCTAAAGATTTTAGAGAATCAATGGAACAAAGGTTATACTTTCAACAATACATAAAAGTCAAGTATTCACTAAGTGACAGACCACATTGACAGAGTGCACACCATCGGTAAAGACAGAGATAAAGTCACAATGATACTCGATGAAGAAGAATAATAGTGTTGCCTAATAAGAAAGATCCAATGATACCCAATGGGTGGAGATCCCAAAGCTAACTAAAGTTGCACTGATGGAACTGGCAGTTGTCACTGGCAACGAACTGCAGAATCGACTGACAGAATAGAGAGATCAGAAAATGACAAAATATCTAGCTGGTAGAGCTTAAGGATAGACTTAACTAGTTGTTTTATTTTTTTTATTTGACCATAGTTAAGTAAGTGATTTAAAGATGATTTATACAGTTGGCAAGAAGATAACTACAAGATAAATCAGGAGTTAAAGCCATAAATCAATTTGATTGGATTGTTTTTCATGCCAAGAATCAAGAATCAAGAATCAAGAAGCAAGAACTAAGGAATATCATGTCTATATAAGAGAAAATCATAATTCATTTATAATAGGGGAAATCAGATACACGGGGGAGTGAATTGAGATAAGATGCTGAAGAGAAACTGATGAAGGATAAAATTCATGCAGTCCTGACCAATCAAGCTAAGGGAGAGCTAAAGAATTCTGCAGACACTGACACACAGTGAAGCACAACATCATAGAGGAGGAAAAGTGAAGTACAAAGAAAGTGAATTGATACATTGATCAGAAAGGTATTGTACATAAATAGATCTGAATATCTACAATTCAAGTTGCATTAGAAATAGGTCATTGTGTTTTAGTTTAACCATTGAAGCATTAAGTCTCTTAACATAGTAGGACTTAATAGTCTTTAATAATTGAGGTATATCCTAACAGATTACCAAAAGGTTGACTCATGATAGTAGCATCGGTCTTACCTAAAGCCTATTGATAGTCTAAGAAGGAGGCTGATTCAAGGATGGTAGTAAGATTAGCATAAAG
>MU228019.1:1819797-1839437 GCA_018584345.1 Thuja plicata
ACATACATAAATACAATGCATGATGTAAAGACATAATATGGAAATAATACATACATAGAACAAATGCCAAAGATATAATATGGAAATGATACATACATAACTTACACATGAAAAAGATAAAATAATCTGAAATGAACATGTAAATATGTATATATAAAATAGTTTTGTACAAAATGTGGCACATGTCATCTCCAAAAATTTACAAATTCAGTTCATGTCTAGATACAATATGGCATACGCCATCTCAAAATGTGCCATATGGCATCTCAACATAAGAAGTTCAACTGCAAATATTTCTAGGACATTCTATTCTACCGGTGGATGATCAAAGTGAAGTCTCTTCGAAATACTCTTTGGCTCTGATGTATCCTACATTCTAACAAAAAAGTGAAACACCAAGTTAGATTACTTAATTTATATGATTTCTACAAATAATAAATAAAAATTTAAAATCATAGTCAAGAATAATAAATATTTTTTAAAAATTGAACTCTCATGTACCTCACCTCTCGGTCTCCTCATGCGGTTAGGAGACCTAATATATGTCTTTAGTTGCGAAGGGACAATGCCACCAATGTCGACTCTGACCTGTATATATGTTTGCAAACATGAGATTTATGTAAGACTTATACTATTGCATGTTAAATCCTTGGTAGCAAATACATGTTTTAAATATAACTCAATTAACATCAAAACTTACCTCTTTTGAACTTTCTTCAGGAAATGTCAGTTGGGTCATCAGTGATACAAACCCTTGGCATGGTACCTCCCTCAAACTAGGGGTGACCTACAAAGTCAAACAGATAAGTTTCATACAATCATGACTTGATCATATTAAATATATACTTGATAGTAAAGTACACACAATTAAATTTAGAAATATACGTACTGTGGGGCTATCACTGTGAATTGAGATGCCTGTGACTCTATCATGGTGAATCGGTCTCACGACATTATCAGACACCACCCTCTGTCAAATAAAACATGTAATTAAAAATGAATATGCATAAGTGACAAGTATACATGTATGCTTAATCAATCTAAAATACTTAATTTCCTTCCCCTTGTCAACACCAGACACCTGAACCCCCTCACATTTCCCTCCAGTGGAAACTGATGAAACTTGCATCAGTATGTAATAAGATGATCATCAAAATTAGAAAATACATGTATACAATATTATAATAAAAGGAAACCAATGAGTACATTAAAAAATATGTACCGTGGAAGTGTCAAGGCCAAATGAAATGGCCAAAAGTGTGGACCCCTCCACCTGTGCCATCTCCTTCTCTGTCATCAACTGGATATAAATGAAACATGTATAAAAAAACATAAGTGGGCAATTATTATAAGAAAAATCTATTAAAAATATGAACATTTAAAATTAAATACAATGTAACAAGTTAATTGTTTACTCTTACCGTAACAGTAGGAGTCCATGGCTCTGTATGCCCCTGATGCACATTTCCATGGGGTGCTTCAGTGCTTGTAGTGTGCTGTGTAGTATCGTCCACCTCGAACACATAGTTAAATGCATCACTATCATTCAAGGGACCCAAGCACATATTCTTGCACATAACACAAGTATGAGGCACACAAACATGTGAGCTCGTGGAGGATTTGGAAGGGCCAGAAGTATTAGTATGAGGATGCAACAATGCCGTACTCTGCCTAATGAGTAGATAACTCAAGGCGTGAATGGCTTGAATAGTCTATGAGCTGGCCTTGGCAATAATGTCAGGATGGTGTATAGTGGGAGGTGGTGAAATCTTGGGAGGGTGGACATATGTGCGGGATTTCACGCGTTGTGTCCCTGGCCTGTCCTGGGGAGAACCTAAGCCTACGTGCTGGTTCTATCTGATGTTCCAGTAATTGAATTTGTGACCAAGAACAAATTCAACATATAATTTCCCAATGAAATAGAATGGGAAATCCAAATTTTTGTGGGGTGGTCTTTAAAAAACCATCCACTAGCGATCCCAAAATTTGTCACGTATTGCATCATTGGTACACCATTTAATTGGCAACTTGGTTTATTTAGGGTTCACTTTCAAACCAATTTTGAGGTCAACAAAAATGTTACATATGTCATGTTTTGTTATGTTTAGATCCATAACTTGATCGTAGTCAAGCCCATCATCAAATTGGGTGTGAATGGATTCATGCCAAAGAAGTGTAGCACTGTGTTGTTCTGTGAGTTTTTCCATGCTCTCAATAATGGAGTTTAGCGTGGAAAACATGGGATGCAAGGTGGGGATATTTTCATATGTGTTCTGATATCCTCTAAGCTGATTTAGATTATCTCATACAAGATCCTGTATTGGTCGAGGCTTTGTGAACGGTTGGTCTTTTGAAGGTGGGGGATTGTTTTGAGATGTGTCTGGATTGTTGGCAAACTGAGAGGGAGGGTTTTCAGATTGGTCTGAATCCATGTCTGATTCAAAAAAAAAATAGAACAAAAAATATAAATTTCAACTCTAGTTTATAATCAATTTTAAAAAACAATACACAATATCATATAAAAACTAGTTTTAAAAAAAAAAACAATAAATTTCAATGCAAAAGAAAAAAAAAAAGAGTGAAACTACAAAATTTCACTTACCTTGTGTACTATAGAAAATCTGATATCAGATAGGTATCGTATATGCAATTTTAGGGGCTTGGCTACTTCGTTGCTTCATCGTTTTCAATATGAAAATGTTGAACGCAGCCACGGGCAACAATATATTATGACTGATGAATATTGGATATCTGATATTATCAGATGTTCGATAATATCGAACATCAGATATTATCAGACATCCAATAATGCTTTAGCTTTGGATTTTGGCTTGGCCATGTGTACTGATACCCAGGCCTACTCAAAAGTCAACAAACTTTTGGGTGCACTTTTGGATGAGTGAAAAACAAAATTTTTCACATCGCCACTTTTTGACATACCATGATCCTGCACAGATCCAGGTTTCCTACATTGAATTTCCTTATGAGAATAATATTATAATGAAATCTTCTACTAGATTAAGATCTATTATGTTGATTTGATCGATTTCTACAATTTATCACTTTGTCCTAATTTATTGTAATTGAAACATTTAACATTAAAAGAGTATGATTTCTTACTTACCTGGGGTTTTACCAGAATCTTACCTTTATACTCTTTGTTTGATTCAATCTTGTCTCGACTTACCTGATTTGGTTATTTCCTTTTTCCTTCAATTTTTTGTGAGAACACTCACTAATTTCACAACCTAGGCCTTTCTTATCTACCGAAGAGCTTTGAGCATTTAGCTTTTCATCGAGCTTCTCTAAACTAGTTTTAAAAATTTCTTCTCTTTTCTTTGATTATTCCAAATATGTTCTAAGAGACTTAACTTCTTGTTCTAACTTCTTTCATTCATTAGTTTTGCCTTTTATCATATTATTCAAACATTTTTTAGAGTTTTCATCTTCTTCCCTTTTGGCTCTTAGATCAATGATAGTTTAATTTGCTAGCTTGAGTTCATTGCTAACTTCTTTATGCCTTGATTTGAATTTCTGAATATTTTTCTTTAATTTATGGATATAATCATTGGCCAATTGAATATTTTCTGATATTTCATTGTTCTCATCTTCAATAGATTCAAGATATTTATTTACAACCATAAACTAATTTTCATCCATGGTGGATTTAGGCGAAGTATGTTCAACCTTGTAGATCTCCTTTGAGATGTTAAAATCCTCCAAAGGAACTAGCTCTGGTACCAATTATTTAACATCTGGCATACTGAGAGAGGAGGTGTGAATCAATATACCCATGAAAAATTTAAAACATTTAAGAAACTATCAACATAACATAATTTAATTTTTCTATAAATGAAAGACCTAAAACCAAATGAAGAAACACTACATAAAACTAGATTTTTATCATGAGAATCCTAGATGGGAAAAACCATGGAGAGGGTTAAATCTCAAGTATTAGGTAATTGATTACTAAAGACATGGGTGACACACTTTCGAGGTGGCTCACTGTCGGTTGGCTCACTGTTGGTGGGTTCACTACCCAAATTACAAAAAAAAAAAATTAACTGATATTATGATATAGAAAATTTGAACCATAATGGATTCATCTACATATGCAAAAAATATAGTTCTCTCTAAAGCACAATATAAAATCACCATAATACATACAATAATCTTCTATATACAATAATAGATCACCTCTATAAGTCACATTATATCTATCATATCGCCATCTATCATTTGTATCATATGTTGGAATTACATCCAAAATATACCATCAATTGTATATCATTCTTCAATGTGAGATGTATATTTTTATGTCAACTGAGAAAAATATGAAGCTTATGAAAATACCATTAAAATATGTCTTATGAAAATACCATTAAAATATGTCGGTAAATTTTTCCATGTCAAAAACTATTTCTTTTGCAAAGCACAAATGGTCTGGACAAAAAGAATTATATGTCATGGAAGAGACAAGTGTACTCTAGTGATACTGATGTCAAAAAAACTGTTAACCGAGTCCAAATATGTAATCAAACAGAGATTGTACCAGAACATCAAGAGTGACATTAATGACAACCATAAAAGGGTAAGTTTATAATAAGCATATAATTCCTTGGACCAATGAACACCTTGGTTCATTTAGTACAAAACATAATGGGATAGGACCCCCAACTTCTACCAAAGATACTCAAATGTGTCCTTGCATAAGAGTTTTGTGAAAATATCTACAATGTTCTCTTTTATGGGTACATATTCTAAGGTGATACCACAATAATGTGTCCCACTTTTTGGCCAACTTTGACACTGAAATGAACATTCTAAATAAAACTTCTCTTTCAAATACCTATTGTCGTAAAACCATTAAGAATTTCAAGATGATGTAAACTAGTGACTTTTAGCATTTTGTTTCTAGTTTATAAATATATATTTTTTAAAAAATGGGAATTAATTTGTATCCATTTTTCCTTCTCCTTCAATTTTTTTTTTTAAAAAAAGGTGGCAGGGCCACTTGACATATTAATATAATAATAAACTGGTTCAAAGAGCTCCCAGAGAAAAGGACCAGTAAGAAAAACTCTGATAATTGCTCCTATACATAAAATATGAATTTTGGAAGAGTAACAATCCCTGATAGTCGAAGCTACTTCCAACCAAAAGTATGAGGAACCCCCTATGAATACCTAGCCCTAAACTTCTACAAAAATCCCTTAGGCATTACAAAAGAATTTAGAACAATACATGTGTAACAATTACAAAAGCCCATAGGAAAATAAAAGAGCCCTAAGGTGAATTACAAAGTTGACATCGAATACTAATAGCCCATAAATAGGAACAAACAAAAACTTCAAAAACTTTTGCCTGTCGCTAGATCACCATGAAGAAAAAATGCAGTGAAAAGGAGTTAAACACAATGCAAAGCTTTTAACTGCAGAGAGGGCTGAGCCCAAACAAAATTTGCACGGGATTAAAACTACAAAAACATAGCAAAAAAGAAACCCTGCAAAAACCATTAACTTTTCATAAGGACCAACGTAGTGTCACCCCCTGCCATAGGAGAAGAATCACCACCTAAACTAGAGGTCTAGATTGAGATCTGGGATGGGGTGAGAAGCCACCTCAGTACTATGAGAATGTAAAATAGGTGTGAAAGAATCAGAGGGTTCTTTAGCACCAGCAGAAGCGTCAAACTCAAGGAGATCAAGAATGGCAAAAACAACTTGGTGTACAACAGTTATACATTCTTTTGTGAGGGAGCCATTAAATTAATGGAGGGCTGATTTAACAGGCCTAAAAGATTGAAACTCGATGCCCTTCTTGATACTTTCAAGGATAATATATACACCATGGTGATTGAGGGCCGAGTGATGATGAAAAATACCACCAATGAGGCTAGGACCACCCCACAAATCGTATTTCTGCAAAGCCTTAGAAAGTTTATCTACCCCAAGTATCTCTGGCTTCACATGTCAAGATGCAATTAAACCCAAATGATATAGAGATTGTAAAATATCACAAACATTCAAAAAAAAACTGATAGAATCGGGGATGGGAAGATAATATGCTTACCAAACGGGAAAAGGATGTCATGGCCAACAATCCTTTTGATTCCCCATCAAATGTGTGGGCGATCACAAAAGAAAATTGTTCCTAACATATCATCTTTTACACACCCCAAAAAGGGTTGTTCTCAATCTTCCACCTCGAAGAAGATTCTATAGTTGCGAGGATAGTAGTCCATGTGGAGATCAGAACAAGAAGAGCAGACATCAACCCTAGTACTAATACCCACCACTGAACTCAGACGAATAGACATTGTAAGCTAATGTAATAGCCCTGCCTAAAAAACACTAGGAAGAAAACAAAGATAGAAACCAAATCCCCAACCAGTCACGAAAGAAGATGGAAAAATGATCTCCAAAATAACCTCAATGACAAAAAATGGGTGCAAAAATCAGAATATAAGGTCAGAAAAATGTCATGATTAACGTGCAATTAAGCACAAGATATTTAGTCCCGTCAAGATCACATAGTACTGTCAAGAAATAAATGACCAACATGTACACAAAATATGGAACATGCCACATAAGTGTACCACATACCAAATCAACTTCACAAAAGAAAGGAAAAGACCCCAAACCATCACATCACAAAATGAAAAGTAAGGAGAAAGAGAGATTACGCACGAGCCCATCAACCCAAGATGACGTAGAAGAAATGAGTGACAGCATAACGACCAACACCTCAGCATCTCAAAATTAAAATTTCAATCAAATCACATACTAGATTTCTGATAAAAATGACCAAAGGCTTACATAGGTCATGACGTATAGCTACAGGTCTAATCATAGACCAAAAAAGGACAATTTCAATGTCACAAGAATCATTATGTAGATTTGAGAAAATAACTGACATCAAAACCCAAATGAAACAATAGCCATCGTAATCATAAGTCATCATACTAGATGGAAAGAATAAAAATGAGGAAAATAAGAGACAAGAAAACTGAGTTTGCTCAACAATGCCTATCGAGAATGCATTTTTGAAGTCCGATGGAAAAATTAGAGCAACCCCAAAATCCATCAGTATATCCACACCAAAGTCCATTGGTATAGTATACACCGAAATCTGAAGGCCAACCTACACCATGTTTGTCAGTAAAAGTAACACAGAAAGTGCATCGGTAAATCTTACCGACAATCATCGATAGAGAATCACTGACCATCGTTGGAGAAGAAACCAAATCCATCAGAAGACACCGATCATCATCGGTGGAGAAACCAAAATCCACTAGAATTCACTGACCATTGTGAGAGAAGAAACTGAAAAAACTTTGGTGTACCTGCCTAACAACTTGGAGAGGGTGAAAACTCAGAATCAAGAGCCAAAGTCAAAGACATTAGAAATTAGAAATATCTAAACACCAGAGCACCAAGGCTGACACCAACAATTAATTCCCACTTTTAGCATTCTTCATTACAAATGATAGAGATTAGGGAGGGGAATTTATCAAATGAACATTCAATAGAAAGGGTGTCAAGATGGACTTTATCACCACCCATATTTTCTAAATAGTCCGCAAGAGAATTACCTTCCCTAAGGGTATGCGAGATAGGGAACTTATGGAAAGAATCAATAGGGGACCAGATTTGTTGCATTATGTAATTTAGCTTCCAATTGTGAATGCATTTATTAACACAAGCATTAATGATAACCGAAGAATCACCTTCAATATGATGGCATAAAATTGAAATCTTCTTAGCGAGGACTAGACCTTCAAACAGTGAGATAGCCTTTGCCATATTATTAGTATTATCAGGAATGGGTGAAGCTTTCAAAGCCAGCACTTGCCCTAAATGATTTCTGAAACAAATTGCAATGCCTGCAACACTAGGATTACCATGAGAGAAGCCATCAAAGTTTAATTTGATGAAAGGGGACTGAGGGGGCTGCCACTTGACCAAAGATCTGTCAATGGGGACTTTCCTAATTCAAGGAAAGATAGGAGAAGAGGGGAGAGAAAGAGATTTCCAAGAAGTTAGAACTTGACTATGCCAAGAAGAGAAGACAACATTTGGGTTAAAATGGGAATTGATAGTGATATTAACCTATTCTAAAATATGCTTCTCAATGGTAGATAGAACTAAAGAGAGATCAGAAACTGAGTTAGAGAATATCCTTTTATTTCTCTCCCACCAAATCGACCAGATTATAGTGGATGGGGTAATAATCCATAAACAAGAAAACAAGGATTGGGAATACAACACCGACCAAGATTGAAAGAGATCCCATAAAGAAGAAGGTAGTGGAAGAGCCAAGTTCATCTTATTCATGACAAAAGCCCAACATTGGGAGGAAAAAGTGCATAAAAGAAACAAATGATCTATAGAATCAACACATTCCCCACAAAAGATACAATTAAAGGGAGTAGAAATTTGAATTTTGACCAATCTTTCACTGGTTAGGATCCTATTTTGAATGGAAAGCCAGGAGAAGGCCCCTGCTTTAGGCAAGACAGCCTTATCCCAACAAAATAAGAACGCCCAGTGGTAATTAAACTGACTGTTCAAATGACGGATAGAATTATAACTCTCCTTAACTGAGTATTTACCATTCTTAGCAGGGCACCAAATCAGGCGATCCGAGTTATTAGAAAGAAAGACTACTCTAGAAGAGAGGATAGAGTTTAAAGTCTTAATGTGATCAGGATAAATTGGGAGAGAAGAGGGATATTTCCAAACTACCTTACGAGAGAAAATATCTACATGATCTATATAGTCTACCAATTTTTCACCCAAAAATTGGATGAAGGTATTCATAACCTCAACAAGCAAGTTAATAGAGGCTAAAGGGGGGAAGCCATTCCAGGAGTCTGCCCAAAAAGACACAAAATCCCCATTTTGAACCTGTCAGGACAAGAATTTAACTACAATATCTCTTGAAGAGATCATAAAATTCCACGTGGGAGAACCTAAGGGAGGGTTAGAAATGGAGAAGATTCTAGATGGATCAGGGGAATCTAAATAATTAGCTTGCAAAATCTTGCACCAAAGGGAATGGGGTTTAGAATACAAGTTCCAAATCAACTTGCCTCCAAAAACTTTGTTTCTGGCTAGAAGATCATGGAGCCCAGCACCCCCTTCCGATTTATCCAATGAGAGTGTTTGAAGGGAGATAAGAGGAACCTTGTTTTCATTGGTCATATTGGTTGACCAGAGGAAAGAATGAATAATTTTTTCAATTTGGGCAATAAAAGACTTAGGAGCATGAAGGACTGAAAATTAATAGTTAGGAATGGTTGACAAAATAGTCTTGATTAAAATAATCCTAATAGACATAGACAACCACTGATATTTCCAAGAAGTAATCCTATTTTTGAGCCGAGTGATGAAAGACTCCTAGAAGGAAGGTTTGACTTGACCTTGGAAAAAGGGTATCTCAAGATAAGTTGATGGCAGGGTGTCCAAAGAAAACCCAAGGATGGCTACAATTTGATGTTGTATGATGGTTGGAGTAAAGAACATGAAAATTTTCAACTTTGAGGGGTTAATGATTTGGCCAGAACTAGAAGAATAAAGGTTGAGAACATTTTTAATACACTTGGCTTCCTGAATGGTAGAGCTGCCAAAAAGCAAGGTATCATCAGTGAAAAGGTTGTGAGAGATGATTAAATCTGTATTAGGAATTCTAACACATTTCCAATCTGAAAGAAGGACATGCTTCTGAATAGTATGACTCAAATCTTCTGCCATAGCAACAAATAAGAATGGAGAGATAGGATCCCCTTGGAGAACACCTTGAGAAGCTCAAAAAATTCTCGAGAAGGAACCATTAATTATAACAGAGAAGGAAGCTCTAGATAGGTAGTTTTTAATCCATTTACAGCAGAGACAAGAAAAGCCAAATTTTCTGAGAACTTTGAAAAGGAAGGACCAACAAACCTTATCATAAGCTTTCATCATAAATAACTTTTCCACAAATGAAGGGATTTGGTGTGTCTCTATGGAATGAAGAACTTCAAGAGAAACTATTGCCCCATCAGAAGTTTCTCTTCCTGGAATAAAACCTCCCTGCTGAAGCGAAATAATCTTAGAGATTAGAGGTTTAAGCCTTAAGTATATAGCTTTGGTAATGATCTTATAAATCAAATTACAAAGAGAAATAGGCTGAAAGTCTGCAAATGTCTAGGGTGTTTTAGACTTAGGAATTAGGATGAGGTTGGTAGTATTGAAATTTTTGAGAATGAAGCCTTTTGTGTGAGATTCTTCCAAAATAAGGAGGAGATCAAAACTGAGGACATCCCAGCACTTCTGATAGAAATGAATAGTGAAACCATCAGGACCAGGAGATTTATCTGACACCATAGAGAAAAAAAATAGAATGGAATTCCTCGAGACTAAAAGGCTTCATTAGAGAGTCATTATCAGAGTTAGAAATAAGGGGAGGAATGACTTGTAGAAGTAAATCCATAGCTGGTAAGTCTTCTACTGGTGGGTTAGGGGTAGCGAGAAGGTTAGTGAAAAAAGAGACTCCTTCATCAACAATTTTTTGCGGTGAAGACAAAAGAGAGCTAGATACAACATCTTCAATGGTGAAGATCGAAGAGGAAGCTTTCTTAATTTTTGCAAATGTATGAAAGAAATTAGTATTCTTATCACCTTCCTTCAACCAAAACTCTTGAGATTTTTGTCTCCAATATATTTCTTCTCTAGAACAAATGATATCCCAGTAGGCCTAGAGGCCTTTCTATTTAGAAGCAGAAGCTACATCTAACCCAAATTTGACTATGTGCTCTGATAAAATGGAAAGCTTACTTTCCACCCTACTCTTTTCTTCAAAGAAATTCTTAAATACCTCTTTGTTCTAGACCATAATCTTATTTCTAACAAAGTTTAATTTTTATGGAATTGAAACATTCTATTACCTTTAATAAAAGGGGCAGAAACCCACCATTGACAAAGAAGGGAAGCAAAATGGGGATATGTAAACCACATGCTTTCAAATTTGAAAGAAGATTTAGGTTTAGAAATATGAGATGGAAGCAAGAGGTTAAGGGAGATGGGGAAATCATTTGAGATAGGAGAAGAGAGAATCTATGATGTCAATTTGAGATTCATAAGACTAAAGTCATATGAAAGAAGAAATCTATCTAGTCTAACAAAGATCGGGGAAGTTGATCTATGATTTGACCAAGTAAAGGAACCATTTCCCAGAAAGATATCAAAGAGGGCATTATTATGAATGAAAAGATTGAATTCCTCAATGATGCACGGAGACGTAGGATTTCCACCACATTTTTCAAGGTCAGATTTGATGGCATTGAAATCACCCCCTAAGATAACTGGAAGATCCTTGATATAAACAATTTGGGTAGTAAGGGTATCCCAAAGGGCCAGTTTGTCCTAAGGGGAAGAAGGACCATACACATTGAACAAAAAAAATTTGAAATCAAAACATGAAAAATTCATCATCTGCCAGTTAAAATCTGAGAATAAAAGTTCACCCTTAACAAATTTAGGATTTCATAGTGTAATTAGACCCGCAGACGCACCAGAAGAGGGAACAAGAAAGGGTACCTAGCAGGCCCATTTAGCAATAGTCTTGTCAAAAGATTTTTGAGACAACTTAGATTCTTGAAGAAGAAATATATCTACCTGAGAGGAATCAACAAAATTTCTAACCCGACACCTTTTGTCAGGGGCATTTAAGCCCCTAACATTCTAGGACAAAATTTTCATGAGGGGGTAGGGGAGTGAACCGTACTCCTCCTTGTTCTCATGATAAGGGAAAATTTATCTAGAATTGTAGACTAGAGGCCAGCTTCGACTTCAATTTTAGTTTTGGCCACTAGGGGACTTCTACCTCTCTTCTTAGGAGTTTTAATCTCATTGTCCTGCAGAATGGGAGAGAGGACACTAGGGGTCTAGGAAATATAAATATTTTGAGAAAAGTCAAAGCCCTTCCCACCATGGCTTGGAGTATCCTCAAAGGTCACAGCCAAAGCAGGGGGAGAAGAAAATGGTTCAGCCGCAACCTCAATGGCCACTTCCTCATAGATTTGAGAGGATACTGAAATCAAAATATTGTCACACATTAATTGAAGAACATGCTCAGGTACCAGGGATCGATGGGAAGGAGGGACCAAAGAGAATGGTTGGCTATTGAAAATAAGGTTTTGGATAATACAATCTTCAAAGAAAGCAGAGATAGATGAGCGGGGAAGAATCAGGGGCCGATCAACCCAAAGAGAGGCAGGAATAGGGAAAGCCAAAACAAGATTGTAGGGGGAAACAATCAAAGAAGAAAAAAGAGAAGGCGGGCCAGGGGAGCCCAAATTCACCCAAAGGGAAAAGTAAACACATGGGACCTTGAAGATAGTAAACGGGGGAAAAAAGAAAAAATTAGAGAAAGAAGAGAAAAGGCGAAATTGTTGGTGTCAGAAGAGATGAGAAAGGGAGCATGTTTACAAAGAGGGTGAGAAGAGATAGAAAAATTAACCTTCAAATAAGGCCCAAACAATGATGAAGAGTAGGATTACATATTACAAAAAATACGGGGAGAAGGGAGATACTCCAAATCAAGAGCATTCAGATTAAAAATAGGGACCTAAAGAGAACGAAAGGGTGGAGAGGGCCGAAGATGAGAGGAAGGGCATGACCAAAAAGATGATGATGTGTTTGAAAAGAACACCTTGGAAGCCTTAGATGAACCCTAACATTTGTGTGACGGATGACCCAATGAGACACCCAAAGCAATAATAAGGGAGGGATCGAAGATAATGATCGGCTGAATCTAAGTCTTGAATTTTCAGCAAACAGAAAGGTGGGAAGGGATTGGCTTGGATTGATTGAGAAGAAGGCAAACCTGAACAGGAAGATGAGGATGAGAAAATGGGGAGAAGTCATACTTCATGAAAATACCTAATTTGTTAGCAAAAATTTACACCAACAAGGGATCTCTATACTCAAGAGGGAGATTGGGGAGGGCTACCTAGTAGGGCATAAAATAAGGACGGATAGATTTGACATCAAATTTCAGAGTCCAAGAATAAGTAATAATGCCAATACCATTGTAGAACCAGCCTTTAAATTTATGAATATCTTCCCTAGCCTGTGATGAATAAAAAATGGCTACAAAAAATAGAGAACCTTTTTCATAGAGAAAAATCTCTTTGAGACCCGACCATGAATCTTGAGCCCATGACAAAAGCAATTGAAAAGGGAGAAAATAATGAAGCTTACCAATTATTGCAAAAGATCGAAGGTAGTCCACTGTAGGTTGGATCATGTGAGATGGTAGAGCAACCTGAGGTTTCAGAGGGGGATGAGAATGACAGCCCAAAAACTCCAAGTCTCGATTCTACAAAGGCACCTTAGGAAGGGGGGTTAGTTGATCTGAATTTGGTTTGAAGGGAGATCAAGATTTAGGCACGATTTTAGGGCCATGAATTGGGGTGGAATTTAGCCAGGAAATAAAGGATGGAATAGGGGAGGAGGGCTCAGAAGGGAAAGGACTATTGAGGGGTGAGCTGGTTGGAGAAAAATCAGGTGAAAGGGGAGGGGTGCCATCGCAGATATCAAAGAGCGGGGGAGGAGAGAGAGGTTTGAGTAATTTAGGATGATTCCTAAAGGGAATTTTTTACAATGGTAGTTTCTTTGTAGGAGGTGGCCCTAAAATACCATGAAAAATTGAAGCCCTAACAATTTTTGACACCCTATGTGAAGGGTAGCAGGGTGGCCACTGGAAGCTACGGAAATACTGAGAGGTAGGCTACTTACTGATAACACAATCCTTCCATCTACCATTCTTGAGAACCCATTGAGGAGTATGCCCTATGATCTTTGATCTGGCTAAGTCATCATCATCAAAAGGAGTGTCACCCCATTTGACCTTAACTGTGTCTACCTAGGAGGATTCCTCGCCAGGAAGATTGTTGTTGATCGTTTCATTGAGGCCGTCGGCCACTTTGTTTGAAGCAACACCCTTTGTTTGTATGACTACCGATGGATGAATTGTTTCCTATGAATCCCTTGCTTGTGAATCTATTCTTCCAAGATGTTTCTCCTGAGGTTACGCCATCAATTTAATGGGCACACAAAAAAAAAAATTCAATAAAGACAATGTAATTATTTGTCTGAAAAATTTGCATTTTTCAGTAGTGACTCTCACTTTGATAAACATAACTTTTTTTATAAAATTGAAAAGAATGTAATTATTTTGAATTTATATTTGTAACACCAATATCTAGATAATATAATTTGGTTTCATTCAATTTGGTTGAATATCTTATAGTTTATTAAGTTATGAAGTGACATTAACTATAATTTGGACATAGATTCACTTGGATCGCTCTAACTCTATCTGTATATATCAAAATTAATTTTTTTTTTTTTAAGAAAGGTAACATAAATACCTATTTCCTAGATATTTTTCATATTTTTTTTTTCTTAATTTACTATTTTTCCAAAAGCATCAAACAAAGAAGTTGCTAAATGGTCAGACAACCTATGTTTAGTAAAACTTAGAAGAAAAGTCATAATAAACTCAATATATATATATAAATAATAATGATTAGAAATATTTCCCTGACTACTATCATCATGTGTTTGGATTTTTCAAATTAATCTATTTGATCCCACAAAAATTTAATGTCAAAGTGATTTATTGTCAGCATTTTGATGGGTGCAAAGGAGACTCGATTATAGGTGTGAGTGAGGAGTAGAGAGATTATACCAAAGATATTTTGATCCAAGAGGATTTTATCTAACCATTTTCAATTTACTTCTTGAAATGGGATCTCTCAAGGCTTAAATCATCATATTTTCATAAAAAATGTGTAATTTCAACAAAAATTAGGTTCTTCAAAAAAGTGGGACACACTATTGTGAGACCACCCTTTAGCTTCACCATAGTTTTTATTACCTTATCCCTCAAGAAGTGATATCTAAATTCCATATGCTTTTTTATGGAATGTTGTGTCAGATTCTTGTAATTGTTTATAGCACCGATATTATCACACATAGTTGAGATCAAATCCTCAAATGATATGCCAATATATTTCAATTTTTGTTTCATCTAAAGAACTTGTGTGCAACAAGAATATGATGCAATATATTCAGCCTTGAAACAGTAGATAGAGATACAAATTTTGGTTTCTCACTTAACTAAGCAACCAACCAGAAGCCAAGGAAATAACCTCCACCACTCATACTTCTCCAGTTATCAATACAGCTGGCCCAAACAACATCAGTATAGGTTGTTATAATAAATTTTAAGTCCTTAGGATACCATACATAATGTTTGTTCTAGTAGCAGTCATGTGTAGAAATCCTCCAATCATTTACATGTGTTTACTTGCATTAGCCTTTGGTGAATCATCTTCTTTTATTAACTTGAATATGGTAACAATAGGTGTAAAAACGGGTTTAAAATTCTCCAATCGAAACTTCAATATTTCTTTCACATACTTGGAATAAGAAATGAAAATTCCTTTACTGTTTTGATTTACTTGTAATCCATGAAATAAATTTAGCTCACTAATCATAGACATTTTGAATTCCTTCTACATTTCATTAGAAAAACTTCTACACATATCATCATTTTTGCTAAATATTATATATCATTAACAGGTGTGTGCACCAAGTTGTGGACCAAAAAAGTGGAGACATTTAAAAAAAATTCAAATTTCATATAACTCGATCGGGTTATTGAAATTTTGAAATTGTACTAGGCTTGGTAACCAGGCCTAGACAATATTATTAAAAAATTTAAACTTTCTAAGAACCCGATCGAGTTCTGAAATGTTTCAATTAACCCGATCGGGTTATTAGACATATAATATATTCTAAGAAACTGACCGGGTTATTAGAAACATATTATATTTTGGACAACCCACGGTTTAGGCCATTTCTAATGCCTAAACCACATAGTAGCAAAGCCTTGGCCATTTCCAAGCAATGGCGCCCCGTAAGAAAGATATGTATTGTTTTTTTTATTGTTTTGTTTTATTTTTTTGCATTTTTTTTTATCAAATTAGGTTATGATATTGATTTTTGTTTCCTTTTCAATTAATTTTATATCAGATTCATCAAACAAACCCATAAGAATAAAAATAAATGAAAGATCACCCCCCATAAATCCTTCTCCATATTATCCTCATCCACCACCATTGCAACTTGATAACCCTCCTCAAAATCCTCCTTGTCGACCACCATCGCCACCCGTAAACCCTGCTCAAAATTCTCCTCATCCATAGCCACTGCCACCCATAAACCCTCCACATGTTCCATTAGATCATGAAAATGCAATACATGAGGACCTCGTGCAACGCCTTAACCAAAATAGTGCATAAATTAATATATTAGTCAATAGGTTGAAGGCTTCCGGTCTTCAGCATCAGTCTACCCTTGCCACTACATTAGAAAAAATGTTCAATAGTGCAAATGATGTGTCTCAAGCGGTGAAAAAATTGGGTTCATAGAGGGGTAGGTGTCATACATATTATGCTAATGGTTTATCATATGAGGATGTGGAAAGAAAAGGCATATAAAAATGTTACATATGTGCCCTTTTTACCAATCCTAATACTAGCAATTCCCTAAAAGTTAATACAAAAATGGTTTCCCATACATTGGTGTGTTCATAGGGGGGTGAAATCAGCTTTTTGGGATAGGTGGTACATGGTATTTGACCAACCACCTTGTAATAATAATGAGGTGCTTTTCTATTTTTTGAGGAAGCTATACTATGAGTTTATCTTTGGCGAGAAGTTGAATTACTTTGACTTTCATGAGTTCTAGGGTAGAGGGAGAAGCTCTGTGTAGGATAGACTTGGGGCACATAGGATTACCCAACCACAAGAAAGGAGGTGTACTATGATAAAATCCCTCATTCATGTTGTGGTCCCAGTAGTGGTGAAGGAGTCTAAGGATATACAGACTCTTCATGTAGCTGCATCATTGACTGATGTTATTATCCAGCATGGCACTTAGTTAGTTGGAGATGATGGATCAGTGCTTATGCCACCTCCATCTTCATCAAATGTGCCATTAGGGTCATCCCATCTAGTGCTAGCTCTGTTGTCATCAGATGCACCATTAGGATCATCTCATCTTGTGTGATCTCCATTATCATCAAATACAATTGCAGGGTCAACCCAGCCCATTGAGCACATCTGCATCAATTGTAATGGTATATGTGATGGGGTAAATAGCCAGGTGAGTGTGGATGGTTCGACATCCCATTTATGTGTACATTACAGGAGAAGATGTCAGGCATCCACTACTGAGGATGTGGCCCTCATAGATGATCTATTGTCAATGGTACATGGTACAGAGATGACACAGGTTTGTTTAAATTTGTGTTTTGACATGTTATTTTAATTAATTACCTAAATATGTTAAAAGTAAATAAAATTTTATGTATAGAAGAATCTAAATTGATACATGAATTATATGCATTTCAGGGTGTAGCTGGTGGTACAAGCACACCAAGGAGTGCTTGTTATAGTACACGTAGATAGGTAGCTCAAACACCTGAGGTAGTGTTTTATAAATATTCCTAAAATAGAATAGTACATTGTTTTGGAAATATCATATCTTAATAATTTGTATGGTGGTAACTTAGTGTATGTTTGTTTTCTATTTCTTTATGGTCATAGAATTTTTCTAATGTAATTCAACTCAAGGATTTCACTTCCTTGTCTAGCCAGATCATGACTCAAATTGATTTAAACTCCCGCCCTCCATCCTTGGACTTAATTAAACTAATACTAAACTCATACATAGACTCATACCCCAACCAATCACTTATTGGATTCTGAATACACCTTGAAAATCATTCAAAACATCCAACCATTATTTTTTTACTCTTATTTCTTATTCAAAATCATGAATTTACAATCTCTGATTGTTCACTGATTGTGATTATCCTTAATCCTTCAATACACCTCCATGGCCTTCTAAAGACTCCCAACATATAACTTCTAAGACACCTCAATAACCCCTCAACTTATCACAAGGACCTTATCTTATCGCTCAAAGAACATTCACTTTCTAGTTTAGTAAACTTTACTCTCTGGCATTTCACTGTCATACTAGGACAGTCCCCATATACTAGTCTATATCTTCACCATAGAGAAGAACCCAACTAATCCCTAGGTTCATAAGCACCCCAAATATTTTCATCACTGCCCATACCACCTACTCTAATGCAAGTGTGAAGAGTATGATGATCCAATCACTGAATCCCTTAACTCTCTATAAAGAGTGGAAAACCTCTTACCATAGTGTACCAATCCCATGACCATAGTGTACCAAGTGGCTTATAAGTGCCCAAACTTAGAACTAGGTCTCACAATTGGATCTCAATGATAGACTAATTCTAAAGCCTTGAACTAAAATATGTCTTGGGTCCCTTTGGGCCAAGAGTGCATTGAGAACATCAAGGGTCTACAATCTTCATGAGACTCCATGTGCTAGGAGGTGCTCCTACACCATATTCTCAACCTAAAAACACTCTAAATCCCTCCAGGATAAGGGTAAACACACTAAAACATACTCATTGCCATACTACAACACTCCCATTACCTGCTACAAAAGTGGTCCTGACCTTTGACCCCCATGAATACAATCCAGACCATCCTTCTTTAACTGTGCCTACAAATTTGTTAAAGAATAGTCTTGTGTGTGAAAGAAGAGTTCAAAATTTTATAATGTAATAATGGTACATAATATTTTATTATAAACTTATGATAATAGAGTTTTGGATCATCATCATTTATTAAATTCAAGTGAATCATAATCTTCATTCTAAACTATTTCTTATATATTTATTTGGTGTTTTATAGGGCTTGTCAGGGGCTCAGATTTTTGAGATTGAGGATGTCACCCTTTCTGCCATTGACTTTGTCATAGAGAGCTATGTGGTATCATTTTTCGCACACCTCTTGTTTATAGTTTTAATTAAACTGATGTGGTATCATATTATTTCTCTTATGTTAATTTTGTTTTTGTTAGCCTACCCCACTAAACTTGAGGTCATTAGAAAAGACGAAGAAATCACCGGGGACATTGAAACAAAAAAAGGTAATTAAGTCTAGTTTAAGTATATTTGTTGAAATGTATTAAGTATCAATGTAGTCTATATTGATGAATGCACTTGACTTATTTATTGTACATGTAGAATCAATTGGGTTTCACTAAATTGGTGAATTCCCTAGACATTGCTGATGTTCAGGAGAGGGAAGAGGTAACACATTTTCATATTACTTTCAATTGTATTCTTGTTTGTTCAAAATATTTTAGAAATCATGTTCCTCTATTAGAATGTCATTTTCTATGACTTTCCATATGGGAATCGGTCATAGCTACCTTAGATGAGGCGAACCCTTCTCCACTTCCTAGGGATCCCTTGCCTACCACAGGAGATCTAGCTGTGGTACACATTTTATTTTTAGTTCATGCATTTTTTATTTTTTAGTATTTCTTATTTATAACATGTATTTTGTATTATTTTTTCTATTGTAGGACCCTTCACCACTTCCTGTCATTCCTCTACCTGGCCATTTTTCTAGGAGTCCCTCTTGCCCACTATGGAGCCCATTTCATTTATCAGTCAGCCCAAGCATACGAGATCTA
>MU228019.1:1859932-1871779 GCA_018584345.1 Thuja plicata
TTAATTTGATCATAGGGTTTGTTTAGCCAATAGATATTTAGGAATTAAATATAATGTATGATTAATACAAATTTAGGATTTTCTGCATTTGACACTCAGGTCAAGTAGAGTCAGTGAAAACTCAGAATTGCCTAGTACAATAGGACTTTGATGATTTAGAAGAATGACAAATGCAAAAAAATTGGTTAGAGTTTCAAGATGCCAATTTTGGGGTGTTACATATACTACAATATGTATGGATTCTCTCCAATAGTTCTTTGTTAATCCCGTTTCCTTAATAATTGTTCTACCCACCTCTTGAACTGTATGATTCATCTTTTCTACCACACCATTTTATTGTGGTGTTTGTGGCGTGGATAACTATCTCTTTAATTCCATGTTCTCACATAATTTGTTAAATTTATCATACATAAATTCTCCTCCTCTATTAGACTTCAAACATTCAATTTTATATCAATTTTATTTCAACTCTTGCCTTGAATATATTGAATTTTTTACTTCCTCTGATATTTCTCTTCAGAATGCAACCCATGTAAATGTATAATAATTATAAACCAAAATCATGAAATATTTATCATCTTCTAAGCTCCTCGTTCTTGTTGGACCACATAGACCTTTATGAAGAAGATCCAACAAGATGGTATAAGTTTGTTCCTTTCCTTTTTAATGATGTTTTTTTTCTACTTTCCTTTTGACATCCTTTGCAAATAATAATTTCTTGTTTTCTCAGTCTTCATAAATCTGTCACATCACAAGTCAAACTTATTCTTACCAAATTATCAAAGTTAATGTGATACATCCTTTGATACCAAATCCACATGTCATAGATCTATGTTACCAAGCCTTTCTCTATAGCTCCTTGCAAATGATACATATTTCCTAGTGTCCTCCTTCGAGCAACAATAATAGTCCCATACTTCTTCTAGATCTCACAACTGTTATCCTTAAAAAAATAGTTGTAGCCAATTTCGCACATCTGTCCAATACTCAAAATATTATGATATAAACCCTTCACTTAATAATCATTTTTAGTGTGATTATTTAGGCCAAAAGTAAGAGAAATAATTCCAAAAATATATAAATTTGTATTATCTCCAAAACTAATGGTTCTAAATTCATATTTTTCAGGTTTTACAAACTTACTTTTGGCACTAGTCATTTGATTTGAACAACCACTATCAATCAACTATTCATCTTTATTTCTTCTAACATATAAGGTAAAAATGTTAGAGTTATCAAATCTATGTTCATCTTCCTCTGCTAAGAACAAGTAGTCCTCGTCTTTTGATTCATCATTTGATATACTAGGGTGAACCCACAATAGTGGGTAATTTTTTTTGGAGGAAGCAATTCATCCTGAAATTCACGAAGAGACAGATTTAGTCAGGTACTTTCGATAGAAAGTACTTTCTATCGAAAGTAATTAGTTTATTTCTATCAAAAGTCATTGAGTAAGGGTAATTTGTAGAAGTTTACAAAATCCTACAGATTTCATGGCTTTGGGGCTCAATCGCAAGGCTCAAATAGAATAATAAGGATATGCCCTTTTTCATCTCACAAGTATTCAAACAAGCTTTCTAATAATTATAGATTTGACATTTTTTGAGTTTATTAGGTATATGATTTTCGACGTTAATCGAATGTAGGTTTTTTATTAAATAAACCTCTGAGTTTGACGTTCAATGAAAAATAGTAGAAAACATAATTATTTTTTTGAAAATTAACAGTGCCCTTCGTCTTCAAGTATACTTTCTATAAAAAAAAAAATTGAAAATCGATAAATACACAACAAATTATAAGCTATGTAGTCAAGGTATGTCAAAATTATAGTTTAGTCAACTTCAAACATTAATAAAATATACAACAATCATGATAATATCATCAAACCAATTGCATGCCATCCATATGGATGTTACAAAACTAAATTTGAAATAATCACACTGATATCTATTTTAGAAAAAAGTTATGCTCTATGAAAATAATGTAACTCTTTGAAAATGACATTTTCATAAACATACCATTTTTCGTTCGAGAAAGAAAAAACCATTCAAATCAATTCAAAAAAATATTAAAAATATATTTGGAATCTAGACAGAAAATCCTAAAAGACTCTAGTTTACTTCATCTTCTGATTTCAAACAGTTTCACGACAATATGCGCCCGAATCTAAATTTTTTTATTCAAAACATAGAGTTCAGTGTCCGTTCAAGAAAAAAAGTGTAACCCACTATTGTGGGCTCACCCACTATCATTATCATTGACATAATTAGATTTCTAGTTAAATCTCCTACACTTTTGTTTTGTTCCCTTTTCTAGAGACCTAGTAGAAATATGTTAAATATTTCTACATCTAAAGAATTTAAGGGGTAACATACCTTTGTATTTTCCAATACCTTTCTTGAGTTTTCTAGTAAAGTTCACTTCCAACTCATCAAAAATTTCATCATCTGGATCATCTTCTGTCTATGTTATTTAAAGTATCGATCAAAATTCTCCTCATCTTTTCAAAACTTCCTTATCCTAAATGAAGTCAAGGTGCCAAAGAGTTTCTCTCTAGTAAACTTCTTCAGATCATACACTTATTCAATAACAAAGATCTTATCACTGTAACTCTCCAATAAATTCATCATATTCTTCTCCATAATGTCTTCATCTATCAAGGTACCTCCTTGATTTATGACCTCATTTACTACACTGTCAATCTACTGAAAACAACGTGTTATATCTTCATTTTCATCCATCTTTATGTTTTCATATCTACGCTTAGGAGCCAACTTCTTTGATAACTCAACTCTAACATTCCTTCATAAATCTCTTTTAAGTTTTTCTAAACATCATAAGAAATTTTGTATGAAATTAATTTTGCAAGCTCACTTTTTGATAAAGCACTTAAAATAACATACCTTTCCTTTACATTTTCTTCACAGACTGAAACCTCATCAGGAGTAGAAAGTTCACCCACATTTTTTTGGGTGAAACATACTTATTCTCCACATTTCTTCAAGTGTTGAAACTCAGAAATTATGTAACTCCTCATCCTTTCTCTCCATGTATTGTAGTCAGATCAATCAAACATAAGTATGTTTAATTTGTGCACCATCAGATCTACCTCAGGCGATAAAGTTGTATACTAAGGAACCAAATCTTTGATACCAATTGTTGAATATGTTGAATAATTGAGAGAGGGGGTGAATTAGTTCTACAAAACTATTCCTTTAATCTAACTTCAACTAGTAATACTAATCAGGAATTCACATATAATTAAAATAGATGTAAACATGGAAAATATAGGATAACACCATGCATAATGAACACCATTTTTTTATGTTGAAACCCAAGGTGAGAAAAACCACAATGAGTTATTATTAAGCATAAAATACTAGTTAATGTGATACTGATTAAGGTAATTTTTACAAATTCTCACTGTAGGTAAGGCTCATTATTTGTTGGGTTAACTACCCTAGATACAAATTAGTTATCAGATCCAATAGAAAAATTACTAACTTCCAATACATGTGATACCGATTAAGAAAGAGGTGCTCATATTGCTGATTTAGGAAAAATCTTGGATCGCATGGAACAGTTCCAACTCTAACTCAATCCAAAGAAATGTGCCTTTGGGGTTCAATCAGGGAAGATCCTAGGATTCATAGTATCGACAAAGGGGATCAAGGTAGATCTGGCAAAAGTAAAAGCTATTTTGGAAATGACTCCTCCTCGTAACATCTGTCAAATGAGGACACTACAAGGGAGACTCCAGTCTATCAGGAGGTTTATGTCCCAACTTGCAGATAAGGCGCAACCCTTTACTAGGCTGCTACATAAAGGGGTTACATTCAACTAGGATGAACACTGTGAAGCCAACTTCAGGGAATTAAAAGTGTACTTGGCTGCTCCACCAATTCTTATCGCACCTATTCATGGAAAACCTTTGCTCCTATATATTTCAGCTACAGCTACATCCGTAGGAGTACTACTGGTGCAAGAGGATGAAACAAAGGAGTGAGCTATCTACTATATTAGTAGAACTCTATTCACTTATGAGCTCAATTATAGCCTTATTGAGAAAGCATGCTTAGCAGTTGTCTTCGCATCACAGAAATTAAGACACTATATGCTTTCACACACAGTCAAGCTCATAGCTAAGATTGATCCTCTGAAGTATCTTTTAAGCAGAACAACATTAACAGGCCACTTAGCAAAATGGGTCCTCATTCTCAGTGAGTTTGACATTGAGTATGTTGAATGAAGGGCTATCAAAGGATAGGTACTTGCAGACCAACTGGCTGATTCACCACTCCAAGATGATACACCATTACTCATTGAATTTCTTGATGAAATAATTATGCATCTCACCGAACATTCATGGAAGATGTACTTTGATGGGTCATTCACTCAATAGGGATCTGGAGCCGGGGTTCTCTTCATTACTCCACAAGGATATAAGATTCCCAAATCTTACAAATTAATGTTTCCATGCACCAACAATATCTCTGAATATGAAGCCTTGGTCAATGGTCTCAAACTCGCCATAGAATGGAAGATCATCGAGCTACACATATATGGTGACTCCCAACTAGTTATCAATCAAATCAATGGGGAATATCAAACGAGAGATGAAAAATTGGTGCCCTACAAACAACTAGTTGATGATTTAGGGAAATACTTTGTCTTCCTCACCTTTCAGCAGATACCAAGATCATAAAATAAAGCTGCAAATGCTATGGCTACCATGGCATCCATGTTACAACTAGAGGAACATCAATTTCACTGTGACTTCTTGGTGGAAGAGATATCATATCCCACTTTTGCCAATCCAAACTATCAGGTAATATGTGCCTTAAATACTCCCGTTCAATCTCGATATGCCAGTATTATTGCCTATCTTTCAGACCAAACCATTCCCGCCAATCTATCTAGAAATGAGAAACGATCCCTGATTAGGACAGCATCGCGTTACGTCCTCATAACTAACAACCTATATCAACGTAGTCTCGATGGTACACTTCTTTGATGTTTATAATTAGAAGAGTCCGATATAGCTTTAAAAGACGTCCATGAAGGTATATGTGGATCACACTCGAATGGCTTTTCATTAGCTAAAAAGGTGCTCAGAGTAGGCTATTATTGGCCTACAATGGAGAAAGATGCTATTCAATTTTCCAAAGCATGTCTTAAATGTCAAACCCATGGCAACCTCATCCATGCTCCTGCCAGAGAGCTAATACCTTTTATAACACATTGGCCATTCCAGCAATGGGCCTTTGACTTGGTTGAACAAATATATCCCAACTCTTCTAATGGACACAAGTTCATCATTACGACCACTGAGTATTTCACAAAGTGGGTCAAGGCCGTTCCGCTAATCAAAGCCACTAGCAAACAGGTGGCTATGTTCATTCTGAACTACATTATTTGTAGATATGGGACACCCTCTTCAATTGTAACAGACAATGGGGGCCAATTTAAAAACCAAGACATTGATGACCTCTGTGAACAGTTTTACATTACTCAAAATTGCTCCTCCATCTATTATCCTCAAGGTAATGGACAGGCTGAGGCATCGAACAAAAACATTCTCAAGATCCTACACAGAACTGTGAGAAAATCTGGCAGAGATTGGCATTTACAACTAAATTTGGCACTATGGGCCTATAGAACAAGCATCAAAACACCAACTAGAGCCACGCCATTTTCTCTAGTCTATGGCACTGAGGCAGTACTACCTATTGAGGTTGAAATCCCATCTTTATAAATCTCTCTACAAGGACTAGTTACTGATGAACAGTACCGCATTGATCGGATAAATTCTCTAGACCTACTGGATGAGTGCAGACAACAAGCGTTCGATCACCTCAAAGTGTACCAAGTGAGAATGTCCAAGGTTTACAACAAGAAGGTTAAACCACAGAAGTTTGAAGTGGGGGACCTTGTCCTGAAAGAGAATCCTAAGAACCAGCCTAACAAAGAACAGAAAGGAAAGTTTGAACCTAACTGGCTAGGGCCTTATGTTATCACTGCTACCTTTGGGACTGGAGCTTATCAGTTAGCTACACCTGAGGGAGAGGTTCTTCCAGATCCTATCAATACTCTACATTTGAAGCGGTTCTATGCTTAATGTTTGGCTAGCAGAGCCTGTACAGCAAAAAATTCTTGCAAAAATACCAAAAACATTCAGAAAATTGATCCTGAAGAAATCCAAAAATAGTGGAAAAGGTCCTTCAATATGAGTATCCTTGATGAGCACTTGGTAAAAAGGCGCCTTGATACTACAAAAACACTCAAAAAAGCAAAAATAGAAAAAAAATTGAAAAAGAGAAAAAAGTGCCTTGATGAGCACCTGGTAAAATAGGCATCTTGGTAGCAAAAAGAAAGAAAAGATCTTGCCAAGTGGTGAAAACCTGGCAATCAAACGTCACTTGTGTTCTGCGCTCCATCTATCAATGCACTACTGATACTAGGCCTTCATAATTTTTCCTGTGCTCATATGCTGACTTCATTTTCCTACATGAATATCTTATCCTCGCTTGGGATTTGTCTATCTTTACATCTTAGGGATAAGTCATTCTACACTGGGGGCATCTTTGTTGGCATAGTTAGTTGTGGTTGCTAGGTTTCTCTAGGATGGTTTGCCTCACAAACACGATGTTTCTCAATACATGTAAAACAATGTCACTTAAACAACGGTGTCTTTTGACGACACGGGACATGACATTTAAACATTCACAGCATTCCTACACAGCTCTTTTGGATTGCAAACATGAATGGATTATCCTATCAAGGCACAGACATAGAATATCATATTATTGGTATTACACTTTTTCTGATTGATGAATCTTTATTGTGTTTGGCAGATGAATAAACAAAGTACTACTTAAACACATAGTTTGATAAGCAATTGATTATGATTATTTAAGTGTCCTGATGATGTTTTCAACTAGGGGCATCTAATTAATTATAAATTTTATTGGATTGATTCTCAATTTATGGTTTATTATGTCTTCTTAGTTACTCAATGACGTCTGCGCAAAGACAAAGATTCGCAAGGATTGGGGGCATAATGTTTTTCTTGATTTTCTGTGTATGGTGATTGTTTCATATAACCTTATAAATTTCACCTAACTTGGATGTTTATGGTAAGAGCTGCCACTATTGGTGGATAGCTGCATATATCTTGATCTTTGTTATGTGTAAACTACGGTGAGTTTGACACAATTTCCTTGTCTATTTTCTAATCCATATTCTCACTAAGGTATACGAATCATGATGTACCCAAGGATATGAATTTTTAAGGTCATTGCGAGTTCAATATCTTGCCTTACTCAGAAACAGGTAATATTAAAAGGAAGGTGACTGTTTTGTTATCTTGGCTTCTATGCCTTGGTACCTAAGTCTATTTATAACATTTCAATAAAATATAGTATTCATATTATCATAATATCAGTGGGTATTAGTGATAATTGTACTATTTGATGGTATCCATTCTGAAAAGTGCCCTATGATGATAAAAATGTTGCAAATATTTGCTGAAATCAGTGACAAGTCCTAAGAGTCTTCATATAGCTGCATTTTAGAGATTGCCTGATGCATTTTGTCTAGCAGTACATAACAAACACAAGGAATTTTAAGCTCAAAACATGGTTTATATCTTCTTCTACCAATATCAAGTTAATTACATCATTTATATTACTGATATCATCCATAGCATACATTTTGCATACATTTGAAAAACAGAACTGAAAATACAAAAATACAACATCCATGTATTGCATTTTTACTTTTACATCCTAAGTGCATCCATACATATATTTCTACATAAAAACTAGAAAATCAAGGAAAACATACATTTGCATTTTTCACATAGATATCATTTGTTCACATCAGTAATATATTTATCATATCCACATTCAAAATTAATGTTGTCAACTATAAACTCACTCATCACAAGATCAAGATATCATCACATGTGCAACATATACATTTCCCACATCTACGGAAAGGAAAAAGGATACATCTACCGCATACAACATGTCAGAATCTAGAAACACCAAAGCATGATACACATCAAAGCATAATGAGTATCAGTGCACATAAAGAGTATCACAGCATAAAGTGAAACATATGTATACAGAGTAATAGTACGCATGGAGAGAATCAGTATGCCAAAACTCATGAATCAGATATATATATCAATGTAATATACAAAAATGGGATCTCAACTCTGGCCCGCCCCCTCTCCCTGATCAGGAGGAGGAGGAGGTGGCATGAATGGCACTTCTGGTGGTGGCATGGCTCCCTCTGACTATTGAGCAATGTGTGAGAATGTGGGTGCCCTCTGACCCTTAGGAAATGTTGCGTGATATAAGGCGTAATAATAAGTCACCCTCTGTCCCTGATGGACTGCTGTTCGGGCATGGGTGTCTCTCTCAGGTCTAAGCATCTCCCCCTATGTGTCCCTCTCAGCTCTCAGCCGCTCAAGTTTTCTATCCCTGTCTACCATCAGTGCCTCTACTATAGTCACTCTAGCCTCCAAGGCTGTGATTTGTGCTCTAAGCTCCTCTCTCTCCTGCTCACATTATGATAGAGGGTCCCCATCTCTGCCAGGATCCTGCTCCTGTACTCTCTGTCTCCACTGTCTCTGCTGCTTAGGTGTAAGAAGAGGGCTTGGATCTCTTTGTGGGGCCACAAACCTGTATCTCGGCCGTCTCTGACCACTGCCACTTGGACCACCAGTATCCACTGCCTCACTACCTCCCCCCTGGTCATCTCCATCATGTCTATCATTTGGGGGAGGATGCCTGTCACCTCTGCCTCCATCCTTGCCTCCATCTTGGCCCCCATGTCTTCTTGGAGCTCTGTCTCTGCCGCCTCTCCCCCAGACAGGTCGATCCTCTGAATCATAATCCAACAGCTCCTCTATACGAGGAATCATATCATAATCCAACGGCTCCTCTATACGAAGAATCATCTCAGGAATGGATACTGAAGCATATCGGCAGCATATCCATTTGATACACCTGCATCCTCAACATCTGGGAAAAGGTCCCATTCTATGGCTACCATATCACGAATGTCCTGTGCAGCATCCTCATAAGTCAACTGAGCTCCCCTATCAACCACCTCATCCTTGGTCCGCGCATACACTGTCACATCCTCTGTACGACCCTGTCACCACCCATACTGTCTCAAGACTCTGGTAACAAGGAAGCGCTCTATGATGTATCTGGTATGGCCGATCAAGTATCTACTCTGACACAAAAAAGGGACCTGCCAAGCATCAGATGTCCATACCTTGTAGTCTAGGTATGGTCACCATACAACCTTTGTCATATCGTCAAATAAATGACGCCAGTACTCAACCTTGCCCAGGTGGGGCTACTATAATAAACCTACATACATATATACATAAGGCTGCTCTGGAGCCCTCTGCCTATCCACAATCGGCCGTGTCACTGCGATGTGCTCCCAGGCCCATACTTGAAGAATCAATATACCTACTATCATGCTGCGGGTATGGTGGTACACAATCTCATGCAACTCTCGGTATATGTGAGCTAGAATGCAGCTCCCCCAGGTGAATCATTGGTGGTGGATGATCATTTTCTCTACCATGCCGACCCAGCCCACCAGGAAACCATGCTGTCCTCTGTCTGGCATAAGGATGCCGCCTACCAATCCAGCTAAATACACAGCTAATCGATCATAGTGATCGACCATGTAGTCCCATGACATGTATCTGCGATCTATGCTTTCGTCCTGGAAGAACCTCTGAGCAGTCCCAATCACAACACCAGCTCGTGACTCAAAGAAAACTTCATGTCCCACCATGGGCACATGCAAGATCCTCCAAACGTCCTTTGGTGTCACAGTGATCTCACCATTCGGTAGGTGGAAGGTGTTGTGCTCTGAATTCCATCTCTCGGGTAGAGTAGTCAACAACCCTCGGTTTACCTCGATCTCGGGTAAACCTATCAATGATCGTAAGCCACATCGGATCACGATGTTCTGCTCATCGTCTGATAGTTAGCCAGACAATGCCAGAACTCGTGCAGGATAAGTGCCTCGAAAGGTGACTACCTCAAACTGGGCCTGATTTTGGTAAACACAGCAAAGCATCAACATTCTATCTACCACAGAGGGCATATTCCTACTTTACTCAATCATTTTTAGTTCATAGAAAGCAAACTGATTAAAACAAATAAATAACATAATTCTTTTACTAGATGCGATTCTGGAAAAGCAGGATGCGATTGCGTATACAAGATGCAATCCTAGAAAAATAGGATGCGATCCTAAATACGGGGTACGATCCTCGAAATACTAGATACGATTCACTGATGGAATCTTTCTATAAGGATAACTAAACCTAATGGACTGGATACGATCTGAGAAAACCCAGATGCGATGCAGAATCTGGCAAAAATCGGATGCGATCTGGGAAAAATCAGATGCGATGCGCGTTTCGCAGGATGCGATCCAGAATCCCGGATGCAAACCTATCTTGCCTAACTATAAAATGCGTTCAAATGCTTGAAATTAAAAAATGCAAAATTCACAAGGTAGTTTATTGAGCACTTATCGACGGTGGGTAATCGGCTGGGCGCTAGTGTCGTTGGCTCATCTCGAAATGATGTTTCCTCACAGGGACCAGCATTTTCTCTGCAGAGCTCTCTGAATTGCTATAGCTGAATGTCAAAATGAATAGTAAAATGATCAATTTGGAGGCTTATATGGGTCTTTTAAGACATTTAGGGTTTTCAAAACTCCTCCCAAACAACTACATAATCATTTGTGTTCTCTTTTTCCTCAATCGGGAACCGAATCGAAGGTGTCTACGACGTTTTCAGCAGCACAGTGTCATTTTTGTGATAGTTTCAAAAATTGCAATTTTGCTTCATTTATTCACCACATTGGTAAATACTGCACATTTCATCATACATCTTGGTCTAAACATCATTTTGTTAGTCTTATCACTCATATTTTCACGTCATTAACTTGGTAATCGTGTGTTTATTTTTAAACACGCCGTCTTCTACTCCACTCTTTCTGGCCCTACCACTTCCTGCAAGTGTTTTGTTCTTTTTCACTGAGGGATTTTATTCTTTTCATTTGATTTCATTCCCAAGGGGGCATGATCACACTATCATCAAATTTTTTTATTTTTTTTTCTCAAAACAACATCAAAATGACTTTGTTATCAAACAAACTAGGGGCATAACAGTTCCTTGACTAAGTCGGAACTGTTGGATAGAAAGATTTGGTTCTCATGAGCTGGATATCTTGTGTTTCCTCATTTTTAAAGATTTTTATTAAGCTCCTGGCAGCTTCATACTGGCTTTTGGATGAAAACCAAGTTCGGAATCAATATTATCAATTTTTCAGACGACAACCAAGTTCAGAATTGGTATTTTTTTAAAAATCTTTTATTGATCTTTGGACGACAACCAAGTTCAAAATCAATTCTATCAGTTTTGTTTAAATAAGTGCGAGACTAATCTCATCAACATTTCATTCAACAACCAAGAATGGGATTCTCAATCTTTCTAAAGTCAAAATCAAATACTTTCTTTGAATCAATGCGCTGCTCGTACATCAATTCAAAGAGGGGCAAATGTAACCACTTGAATTTGGTCTGTCGCAACTATGGACCCTATTTTCCCTAAGTGTGATCATACCCTCGATTTATGTCCAAACGACCCTGTTACTGCTTGGCATAATTCCTTTAAATCAATTTAATATCCTAGGTGAATTTTATCACTGATTTATATTAACTATTATAGCCATACAATTCAAATCAATTTCGACCAATCAAATCAAATCAAAATCAAACATGGCTATAGTATTTAA
>MU228019.1:1879522-1941273 GCA_018584345.1 Thuja plicata
ATTATCCTCTTAACATGAATGTTGTTTTGAGTATAATTGGTTATTCTTTCTGCATTCTATCCTTATAACTTCCTACACTCATGATATTCTTTCTAGGACATCTGTTTTGTAAGGATATCTCTTATTTCTATAACTTTGTTGATATAATTTGATATATCCCTTGCTGTCATCTCTGGGGGGAAAGGTATTATCTCCTTCTACCTCTATCTAAGGATCTACTTTCCTTAGTTTAGTGGCATTTGTTTATGTTACAAACATTATTTTCCTTATAAAGATCTACGTTTTGACCATTAATACCTTCTTATTTGAGAGGTGATTGTCCTAGGTCATTACCTCTTCTTTATGTTGCAAATTATGTTCTCTATAAACTCTTTCCCTTTCTTGTTGGTTAGAGTTTGTTATCCTTCATTCCAAGATTCCTCATAGTCCTCATTGCAAGGAGCTCGATGGTTGAATCTTGGGTCCCTCTTGCTTTTCGAAGATGATATTTTATCCTAAGCATTCCTCTCTGGTAGGGATCTTGTTGATAAGATCTCTTCCTCTTTGAGGATCCTTTTTCCATAAGTGACATATTAATTTCACAATTATTTATGTTCTTGGATGAAATGGTCAAGGCTCTTCGCTCAGAATATGGTATACATTGTTGTTTAGCTGAATATCTCCTTACCTTGTGAAGTAGGTACTCTCTTTTCTCTTCCTTATCCTGTCTAGTGGGTAGCCATGATAAGGAGGGGGGCATATATAGGGTCTCCCTTGTACTATAATTTACATTTATGTAGCATGCTAAATCCTTGGAAGGTAACACACACAAGTTGCTAAATCTTGAAGAGACACGCATTTTTACTTTTCGCTAAATCCTTGGAAGGTAACACACATAAGTTGCTAAATCCTGAAGAGATACGCACCCTTTTTACTTTTATGATATGCTAAATCCTCTAAAGGTAACGCACATAAGTTGCTAAATCCTAAATGGACACGCATTTTATATTCTATAGTGATACAAGAATGTTAATCTATGGATATTTTCATAAAGCCGTCAGAAGACGCATCTACAATTACAAGCACAGTTTATGGGTGAACTTGTTGGGGGCTCTCCCTCTGGGGTGATTCATAGTAAGGTGGGCATCTTACTAGGTGAGGTAATCACTTTCTCTTTTCTCTCTTTCACTTTCATGCTAGTAGGATTAGATCATGAAGCTATGTTATATATGGTGTTGTTCTTGTCTTACTTATGTAGGCATGTATGTTCTTCTATGATTGATTGCTCTTTATTCCCATATCTTTTATGAATGTATGTTGAGTTATAATCCTTGGTTTGGGGGCTCATATCCCTGACTTAGTGATATTCTATCTCATTGCAATCCACTAGGATCCTTTATCTCTAACTTTACCGTGAGCACATTCAATTTTCGTACTCCCGCTAAAGTGGGGGCTTAATGTATCATCTTAAAATGGAAGCACTTCCATGTTAAGAGTGTTTAGCCCTCCTTAGGGGACATTTTTTGACCTCCATCATATCATCCTCCCATTTCTGCATCATCTCATGCTTCTGTGCTGGTTCAGGACCTTGATTGGGCCTCTCCGGTCACCTCCTACCCCACCTGGCATATTTTCCAGGGGTTCTGACCCCCTGGGTCAGGGTGAACCTCCACCCTGACCTGGGTCCCCCTTTCAAATCAGGAAACTTGTTGGTTGCTGGGGCTCATAAAAAATTTAGTTTTCCCACTTCCGGGTTGGCTATTTCGGGTTCCGAAGCATTGAATCCTAAATTATATTTAGTATAGGTCCTTTTCTAGGGGCATGGGTCTAATTAGAATTTAATTATCCTATGTCAGCCTCCTTAAAAGATTGTGCCCCAATTTCATATAAAAGGAAGCATTTCTCTCTCATTTCCTCTAAGCCTTCTAAATGCAAAAAAGCTCTAATAAAGATTTTGTCAAGAAGCAAAAAGGTTCAAGCATCCATTTCCAAGCTCTCAAGGTGTTCAAGTCTTCCTCTCAAGCATTCAAGTTCTCCATTGAAGATCAAGGATTCAAGCTTTCAAGCCTTTGAAGGGATTAGGTGCAAAACATTCAAGCTTCATCATTCAAACCCTAGATCTAGCCATCATGGTGGTGTGATCTTCCTTCAAGATCCTTTGTTCATCCTCGAGACTCTTTCATCATCTCTTCAAAGTGGATTTCAAACATATAATCATGGAGGTTTATGGTTTCCATTGAGTTCATGCTTTCATACTTACATACATTTAAATTACAATTACATATCTATTGAAGATCATAGCTTCATTATTAGATTCAATTCTACTACTTGCTAGCATTCTGTACTTTATTGATTTCAAGGTTAATTCCTAAATCAGGATTTGACTAAGGCAAACCCCTCTCGCACAATAAACAAACCTCTTTTTCTTGCAGGTACAGGTTCAGGATTATAGTTTTGAGACCAGATTTGGATACCCTTTTCAGCTTTCTTGCAGACAGCACGATTGGAGTCACTTTCGGATCTATGCAGGTCAGGGTCGACATTATTGGGCCAGGGTTGACATTTGTGGGTCAAGGTCAACCTTTTTCATAAGACAACATCAGAACAGAAAATGATTTCTGGGTTTTGTTCGTCTCTGCGTTCCGGTTCAGGATCAATTGTCATTTTTTTGAGAAACAGTCTACAGACCTTAGAAAATAGTATTCTTTGATCTGCAATATTTCAAGGTTAGTGCATTTCTTCTATTTCTTCAATTACTGTCATATATCATTCCATACTTATAATTAACAGAATTTAAGATATCTCCTTTGTTAGTCTCCCTTCCAAATAGTTGATTCATTTGTGCATTAACCCTTCTTTGGGGTTGATCAACTTGGATCTCCCATTTGTGCATTTGAGGATAAAAAGGAACATCTTATCTTCTCCTTAATCACAATTGCAATACTTAATCAATACAATTCAATTAGGGTTAAGGAATTCAATACATTCTAGGCAACTCAAAGAACAATTTACACATCAACACATTTCCTATTTCAAGCATTACATTTCAAGATAATCAATAAATCAATTCAATCATTTTTATATTGTACAAACAATCAATTAATAACAAATCATTCTATTTTCATATTGTACAGTACCACTTGTAGAAAGGTGGTATGATACCTTTCTTGGAGAGACTCCATGGGTTTGATAAGAATGTTACAAAGAATTGTGTGGTGGAATGGAAGAATAGGAAGCTCAACCTATTTGGCAAGATGGTTTTTGTCGATGAGAGCCTTGTTGTAGAGGTGGCTGGCCTCTCTATGGATGGAATCAAATTATATAGGGATAGAAATATTTTGGATATAGATGTGAAGAAATTCCCTAAATCGGATAAGGAGAAGAAATGCTTGGTGAAGGTAAATAAGTATAAATTTTTGCAGAAGTAGATAAAGCTCATTTGGAGGGAGCTCCTCAATGCAACCATGAAATATTTCACTCTGGGTGGAAGGTTCACACATGTTTATAGTTACCACATTGTCATTTTGAACCACTTCGACATAAAGTTCTAATTTATTTCCCTTTTTTACTTTCTCTCCTCATTAAATGCTTGTATTTTAGATCATAGGGAGAGTCCCCACAATAACCTAATGTTGCTTCAGGGGCTAATTCTTCTCATTTACAAATAATTTAAAGAAAAGGTTTCTGATAACCCTTCTAGGGCTATTTTGACCTCTATGGAGGAAGGGGAAAATAGTGGTAGCTCTAATAATGATGTTTGGGACACGAAAGATGAGTAGGAAGAGGCTTCTCTCCCTACCCCTCTTCTAAAAGATAAAAAGTGGGCAAAAATGTTGTTGGAACCAAGAGGGGTGAGACTTCTCCTTCAGGTAGGGCTGACAAGTCTGAAAAGAAGGACAAGAGGAAAGGGAAAGTTCCTATCTTGGTTGATTATGACATTTCCTAAGACCATGATGTCCCCATATCCCCTCTGATTTTTAGGAGTGTCAGTCCCTTCCGGATAAAGAAGCTAATTCTAGTGCCTCTTCTCAGGATTTAAGCATTCAAGACTGTTATCCTAATAAGGAGATTGTGTTTGGGGTTTTGGAAATGGAAAAGCATAGTTCTATGTATGTTTTCAGACTAATTAAATGGGTATTTCATAAGATCAAAGACCTAAATCTTAAGCAATGTCCCCTTTTTTCTAAATTTGAGGAAATGAAAACTAAGGATGGTGAGAAGAATAAGGTGTAGGTTGATCCGGTGGTTCCTACTTCTATTGGGACGAAGGAGAATCCTCATGCTCCCTTTGTTTGTGCCCTTTGGATGGAAAATGAAAAGAAAGTTATGATGGATTTCTTATCTAAGAATGTGGAAGCCATTGAGAAGATGATGGGCATTTGTGATAAGAAGATAGGGGAGGTGGACCAAAAGATTAATAAGCTTTGATTTCCATTCTTTGAATTCATTGATGTTCTTTGAAAAACCATTGCTTGTTTTTCATGCACCATAATTTTAAAGAGGTGCAAATGTTGACACTTTTATTACACCACTTTAACATTGTTGTAAATTCATATTATTGTTTTTTTTTTTAAATTTCAACTAATCAATTTAATTGTCGTTTACAAATCAACTAATTATATAAAACTCATCATCTCTTAATGTTATTTATTTATGATATTTATTTATGAATTTACATTGTTAATTTATTTTGTAAAAATTGACTATGTTATATTAATTAGTTAATATTTTTTACATTTATATCACCCAACGACTAGTAATTGATTAATCATTATTAATAAAATAATTATCTTGTAACTAATCTAAATCTAGATCTAAATCTATATCTTTATCCATATTCATATATAAAATAAAATATAATCTTAATCATCCTCAACCCATATTCCATCCTTGTCAAATTCCAGCTTTTTGTTCACCGATAAAATTGGTAAGCTAATAAATAAATTATATAATTAATACTGAATCAAATTATTTGACTAAACAGTCAAACTAGTTGATTTATCTAGCTAGTTAACGAGATAGTTGACTACCTAAGAGACGATACATTTTGACATGCTATTTGCACAACGGTAGATGAAAGCAACCATTCTTAAGATAATGTAATAGAATAGACTACTAAAATAACTATAAATAATATTTAAAGAGATAGGTGTTCGATTCCGGATTAATCTAAAAGCAATTCAACTTTCTAGATTTTCAATTGGGTAATGGATATAATAAAATGGTTTAAATATAAATTTACCACGAAGAAATCGGGTCTTGACAATCGAATTCACCCAAAAAGTCAAAAGAATGACAGAAAGGTAGTAATCAATCAGTCTGTCAAAACATAGTAGTTGGTGATGCGTCGAATCTTTCTTTCCCCCGGTCTATTTCATGCACACTCACTCATGGGTCCTAAGTACGTACATGCAACAACGCATAAATTAAAACTTACAGAATGAAACGGACTGGAGAGCCACCGAGCATCATGTGTAGACCTGCTCCTTGTAAGAAAGGATTAAGTGCAACAGTTTTTTGCAGTGGCCGAGCACAAAATGTGGCTAGCCTTAGCCAATCAGAAACATGTGCCCCTTAATGATTCGTACCAGCGTTGAAAGATATTAATGGAAATCATTATGCTTATTCATAGTTTCATCTGTAAGAAGTCATCCCGTGCGATCGTCACAGATACGCGCGCCTATTAGGACAGCAATGCATGGCGCATCTACAGCAAAATTATTCGTTGCATAGATGAACTGTACACAACTTTTTCTCCCATTATGGACCCATTATACTCTGTCACAAAAGTTTTAAATTCATTAAAATGGCCCCTCAGTGGCAGACACAAGTTGACATGGATGTGATCTCTCTTGATTGTATATTATTAGCCCAAGAGAATTGTTTTCTACACTAGAGAGAAAACACAATGGAGAGCTTGAAGAGCGGCATTGTAGGGGCCTGTATTTTTCTGTTACTATTAGGTGCTCCTGTGAGCATTATTGCTGGCCCAGTATCATTTTTGGAGGATTTTAATGTTACATGGGCACAGGACCATGTGAAAGTAATGCCAGATAACAGTTCTATTCAGCTCATTTTGGATCAAAATGCAGGTATGAGCTTTTGACATAACTCCTTTTCATGTTTTAATGTTTTATTATCTCTGAGTTTTCAAGCCAGAGATCAATGGGGTTTTTCTTCGAGGATTTTCTTTTACGCATTTTAGTGTTAAATCTGATGTGTATTTAGGTGCTGGGTTTGCTTCAAAGTATCAGTACAAGTTTGGGCTTATTAGCGTGAAGATTAAACTTGTCGCAGGAGATTCGGCAGGGACAGTGGCTGCTTTCTATGTAAGATCTTTTGGAACAACACCCAAATGTTGATTTATAGTTACCTCTTTCTTCTTTTGAATATTCGAAGGGGTACCCAAAAAGTTGAATTCCATTTTATTTTCTTCTGTGATTTGAAGACAAATGCGTCAGATATGTCACCAAAGCTTGCATATTGTTTTGCTCAAGGCATTTAGTTTAACCATAAATGGCTAAACTTCTAAACTAAAAAGACTTGTTGTGTTTTGCGAATGAAGGCTTGAAAAGGGTTAGGCAAGGTAATATAGGAACAGATCTATGCAGGTCACTGCTAGTGTGGAATTTGTGGTATATCAGTTTGTTATCTTTCGGAATAAAGGCTTGAAAAGGGTTTAAGCTACTGAACATATTTATTGAGGTCACTGCTAGTGTAGAATTTGTGGTATATTAGTTTGTTATCTTTCGGAATAAACGCTTGAAAAGGGTTTAGGCTACTGAACGTAATATACCAATAGATTAATACAGGCCATTGCTAATGTGGAATTTGAGGTATGTGAATTTGGTTTGTTTTGTTTCGCATGATATTTTATGGGGGTATTTATTATTGGCTATGTGTCAAATAAACAATTTAATTTACATGCTATCAAAGGGAGTTGGCATTTGTATTTACTAGTTTTGCTTGCAATGCGTAGATATGTTTTTGCGCTTCTTTCTCAGGAGATTGAGATCTGTAAAATGTTGACTCAATAATGCATGAATTTGTTTTAGAGTCTATGGAGTATTTAAAAGATTGTTGTACCTATGATTTTAGATCATAGTTAGTGAATGTATGTTTTTAAATAATTGTTTGAATAACAATAATTTAGAATAAGATGTAAAACTAGATATAGTAGAGCTGACAAAAACAAACCAAATGGCTTTTTCTGTTTTCTCTGGCCTTCTCTTTCTAAATCAATAGTTGGATACCGTCTAATAGACTCTGTCTGTCTTAGTTTGCAATGTGACAACAAATTCTGATGGGTTCTTGGTACTTCAAAGCCAATCACTGTGATTGGAGCTTAAGATTCAGAATGGCTTTAGATGAGTCTTTTAAAGTAAATGGTGAATGTTAATACTGAACAAGCAATACTAGTATATTATCACTAATTAAAAGCGAAGGTACGTGATGTTTAAGCCCGTTAGTTTTGTGTTTCTAACAGATCATGTTTGCCCATGACAAGTTAATTTCTTGGAAGGATATTTGGACACTGATAAAAATGAATTTGAATAATGTGTACATGCAGATGTCTTCAAGCATGGACGCAGACCGAGATGAACTGGACTTTGAGTTTCTGGGGAACAGATCAGGCCAACCATACACAGTCCAGACAAACGTGTTTGCCAATGGGAAGGGTGACAGAGAGCAAAGAGTGAATCTCTGGTTCGACCCATCAAATGACTATCACACATATTCAATACTCTGGAATCACAAACATATCATGTAAAACCCTAGTCTGTATTTTGTGTTCTCTGCTTTTTATTCTAATCATGTTTTGCAGATACTAAGGAATGATTGTATACTGCTCGCAGATTTTCAGTGGATCAGGTTCCCATAAGAGTGTACAAGAACAATGAAGGAAAACTGGGTGTTCCATTTCCTCGAAACCGAAGCATGGGAATATATTCCACTCTCTGGAATGCAGATAACTGGGCAACAAGAGGTGGGTTAGAGAAGATAGATTGGAGCAAAGCTCCTTTTAATGCTTACTACAAAGATTTCAACATTGAATCCTGTACAGTCCCACTCAATGCAAGCTGTGAAACGAACCCTAGCAACTGGTGGGAAGGAGCAAGTTACAGGAACCTCAGTCCAATACAAGAGAGATTGTACAAGTGGGTGAGGGTGAATTACATGGTTTATGATTATTGCTCTGACAAGTCAAGGTTTCCAGTCCCACCGCCTGAGTGCTATGCAGGCCTTTGAGCTAATAATTGCCCTTCCATAGGACCACCACTGGACCATTGACTCGAGTGGGCAATGAGCAGGGAAAAGGGATTTGAAATAAGCGGCTGCTATGCAACCATCGTTAGTGGAATAAGTGAATGGAACGACAAGGAAAACGGAAAGGTGAAAAATCAAGCACTGGGAAACCCGTGCTCTCGAAATTCATGTGTGCTAAAAGGTAACTGATGAGAGGACGTCGTAGGATGTACTGCCAGCTTTAGCAAGTTTATTTATTAACTAGAAATGCTATTTTCATTAAGGTGATTGAGTACTCAATTGGTGTTTTACTATTGAGTTCAGTTTGTGTTTCCATATTACATTTCCTTATATTATAATGAGAGGCTTGTCTATTACACTGCAAGGGAATATTATTTTGGGTTGAGTCTAGTGATTTCCCAAGGATAAATGGAGTCTTAGATGTGAATATCTCAACACACATTAATATTTTGGAGCTTGACAATGATATTATTTTAAGTTAGTAACTGAGAAAAGTTTATTTTAATGAGATTAAAAAAGTGAATTTTTGACTCTTGAATTCAGTTAATGAGGTGGTGTTTTTTAAAAAAAATTTGAGAGAATAAAACAAATAAATAGTTACAAATACTTAATTTTTTATTAAGATATAAGGGAAAGTGCAAGTACTTAACTTGTTAAATGTACTAAAATTAATCATAAAATAAAAATAATCACAAATATGTCCAGGTACACACAATTAATGAGTTAATGAAAATTTGTCTAACTCTTACAAAATAAAATCAATAAATATTTTGAATAACTTATCTTGAGTAATATTCTTATACTAAAAATTAAATAAATACAGTAAAAAATAACTACATGTGTAATAATTGTATAAGAAACCAGATTTTAAATGAAAACCATCATGATTTAATACATAGTCAACAAGTTCACAATCAATCAATGTATTTGAGGTGAAAACTATGTAGTACACTTATCACCCATTACATAATAACTTGAATACAAAAATTATTTATAATTGTTTTAATTAATAAATATAGTAAAGGATATGGTGTTTAATGTGTTGTTATAAATAGTCAAAGAACATTTGGTGATGACATAGTCATGGTGTAACCACCTAGATGGTGTTGAATTCAATTTTTTTTAATATAGTTTTTTTGTCATAAATATATTTATAATTATTGTTCACTAAACTAGAATCTCCTGGATTAAATATGGTGATGTAAAATTTAATAAAATACATGCAATAAAATGTGTGCTAGAGGCTTCCACGTGTCTTGTATATGATATGATATGTTTGTTTTGTCATACACCCTTTAATGATATGACATCAAATATTTTATGTTTGATATAAGAGAATAGTTATCTTTCTATTACCTAAAGAGAAACTAGGGAAACTAACACTATCTACCATAAACATAGAATCAAACTTGTTAATTATTTGGTCTCTCCTTTTCATTTCATCAATTACTCACTATTTCGAGGACTTCTTCCAACTCTATTACTAGAAATAGCTACCATGTATGTTCCTTTTTGTTTTGCGATATTTGAATTTGATATTTAACTAAAATATCACTATCCTTTGACTGTAACTCATCATCCTTCGGCATCCTTGCCAAGACTAGCGCATCATATTTCCTAACCTTATCGCTTTCCTATCCACTACATCTTAACCTTTTTTTAAACAACATGTAAACTAAATTGTCTTAAAAAGGGGTGAAATTTAGAAACCTAAAATTATCCTCATTAAATACATAATTTTTTTCATTTAATTATTTTATAATAATTCTTCTATTATTTAAATGAATTTATTTATTTATTTACTTATCTAATTTCCACCTCTTTTAATATTAATTTAAAGATTATTTTTACAATTTTTTAATTAATCCACCCTCTCCATGAAAATGACAAAATTTAAAGTCTTTTTTTCCTCCACCACCATTCGAGGTCCAAAATTTCTATCTACTCCTATTCTATTATTCCAACACCCCATCGATTATTTAAAACCTATTTCCTATCTTTCCATCCCTCTTGTCCAATCCTTTTCCTAAATTCTTAGTGCATTTCATCTCCCTTTACCATCACCCTATTAACATCTATGATGATACCTTCAATAGTCATTGCCCATTGTAGCACATTGTTGAAGTGTTTTATTAATTAGGCTATTTTTTAGGTTAATTTAGATTAATAAATATATTATAGTTAGGTAGTTAGTTGGGAAGTTGAATTTGTGTAGGAATTTATCCACATGAAAATAAGGCTTTAAAAATTCATTACACTATAATGTATAATCATCTGAATACATCCATTTTTGAGTTCAATCAAATAACAATTTATTTAGTTCTTTCATCCATGATAGTTAGAACCATCATGGAGGAGCTTGGATGATGAAAACAATCTTAAAACTTCAAATATGTCTATACACCTATAAGAGGGAAACTTTGTGAAGGTATGACACATGATTAGTTGACATTAATGTCTTTGGATTTTTCTTGAACTCATGAGGATCTAGCTGCTCTAGAAAGTGATTATGAACTAAGAACAAGTAATATACACAAATACATTTTACCGGTTGTAGTTTGCATACAAAGTTAAGATCTCTATATTCTCTCACAAATGGGTTAGGGACAAATATCTGTAAGTAGAGGAGCAACAATAATTACCAAGATTTTGGCTTTATATCTGTCTATTGTTTTTTCTTTGAAGTTTATTTTTCAACAATTTGATTGCAAGTCTTACAATTATTGCATATCGTGCGATGTCATGTCTTTAAGTTATTCATTCAAACTATAGAGGAGCAACAATAATTACCAAGATTTTGGCTTTATATCTGTCTATAGTTTTTTCTTGAAGTTTATTTTCAACAATTTGATTGCAAATCTTACAATTATTGCATATCGTGTGATGTCATGTCTTAAGTTATTCATTCAAACTATTCATGTGCTTTATTTATACTGTACATTTTGTACGCATTTCCACTATTTCATAGAGCACAGGGTGTATTCGAGAATGCTTAGAGTGCAATTGTGTATGTCCCCACATCTTCTTTGGCTCTACTCTTCTTACAGAATCCGAAGTTCTTTTAAATTTGAGCACAGTTAGTAAGTATGTGGCCTACGCAGAAAGAATAGTAAGCGCACAGTTCCTATCGAGAAAGGATTTGTTGTCATATGTATTCTTTGCAAAGCCTCTAACGATACAACATGGCATTGCTTTTTGGATTCACAAAGTTACCACGCATTTTTAAAAATTTTTTTGGGAGTTAATTTTTAATTTTGTATTATTTTTTGTGGTGTGGGGGACACCAAAATTCAAAAAACTGGTATGTTTCTGCTTTTTTTTGGAAGTATATGGGTCCATTATTTGTTGAAATAAACATTTTCATCTTTTTGTCATAGTTGCACATATATCAGTTTTTTTTTTCCTTTTCTCTCGAATGGGGTCATCTTTGTCACACAAGTTTTTTTACAGAATCACATTACTCGTCCTTTGAATAAGGAGTAGTAGAGCCTATCCAGAAGGTTGGAGGCAATCGAGGCAGGAGGTTTTTTTATCATACTGAGCTAGCTTCTCACTCATGTATGATTCCTTGCATGAGAAGCAACCTATTTGTGTCCCTGAAAAGTTGGGGCTTGGCATATTTGTCCTTGAAGAAAGGAGGGGGCTTCACATATTTGTGTCCTTGAAGAAAAAAATATTGGCATTATGGTTGTTCCTTCAAGGAGCAAGAGGGGAGGATATTTGAATATGATTTGTCGAGCACTTGAGGAGGCGTTAGACACACTTAAAGGAGATGTGGACTTTCAGAGGAAAAGTGTCTCATGTGCAGCCATGTCATGGCAATTTATGTAGTAGAGGAGAGATTGTTTCCACAACACTTGAGGAGGCATTAGACCCACTCAGAGGAGATGTGAAAATTAAGAGGAAAGTTATCTCATGTGAAACACTAAAGGAGGCATTAGACACAAACATAGGAAATGTGGAATTTAATAGGGAATGTGTCTCATTGTGCATGGGAGGTGGGAACATTCCTTTTTGGCAAATGGTTTCAGGTTCTATGGTCAGGAGATTTATTGATGCATTTAGTTCGGTGATTCTTGAGTGGTGCAGATGGCTTCAAGTTCTATGGTTAGGAGATCCACTAATGCAGTCAGCTTGTTGTTTCTTGAGTGAGCGAGTAGGTTTGGGGAAGACACTTCATAAAAGTCTCCACAGGGATTGGGTTCAAAACCCTTGCAATGTTCCACTCTTGTTTGGATTAATGTAATAAGGGTGGGGAGTATTGGATTATTTTATTAATTAAGTTAGTTTTTAGGTTAACTTACATTTTAATAAATATATTAGAGTTAGATAGTTAGTTGAGAAGTTGCATTCCCATAGGCAATTATAAACATGGGAACAAGGCTTTAAAACCCATTACATGATAATGTATAATCATTTGAATATATCCATTTTTTAATTCAATCTAATAATAATTTATTAATTTCTTTCCTCTCCACTTTTCACACATTACTCAATGGTACTATCCAAAGAACAAGATACAAAATTCCTTGCTCCACGTTCTATAGATTCTCTTCAAAACAATAAAAGAAATGAAACAAAAAAATTTTAAAGAGAAATAATATGTATTATGGTGAAAAATACATTTTTGAATGACTTTGGAAAATACCATGATGAAAACCTCAAAAAAGGCATCATGTGTAATCGATTATCCTCTTTTACTCCATACTTCTGTGTAAGTTTCATCCACACTATCCTATCATCCATGTTCTCTATTATCCTGCATCCCCTATTATCCTTCATTCACCCTAGCTTCACCCATATTCTATTTTCTACCTTTGATCTTAACATGGTTAAGAATTTCCATAAGTATGTTGCGACATTTTTCCTTCACCTTAAATCCACATGTTTTTTTCAATAGTCAAGATCTTATATATTTCTTACATCCATCATATATTATCACCTTTAATCTTCATTACACTATATCTTTTCTATCCAAATCCTTCCGTTGATATTCATACAAGCTAAGGATATATTGTTAGTAATAACTGAGAGGGGGGGTGAATCAATGGCCTCAAAAATATTCCAATTAATCAACCCAAAAAAATTAGTACCACAATATTAAGCCTCTAGTTATCTTTAGTCCAATAAGATGAATGCCTTCAAATATACTTATCAAATTACTACTGCTAGGAATGCTTTGTTAAACCTTATTCTATATGTTTACCGAATAGCAGTCTTTCAATTTACCGAAAAATAGTAAATTACTTAGAGTATACCGATCAATCCAGATTAGCTATGTGTAATGCAAAATACTAAAGTAATGACTCATAAACACATTGACACATGGATTTTTAATGTGGAAACCCTGTTAAGGAAAAAACCACTTGGGACCGGTAACCCAAAATTTTCACTCTTCTAAAGTGAGCTTGGTGAAGAGCCAGCCCTGTTAAAGGTTACAAACACACTATTAGGTGTGACCTTGTTAGAGGATTTAAAAGATTAGTTTGTCACTTGATATCGAGCATTCCTATGCTACCTTCCTTGTCCAAACTCTTCTGGTTTGTCAAATGGTATCTGGCATCTCACGCTATCTTCATGATGAAACTTTTTGATACTCCTTAGGATGTATCTCAATATAAAAAGGATCTTTAAATCCTACTAGGTTAAGAGACTTTCTGAATCAATGGTTAAACTGAAACAATATGATCTATTCACATATACAACTTATACTTGTAGATTTTTAGATCTATTGTTAGCTCATCAGACTAATCTGATCAATATGTCCTTTTAATACATTTTCTCCACTTTTGTTATGCTCAGTGATGCTATGCTCTGTTGCTCGGTATCCACAAAAATCTCTAACTCTTTCCTTAGCTTGATTGATTAGGACTGCATGGAGTTGTTCTTCATCAGTTTCTCTCCAACATCCTCTTTTTCATTCAATCCCCTTTAATTTGTAATGAATTAAGTTGTCACTTTACAGACATGATATCATCGTTTCTAGGTTCTTGATTTTCTTGATCTTGGTGTGATCCAAAATCTTAGACAATTTAATTTAAAGAAAAACTCATGTTTTATCTCGCAGAGAACTTCTTGACAACTAGAAAAAATAACTTTAAATCCTTTACTTATCTTTGGCTTTATCTTATCGATGAAAATAATGATAACTACTAGTTAAGTCTATATTTAGCTCTGCCAGCTAGATATTTTGTCATTTCTGAACTCTAGTTAATTTCAGTGTTTTTACTCTTTGTAAGGTTTGGTCAACACTCTAGTTCTCCTCAGGCTTCTCCGTCGGGGTTGTTTGTTCGTCGGGGTTGTCTCTCCTTTGGGCTTGTTTGTCCGTCAAGTTACACTATGATTCTAGTCGTCGGGTATGCTTGTGATTCTTCTCGTCGGTAATTCTCATCGGGTTCTTTACTCAGGCATCACTGTGACTTGACTTTCGGTGATCTTTGTCCGTCAGGTTCCACTGGCCGTTAGTGTTTGAAGTCACATAGTGAATGCTTGTCTTTTATGCATTACTGAAAGCATAATCTTTATCTCTCTGATTCTCTGAAGTCTTTGACACTTTGATTATAACTGATTAGATTATATCAAGTGGACATCAATGACAATGCACTCCATTAACTGATTTAATGCCTTGCATTATCTTCCTGCATTTCGGTGATCAACTTAACATCTTCAAACATTCAATCAGTTACATGTCATCAATCTCTCTCTTTGGCATTGATGGCAACACACTACATTATCATACCATACTATCAATAATACAATATGAAATATAACAATTTCATCAATCTTTCCTAGTGTAACTATTACAAATGTCTGGCTCTCGGTAAGCTCATAATAGCTTTGATTTGTTTCTTGCAGAGTGGTTGTCTTCAATTTTTAATCCCTTTATTGTATAGATGTAGCATCTAATGTCTTTGTTCTCATATGTGTTCTGCCTTGACTGTTCCTCTTCTTGATAATCTCTTTTTCCTTTGACAATAATCTCTCTCTTTATATGAACTCTCTCCCTTTGTTACTTCTCTCCCTTAGGTGGATATTTCATATGTAATCAATCTCCCCCCCCTTTGAATATTGATTAACTCTTCCTTTTTATTCTCAGGAACTTATTTTCATGGATAATAATATAATCTTTTTTGTTCAATGAGATAATCTCTCCCTTGTGATTCCTTATATCTCCCCTTTATGATAATGAGATAATCTCTCCCTTTGACAACAATGCCAAACATAATTCTTCTCTCTCATCTTCCATTTTATTATATAATATATTCCTTGAATTTCCCTATCCATCAGCAATACAATGTCTCTGGTATTCGGTGCAGATTTGTACCTTGCTATGTATAGATGTATCTGTTGCTGTTCATCTTGGTGTTTGCATCAACATGAATGATCTTCAGATTAAGTGTAGCTTGATACAACTTCCTAGTCATCTTACTGATTGATAGACAAGGGTTGGACCCCTAGTCTCTGTCTCAGATACTCAAAAGTATCTTTTGGTAATGGCTTGGTGAATATATTAGCTAATTGCTCCTTAGATTGAACATATTCCAGTATCACCTCCTTTTCTTGCACTTGTTCTCTCTGATAGTGATACTTTATAGAAATATTCTTAGTCTTAGCATGCATGACTGGATTCTTAGAGATGTTAATTGCATTGGTGTTGTCACAGTAGATAATTACTGGCTCAAGGATCTTCATATTCATACCTTCCAACAATTGTTTCATCCATGAAATATTGGAGCAATTTACAGCAGCAACCACATATTCTACTTCTGTAGTAGACTAAGAGATGCATCCTTTCTTCTTGTTAATCCATGTGACAAGTCTGTCACCCATGAAGAATGCTCCTCCAGTTGTGCTCTTTCGGTCATCAATGTTTCCAGCCCAATCAACATCTGTATAGACTTGTAGCTCAAATTTTCCTTCTCTTTTATACAATAAGCCATAGTCCTCGGTGTTCTTCAGATATCTTAGAATTCTTTTGACAGCATTCATATGTGATTCTTTAGGATTAGCAGAGAATCTTGCAACTATTCCAACTGCATGTGATCAACTATAACTGATTAAATGTTTGAAGATGTTAAGTTGATGATCACCAAGACATAGAAAGTTAATGCAAGGCATTAAATTAGTTAATGTATTGTATTGTCATTGATGTCAACTTGATGTAATCTGTATGGTCATGGACATATTTCTAAAGGACTTCAAAGAACCAATGAGTCAAACGCTATGCTATCAGTAATGCATATAAGTCAAGTATTCACAATGTAACTATATACACCGACAGACATAGTAAGAGAGAAAAGTCACAGTGTTACCCAACCAGAAAATACACAACATTACCGATGAGAAAAGTCACAGTGTTGCTCGACAAGAAAAGCACAGTGTGACCTGATGAAAAAAATTATAGTGTTGCCCGACAGACGAAGATCCAGAAGATAATTGAAGTCACACCGACGGAACAGTCAGTTGTCACTGATGACTAACTAAAGTATTAACCAACAGAACAGAGAGTTCAGAAATGAAAAAATACTTAGCAGTCAAGAGCTAAAAATTGACTTAACTGATACTTATCATTGTTTTAATCAACAAAATAAAGATGGAGATAAGTAAAGGATTTAAATCTTCTTTGTCTAGTTGGAAAGAAGATCTCTATGAGATAAAACTAGAGTTTTTCTTTAAATCTTATTGGTGAGAATTGTGGATCATACCAAGATCAAGAAAGCCAAGAAATGGTGAAAATATGTCTATATAAGAGACAAGCTTATTCATTATGAATGAGGGGAGTGAAAAGATAATAGATGCTGAAGAGATTCTGAAGGAGATCGAAGAAAGTCTTCATTCAGACCTAATCAATCAAGCTGAGGAAAGAGTTAAATTATGCAGACACCGACGAACAGTGATATAACATCACAGAGCATAACAGTGTCGAGCAAAGGTATTGAATTGATAACATTGATAAAAAAGGTAATGCACTTACGATAGAATTGAAAATCTGCAAATGTAGTTGTATATGTGAATAGATCACTTAACTATTTTAGTTTAACCATTGAAGCATCAAGTCTCTTAACTGAGCAGGACTTAAAAGTCTTTTGTAATTGAGATACATCCCAAGGAGTATAAAAAAAGTTTGATCATACAAAGTAGCATTGGATATGCCCGATACCTATTGATAGGCCAAGTGAGTGTTTGATCAAGGATGGTAGCATTAGATGTCAGATACTAAGTGACGAACTATTCATTTAAATCCTCTAACAAGGTCACACCTAAAAGTGTGTTTGTAACTTTTAACAGGGTTGGCTCTTAACCGAGCTCACTTCAGAAGAGTGAAAATTTGGGGTACCGGTCCCAGTGGGTTTTTCCCTTAACAAGGTTTCCATGTTAAAAATCCATGTGTTAATGTGTCTATGAGTCATTACTTTACTATTTTTCATTTCACATAAGTAAATTTGGATTGATCAGTATACACTAGTTATTTACTGTGTTTCGGTAAATAGAATGACTGCTTATTGGTAATCATACATAAAAAGGTTTTACAAAGCATTCCAACAAGTACTAATTTGATATAAGTATTTGGAGGCATTCATCTTATAGTAATAAATATAACTAGAGGTATAATTTTGTGGTACTAAGTTTGAAGGGTTGATTTAAGGATTAATTTTTGAGGCCACTGATTCACNGGCCACTGATTCCCCCCCCCCCCCCCCCCCCCTCTTAGTTATTACTAACAATTGTTATCAAAGCTTGTGTGCTTAGAAAGGGAGTTTAACAGCTCAAGCTAAAGATCACAAGATGAACAAACAAGATGTGCCCAAGTTGAACAAAGACAAATTTTCTTCATGGCAAAGCAGAATAAGAATTCACTTATCAGGTATTGGAAATGATGTTACTCAATACTTAGATATTGAATATGTGTTGCCCATAGGAGCACTTATAGTTGAAAAAATGAGAGAGAAGCATGAGCACAACTGCATGATAATAGAGCTTTCTTCCACACTCTAAGATGCTAAATTTGAAGATGTCAAAGAATGCACAACTGCAAAGAAGATGTGGGCTAAATTGAAGCTTGTACATGGTGGTGATAAAAATGTTCTGAGAGCCAAGGCAGAAAGCCTTAGAGGAAATTTTGATGATCTCAGATTGAAAGAAGGTGAAAAAATCACATAGTACAACACAAGAATCAAAGAGGTAGTCAATTCTATCTGAGGAGGTTGAGGTGTACTAGATGAAGATACAGTGGTAAGTAAAATTCTAAGAACCTTACTGCCTACTTATGCTATTAGAGTATCTGCCATACAAGAAATGAGAGCAGTAGCAGATAACAATGTTACTCTAGATAGTTTGATTGGAAGCCTGATTTCATTTGAGATGAATAACTTTGATAATAGTGTCTTACCAAACATAGAGTCTACATTCAAATCTTCTTTGAGAGTAAGTAAATCAAGTCATAAACACACTATGAGAAAGGATAGTGATAGTGGTAGTGAATGTGAAGAAGAAGAGCTTGATGAAATTGAAGCACTTATGGCTAGAAGAATGCATAGAGGCAAAGATAAATACAAAGGTAAATTACCACTTGTATGTTTTAATTGTAAAGAGATTGGACACTTTGCTGCAAGATGTCCTAACAGGAGAAAAGATGACAGATGTAATGATAGGTCATTTGAAAAGAAGTTTGATAGAGGTGTTAACCGAGATTACAGAAGCAACCAACAATAAAAAAGAAGAGATACCCAAGACTACAAGGACAAAGGAAAGAAGGCCAGTTACCTAGCTAAATGAAAAGATGAAGATACTGACACCGAATTTGATGAAGACATTGAGATGGTGTTTGTGGCAGTAAAAGATGATTTAGATGATGATGAAGAAAGGTATGTAGAAACTGCACTCATATCTAAAGTTAGTAAAAATGATGTCTTGATCATAGATAGTGGTTGTACTCACCATATGACCGGTGACTAACAAAATTTTGAGACTTTTGAATACTATAATGGTGGTTCAGTAAGAATGGGTAATGATGCACCTTGTCTAGTTGAAGGTAGAGGAACCATAATGTTGAATAACTTGATAAAATGTGAAAATGATTATTGGGTGAAAGGATTGAACTATAATCTATTGAGTGTTTCTTAGTTGAATAATTCAGGTCACAGAGTAGCATTTGAAAATAAGAAGGCAAAGATCTTCAATGAATCAGGAAAGTTGATTGGTACTGGTGAGCAGACAAAAGGTAATCTATTCTATCTGAATGATACTGACACCACTTTCTTAATGGCTAAAAACAAAGACATATGGTCGTGGCATAAAAGATTGTGTCATGTAGACTTTGAAAACATGATAAAGATAAGAAAAAAGAGAAATGTAAGAGGCTTACCGACGATGACTAAGCTCGACAATATCAAGTGGAAAAACTATCAAAAAGGTAAGATGACAAAGTCTAATTTCAAAAGAAAAACCCATACATCTGATGCCATTCTAGAATTAGTCCATATTGATCTATGTGGACCCATGAGGACAAAGAGTTACTATGGTGACATATATTTTATTCTCTTTGTTGATGATTACTCTGGAATGATGATAGTTATGTTTCTAAAAGATAAATCAGAAGCATTCAATATGTTTAAATGGTGCAAAGCAATGGTAGAAAAACAAAGTGGTAAGGAGTTGAAATGGCTAAGATTAGATAGAGGAGGGGAATTTATTTCAGATGAATTCACTAACTTTCACAATGAGCATAGAATCAAAAGACAGGTCTTTGCACCGAGAACACCATAACAAAATGGAATTGTTGAAAGAAGGAACAGATCCATTGTTGATTGTGCAAGGATACTGATGATAGAGAAAGGGATCACCAAAATCTTCTGGAGGGAAGTAGTCAGTACTGCTGTTTACACATTGAACAAAGCATAATTGAAGAAAGAGACCAAGAAGATACCCTATGAGCTATGGTATGGTTACACACCCAATGTAAGTTACTTCAAAAATTTTGGTAGTCAATGTTATATCTTAAAAGATAATAGAAATGGAAATCTTGACTCCAAAATTAATGAAGAAATATTTCTAGGGTATTCCACCAAGAGCAAAGCTTATAAATGTCTCAATAAAGCCTCTAACAAAATTGTTGAAAGTGCAAATGTAAAGATAGATGAATTTGCAAAGAAGAATGAAAAGGAAAGAACAAAAGAGCCATAGGAATACAACATGTTTGTTTACAATGAAGAACCTAACACTCTACCTGAGCACCAATGTAGAGCTCTCGAGCAACAGATTATTGCACCCGAGCATTAGGCTGCAAATACCAAAAATCAGGATATTTCTCAAATGATGTACCAAGCGATGGAGATTAGAATGAAGGACACAATGATAATCAAGATGATAGACAAAGAATTGAACCTGTACTTTCCAAATATGTCAGAAGGAACATCCACAAAACCAGATCATTGGAGACAAAATGGCTGGTTTGAAAACTAGAAGTAAGTCTCTAAACACAAGATGTCTTATTTGTGATTTTGAGCCCAAATCTATGAATGTTGCACTTGATAATGAAGAATGGATAAGTGCTATGAATGAATAAATTAAGAAGATTAAGAAAAAAAGGACATGGAAACTTGTACCAAGACCAGATGACAAGAATGTCATCGATACAAAATGGATATTCAGGAATAAACTAAATGAGAATGGAGAAGTCACCAGAAACAAAGCAAGAATAGTATGCAAGGGGTATGCACAAGAAGAAGGGATTTAATATGGAGAGACATTTTCACCCATTGCTAGGATAGAAGGAGTGAGAATATTACTTGCTTATGCTCCATATAAAGGATTCAATGTATACCAAATGGATGTCAAGTCTGCATTCCTAAATAGAATACTTTAGGAAGAGGTATACATTGAGTAACCAAAAGGGTTTGTTGATCCAAACAAGAGGAACATGGTATGTAGACTACACAAAGCCTTGTATGGATTGAAACATGGACCAAGAGCCTAGTATGAGAGAATTCATTCCTATCTCATAAGTATTGGATTTGTAAGGACTAGTAAAAACAGTAATCTTTATTTGAAGGAATATACTAATGCTAACATTTTGATTGCTGAAATATTTGTTGATGACATCATATTTGGAGTTAATGATATGCTATGTAAATCATTTGCAAATGAAATGAGCAAAGAGTTTGAGATGTCTATGTTTGGAGAGATAAAGTTCTTTCTTCGTCTACAGATCATGCAACAAGATGAAGGTATTTTCATTACACAATCCAAATACATCAAGGAAGTGCTAAAAATATTCAAGATGGAAGATTCCAAGAAAGTTGGAACATTGATGGCGACTGGATGTAAGATGACAATGGAGGACAAGTCACCTGAGGTAAATCAAACTCTGTGCAGGTCAATGATTGGAAAAATCATGTATGTTGTACATAATAGGCTAGATATTGCACATGCAGTAGGAATAATTGCAAGATTTTCTGCTAATCTCAGGGAATCACATATGAATGCTATGAAAATAATCCTAAGATATCTAAAGAATACCAAGGAATATGGATTATGGTATAGAAGAGAAGGAAAATTTGAACTTAAGGTCTTTACTGACGCTGATTGGGACGGAAACATTGATGACCGAAAGAGAATAATTGGAGGAGCATTCTTATGGGTGAAAGACTTGTCACATGGATTAGCAAGAAGCAAGGAAGCATCTCTCAATCTATTGTAGAAGTAGAGTATGTTGCTGCTGTTGCAAACTGCTCAAATATTGCATGGACAAATAGTTACTGGAAGGTATGCATATGAAAATTATTGAACCAGTAATTATCTATTGTGATAATACCAGTGCAATAAACATTTCCAAGAATCCAGTCATGTATGCTAAGACAAAGCATATTGCTATCAAGTATCATTATTTAAGAGAACGAGTTCAAGAAAAGGAGGTGATACTTGAGTATGTGCAATCAAAGGAACAATTAGCTGATATCTTCACCAAGCCACTGCCCAAGGATGCATTTGAGTACATGAGAAAAAGACTAGGGGTCAGACCCTTGTCTATTGGTTAGTAAGATGACTAGAAGGCTGCATCAGCCTACATATTATCATAATATCATTCATGTTGATGCAAACAAAGAGATGGAATTCAAAGATAAATCTATACACAACAAGGTATTTATCTACTCTAAGCACTAGAGTTACTGTATTACTAATGGATTGGAAAATTCAAGGAGTATATTATGGATAGAAAGTATTTGTTTGGCATTACTATCAAATATTTGTTTGGTATTGCTATCAAAGGGAGATATTATATCCATTATCACATTATGGAGAGATTATATCCATCACATTATCCAAAGGGAGAGATGTAACCAAAAATGGAGAGTACATGCAAAGGGAGAGAATTGCTGACAAGAGACATTAAAAGAAAAGAGAATAGTGAAAGGGAGAGATTTTGACATAGGAAAAGATCACATCACATCAGAGGAAGAAATATTCTACATCTATCCAGTGAAGGGATTGAAGACATAGAGAAAGCTGCAAGAATGAAATCTAACTATATGAGCTTACCGAGGACCATATATTTGTATCGGTTATAGTACATAATATTGGTAGTTTGATGAACTTCAACCATTATATTTCATATTGTATTAGTGATAATATAGTGTGATAATGTAGTGTGTTTCCATCAATGCGAAAGGGAGAGATTGATGAACTATAACTGATTAAATGTTTGAAGATGTTAAGTTGATGATCACCAAGACACAAAAAATTAATACAAGGCATTAAATCAGTTAATATATTGTATTGTCATTGATGTCAACTTGATATAATCTATATGGTCATGAAAATATTTTTAAAAGACTTCAAAGAACCAATGAATCAAAGGCTATGCTATCAGTAATGCATATAAGTCAAGTATTCACAAAGTAACTGTATGCACCGACAGAGGGCACATCGACGGACAAAGTAAGAGAGAAAAGTCACAGTATTACCCGATGAGCAAATGCACAACATTACCGATGAGAAAATTCACAGTGTTGAGAAAAGCACAGTGTAACTCGATAGACAGAATTATAGTGTTGCCCAACAGACGGAGATCCCAAAGACAACTGGAGTCACACCAATGGAACAGTCAGTTGTCACCAACAACTAAATGAAGTATTGACAGACAGAACAGAGAGTCCAAAAATGACAAAATGCTTAGCTTTCAAGAGCTAAAAATAGACTTAACTGATACTTATCATTATTTTAATCGACAAAATAAAGCCGGAGATAAGTAAAGGATTTAAACCATCTTTGTCTAGTTGGCAAGAAGATCTCTATGATATAAAAGTGGAGTTTTTCTTTAAATCTTATTGGCAAGAATTGTGGATCGCGCCAAGATCATGAAAGCCAATAAATGGTGAAAACATGTCTATATAAGAGACAAGATTATTCATTGTGAATGAGGGGAGTGCCAAGAGAATAGATGCTGAAGAGATTCTGAAGGAGAAGAAAGTATTCATTCAGACCTGATAAATTAAGCTGAGGAAAAAGCTAAATTTTGCAGACATAGACAAACAGTGATACAACATCACAGAGCATAACAGTGTGGAGCAAACATATTGAATTGATAACATTGATCAGAAACGCAATGCGCTTACAATAGATCTAAAAATCTACAATTCTAGATGATATGTGAATAGATCACTTTACTATTTCAGTTTAACTATTGAAGCATCAAGTCTCTTAATCGAGTAGGACTTAAAAGTATTTTTTAATTGAGATACATCCCAAGGAGTATCAAAAAGTTTGATCATACAAAGTAGCATTGGATATGCCCGATACATATTGACTGGCCAAGTGAGTGTTTGATCAAGGATGGTAGCATTAGATGCCAGATACTAACTGACAAACTATTCATTTAAATCCTCTAACAAGGTCACACCTAATAGTGTGTTTGTAACCTTTAACAGGGTTGAATCTTAACTGAGCTCACTTCAGAAGAGTGAAAATTTGGGGTACCATTCCCTGTGGTTTTTCCCTTAACAAGGTTTCCATGTTAAAATTCCATGTGTTAATGTGTCTATGAGTCATTACTTTACTATTTTTCATTTCACATAAGTGAATCTGGATTGATCGATATACACTAGTTATTTACTGTGTTTCAGTAAATATAATGTCTGCTTATCAGTTTCATACAGAAGAAAGTTTTACAAAGCATTCAGACAAGTAGTAATTTGATATATGTATTTGGAGGCATTCATCTTATAGGACTAAATATAACTAGACGTATAATTTCTTGGTACTAAGTTTGAAGGGTTGATTTAAGGATTAATTTTTGAGGCCACTGATTCACCCCCCTCTTAGTTATTATGAATAATATGTGCTATATGTGGTCTAATATGAACAATATACATTAGTTTTCCAATCATTGATCTATACAAGGTTTGGTTTACCTCATTTGATTTGTCTTCTTTTTTCAGTTTACATCTAGTAGCCATAAATGTTCCAACTGGTTTGGAATCTATTGATAGGGGTTTGTGACCAGGTCTGCCAATAGATGTAAGTTATCACCAGGTACCGGGGTACTACCCAACTTCACTTGTAAAGGTTGTTCAGAGAAAAGAGATTCTCTAAACCTTCAAGCACATGAGAGTTGGGTCTCGACGGTGCGGGAGCTAAGTTGGGCATTGTGAGAGTTTTGTTTGGGGGGATAGCTAGTTATCTCAGCTTGTCTTTTGTAGGGATTTAGGTAAGTAAGGTCTCCTGCAAGGGTTCGTCAATCATCAAATAAAATTAAAAAGATATGCCAGGGTTAGAAGTATTCCATATATCTATGGTCATGCAAATATATTCAAAACATCAACCAAGCTCTAACATTCTATGTACTAAAATACTGAATGCGCGCACAACCATCAGTTTATACATATTCAATAGCGAGGAAAAAGAAGGTTGTTGATCTACTTAAAACATTAGAGGAAAGGACATAAGAAACATACAACATGAAAAGTATTAAGTCAGAGATTGAGAGACCAACAACAACATTGCCAGAATCCTTCTTTCTTCATTAATGGTGTTCCAGCATCACAGGTGAGTACATCAATAGGCTTCAAGGGAGTGTATATCTATGAAAATCTTGTAAAGACTAAGGAGCACTGAGCTTTGAAACTATGAGAATTGAAAATACTACAGCTATGGACTGCAAAATTATCAATTTTGCCGACCCTAAGAATGAGGTTGGAATTCTTATTTATAGACAAGTTTTCCCTAAAAATAACCTAAATTATTTTACACTTAAACAATATAATACATTTCCGGTGGCTGATACTACCTACACCACGCTACAAAGACCCCAAGATAGAAAAGGTCTGACATGTCAGAAGAATGAGACAAGAAAGGAGGAGTGGAAGAATCAACCTCGAGAAGAGAGCCAGAAGGAGAAAAGAAGAAATATAATCCCCCAGGGATCGAGGCTACATGCCTCATCAATGGAAAAGTGGCTCCCTATCTCTGATGCACCAGGTGTTATGTTGGTGCGGCGCCTTGGGAAGACCACCTATCAGAACCTTCTTGTCAAGCTGACGTACCTTGCTGGAGTCACCTAACTTTTGACACCCTTATTAACTACTTTGAAAGTGACTGGTCAACCTTGGGAATAGGACATGGGTCACTTTAAAGAATACAAGGATATTGGATCCTAAATTTCAGGATCCGGAAGCTCGCGCCCCCAAAGAATAAAGAATACAACATATGCATGGTCGATGGAATTCTCTAGACTCCAGAGAACCTTATTATTCCTTACTATTTTTGAATGCTTCCAATACTTAGCTTACGCCTTCTTTGTCTATGTCCTTAATGCTGTCCCATCGACTGTGAACAACCTCCAACTTTTCCTCAACCTCCCCAGCCTCATTCCAAAATTCATCTACCATCTTCACGACATCGTGTGTCCAGATCATCATCTTGGATAATCTTGATAACGTGCCCTAGTCAAAATCTCTGGCAACCGAATACAGGGATTCCATCCATTCATCGAACTTGATGAGGACGTAGTCCTCTGGGGTGCACGTACCAGTGGTGAAGGGATCAACTAGTGATACTCCAACCACAAATGCCTGAAATAGGCCCAATGGATATTAGGCCATGGTCACCTTCTCTTTTAAGGCCTTAACCAGTTCCTTGCATACCTTGATTTTGAGGCCAAGTCTGGAGTACTGGGCCTGGAGAGAATCATATGATTCATCTCCCAAAATTCCCGACTCTGTGATGGATTCTTCTCCAGCGTTTTAGATTTCTTCCAACCTGGCCTTCCACTTTTCATACTTCCCTAAGTCTTGTTCCCATACAAGAGCAGAGCCATTTTCCTGGCTGATGAGGATGTTGACCTGGTAAAGATCTGGGAGGGACACTGCTATAAATTGTCTTATGGAAACTATCTACTCAATGACCCACCTGTCCACATCCTGCACCTTCTTCTTCATGGCCCGGAGAGAATCCACATCACCCTGTGTAAGCGGCAATCTGGAGTAAGAGGTTTCTGGGTGGATCTCGACCAAAGGCTGTGTAAGTTATGCCAGAAGTGCCAGGAGATTAGCATTGGTCTCTCTTTCCTACTTTAACTTTTGGCCCTATTTAATGTATTAGGCCTCCACTGCTTTGGTGGCCTCTCTCAACAGGGCCAATTCACCCTGCTTATCTCTTCTCCCCAGTGCCACTTCTATAATGTTGTAATCTTTGGGCCTTAAAGCCACTGCATCTTTATCTGGAGGAGGTTCTGCGATAGTTGCAACTGTGTTTCCTGTTGGACTAGTCTGGAGGGCATGAACTGTCCATACCTTCTTAGGATTATGAGCCTCTGCATTTCAGGCCATCATTTTGGCCAAGGTGAGCAGAACACCTAAAGCGACCGTTGGGGCCTTTATTTTTCTTGATTCTACCAGCCATTGGGGCAGCTGGGATGGCTTTTGTATTTAGAACTGGGCATCTAGATTTATTTCAGGATTGGGTGGCACATTCTCAGGATGTACAGTGTCATCAGGCTCCTTTTCTTTGTCCTATTCCTGTTCTTGCTCCCGCTCGCTGGAGGCCTCAATATTTTCCATCGTGTTGGCGTCCTCTTTTGTGATATCTGAAACTTCTTCTCCTCCAACATTAATATTACCTATATCTTCAGGGACTTCCTCATCCCTCCCAACATAAACTGATTCGACATTTACATTTTCTGGGACTTCTCGGTCATTCTGCTGCTACTATTTTTTGGCTTCATTGGCCTCGTCTGCTGGAATGTCTTCCTCCATTGGAACATCTTTTGGAGGTGGGTGAGCTCTTTGGCCAAATTTTAACAATGTGTTAGCCTTTACTACCTCACCAAATGTGCTCTGGGGCATTTGGTCACCTGGAGTAACTGAAGGTGTCTGGAGCATGATGAATGGGGGTACGGTTGATCCCGTGGGTCCAGTTTCTCCAACCATCGGCTACTCATATGTGGTTTGCCTTGGTGTATCTTCAGTCCCTTGGACTAGTTTCTTCTCCCACTTGGGCTCCTTTTGTGTTTCATCTCAGACCTCCTGCTCTGTGGCAGCTTCTTGTTCTGGGATCTCTTCTTCTGTGGGGATATCTCCTTTATCTTGAGTGGCGATCTCTTCAACCGTGTGATCAATATACTCATGCAAATTCATGAGTTCATCTGACCCAAACACATCATCAAAATCATTGTGTGGGGGAGGGATATCAGGAATATCCTCAAGTTTGGGGGAATCTGAACTGACATCAACTAGAGGCATATCGAGCATACCAAGGCTAATGGCTGTGCTTGGAGTGGGGTTCACCTTTTTCTTCTTGTTTCTTAACAATGGGACCCCGGTCTCCAAAATACTGGTAGACTCCACCTTGGTGAAATTTTGTCTACCCATCATTGTAGCCAATGATGGGGATCCTGCTGGGAAAGCAGATTCCATTGGAGTCACGAGGAGACTAGAGGATATTTGCGTGCTTATCTACTTGCTAACCAACCTTTCTGACTCCATTTGTTTATGTAGTTGTATCATTATGGGGGTTGGGCTTTGGGGAGGTGCCTTAGCCAGGGTACCTTATTTTTCTTTCCCCTTACTTGTGCGAAGTTTGGCGGCGGTAGCGAAAGTTGAAGCAGACGTTCAGACAATCAACCCCTTTTGGGTGCTTTTGGGACACACCTAGGCAGAATACTTGTGATTAGCCTCCAAAATAGGGTGGCATACTCCCTCAATTATCAAGTCTTCTGGGGTGGCCCAATCCACAAGAGGGAGATCCAACTTGTCTAATCCTTGTCCTTTGTATGTTGGGTCTTCTAGCGGCCCATCATATGAAAAACCCTTTAGAAAAGTCTGAAGGTCAAGCACCTTCATGAGTCCCTTGGACATCCATGAATGTTGACAAGTCCAAAGATCAAAACTGTCCTGACAGTCCACCCAGAAATCTTCAATATCTTTCTTGTGTGCTGGGGATACCCAGGGAAGTGCCGAGGCAATCTTTCCTAGAGGATCATAATTTTTTTGGGCATGGTGGAATCCCACCAGTCCCAGGCTCTTCAACTAACTGTCTGCCTCCCTTGTTGCAGTGAGGCTGCACATATAATTCCCACATGTAACAGGGAATGGGATGTTTATGAACTTCTTTAATGTGAAGAAGGTGTGCAGGTCCATGATTTTCTGGCAGAACTCCAAAAGAATGATTTTATCCCCGCAATATGGGGAAGAAGATAGGGTTTCCAAGAGAAGCCGGTCACCTGAATGTAGGTGTGTTGCTGGAACTAAATAAAATAGTGGCCGTAATTTCTGAGCAGGTTCATTGCCTCCCGCGATAATTGGTACCTAGAGTCCCGAGTAAGTGTTAGAATATTTAGGTAAATTAAAGCATCATTTACCCTGTAGAAATTTAGGAAATTGAGTTCCCATTAGACTTGGGGATAGTGATCCCATGGTGTTAACTGGCCTAGCCCATTCCCAAGTTCACCTACCATTCCAAAACCTAGAAAAGCCGGTCTTTGTTGGGCTAGTTCCCATAGCACGTAAGATGTCATATAAAACTTGGAACTCTGGAAGATGCCCTTCAGCTGCGTGTCCACATGATTGGCTATAATAGCCACCCATTTGAAAGTCTGGTTGTGGGTGGTGATGTAGTAAAGAAAGTAATACATCCATACCAAGAAATCCCAGGCATGGGGCAATCCGAAGGTCCTGAACAAAAATATGATGCCCGCCTGAATGAGCTCTTTGAAATCCCTGTGGGAAATTTCCAACTTCATCCTTTTATAGTCTCTCTTCGGGGACTTCAGCCACTAGTTATTGACATATTACTGGGAGACAAGGGCAGCTTCCTCAAACTCTTGTAATGACTTGGACCGGTTGATGATGATGGACCCCTTAAACTGTGGAATTCCCAGCCTCGAGGCAAAATTTGCTGCATCTAGAGTGACAATTGTTGCTGGATATTGTAACGGTCAGGGATCAGCAAGCAGAACAGTCTGAGTATATGCATTAGACAATGTTTCTAGTTGAAGTATCAATTCCTATGATTGCACTGAACAAGGAAAGTTTGTAGCCTTAATAATACTGGAGGTGGCCAAATGAGTGGCGAGACTGTCTCTGCCAACCTTCAGCCTGTAGATGGCTTGGATTAAGCCTTGCATTTCAGCCCAAACTCTAGGCTCTATGTTTGTTATTTTTTGGACTTTGGAATCCTTCTTGGATCCAACGAGAATCCCTTCCTTCAGGTATTTGGAGGTTAGTGGCAGCTTTGATAGCATCTTTTTGGCCTTGGTTTTTGTGGCCACCCGAGTGGAGGTAGTTGGTAGCTCCGGGCTATCAAGGGGAGTGATCACCTCAGACATTTCGATCACATAATCTATAACCAGCAAGACCAGAGAAATGTCAATACATGGTATAATAATAATAATTTTATGGATTCTTGGGGAATTATCACCGTGTCGCACTTGTCCAAAAGTGTTAGCATACATAAAAATCCTGGAGTATTAGAAACAAACATGATCTAGATTCTGATACACACCTGGGGTCTCTAGGGTATTGAACTAAGTGACAAGGATGGAATGAGAACTCTGGGGCCTTGACACCTAGAGTTTGGAAGAACTATCCATTACCGCGTCAATGTGACCAGGAGGAAGCCATACTTGGCTGACATGGGTTGTCATGTGGCCACGTGACAGGCATCATAAATGACATTAATGGTGACAAGAGGGCTGACACAAGGGTAATTGAATGCCAAATGGCATGGGGTTTTCATGCCCGCTCATGGGAAATTAATCCTACCATTAAGATAACATGACATAGGAGAGAGAAATCCACCATGGCTCAAACCAGCGAGGTTCCAAGTTCAAACCGTGGCGACTCCCTCTTGACAAGCTTGACAGAATGATTCAAAATGTGATGGAGCATGAAAAGCTCATCAAGAATGGAAGGATATACAAGAGGTATACACACTAAAATATAGAGAGTTGAGGTGTATATACAGTATTTACAGAGTATCTACACAATGTAAAGAACTTACAAAGGCATAGAAGATAACCTACGACAATGTACAACATAAACTAGATTACAACTGCACAGAAGGTAGGCAACCTTTTGGAAGGGCCAACCCACCAATGGGAGGCAAACCAGGAGAAAATGTAGAAAACAAAAAAAAAAAAAATTGAAAGAAAAAGAAAACAAAATGAGCACCACAAAAGGGAAGACAGAAAACTAGAGGAACGAAAAACCAGAGAAGGAAAAAAAATGACAGCCAACCTAGAAATGCGAAAGACGTAGAGAAGACAAACATGGAAAATTCTCTGCAATAGGTCCACCTTCAAACGATCACAAGGACATGCTGCAAATCAATGTTTAATTAGCCACTAAGCACAGGGAGAAACTCACTATTTAATCACCTCAATATCACTTCTGAATGCTCTAAGTGTTTTAAATGCGGTAATTATGAAAATGACAGGTAACTTCCATTTATACCCCTAGGGTAAAAATAGGTTGCACTTTTCTGACAACTTTGGGACAAGAAAATCCTCTGGACTCCATGCCTGGGGATTCCATGTGATCATACCTTCTCACAAAAGAAGACATAATGGTAGAGAATCCCACAGTCCGGAATCTGACTCTGGAAAGAACAAACAAACTCTGGGACTGGGTCCTGGAGACACGAGGAAGCAAAACAATTTCAAATACATAGACATTTCAAATTCTTTGCTCATTTCATTAGAAAAAAATTTGCATAACAATTCATTTCCCCCAAAAATGATATTATCAACAAAAATTTCAGCAATCAGAATATTACCATTGGTATCTTCTTTTAAGTACAGATTTCTATTTTCCCTTGTTTTAAATTTTTTTATGCTAATGAGATAGGAGTGAAGTTTTTTATACCACGCTCTAGGTGCTTGTTTTAATCTATACAAGTCTTTATGTAGTCTATATACCATGTTTCTCTTGTTTGGATCAACAAACCCTTCTAGTTGTTCAATGTATACCTCTTCTTCCAGTATTCCATTTAGGAATGCAGATTTCACATCCATTTTGTATACCTTGAATCCTTTGTATGCAGCATAAGAAGGTAAGATTCTAACTCCTTCTAGTCTGGAAATGGGTGTAAAGGCTTCACCATAATCAATACCTTATTCTTGTGCATATCCCTTTCATACTTAGCTTGCTTTGTTTCTAGCAACTTCTCCATTCTCATTCAGTTTGTTTTTTAATATCTATTTGGTAGCGATGACATTTTGTGCAGGAGCACCCTAAGGTATTTAGGAAGATCTTTAGTCATTTTCTCTTGTAGGTTGGTTTGGCCAACCATGCATGCATAAGGACTATGTTATAATGTCCCTAGTGTGTTTTAGGTGTGTTTAGTGTTAGTAGAGATTAGGGTTTGTGTGTGGTTGAGTCAAGATGATTCTAGGGGTCTAGCACCTAGAAGTCAACCAAAAGGTCAAAGGGTTGACCAAAATTCCAAAATGGGAAGACTTTTAAGTTTTTAATGTTTTCAAGTCATTTCAGGTCATTTGGTAAGGTTTGAAACCAAATATGACCATCAAAGTGGAGAAAGTGTCATTTTGACAAAAGTTGTCAAAGTTGTCATGACAACATTTCCTAGATTTTAGGAATCGGCTCTTATGATGCTCAAATCCTGACCAGAGGGTCTATACATGAGGGATTAGATTATATAAGGTTATTTAAACCTTAATCTGACATTTATATTTCATATTGTATGAACTGGTTATTGGAAAGAACCAATTTACACTGTAATTAACATATAGAGCCATCATCCATCACTTTTGTGGATTGAATGGATTGAATGAAATCATGGAGAGTGTTTGAAATGTAATTCCTCAGATCTCTATGGAATTGGATTAGTTAATTGTTCTTTCTAGTTAGCTTTTGTTTAAGTTCTTGTATTTTGTGAGTTCACTAGCCATTTTTGGTCCAGTCATGTAAAAGATGGCTTTTCATGGTGTTCCCATGGTTCAAAATCCATGACCACTTAGATTCCATTAGAGAATTGTATATAATTTTTAGATATGGATTGTGGAGTGTGTGTGTGCAAGGGAATCTTGAGAACATTCAGGCCCTAGGCGAGTACTGGTTATTTTGGCTAGGGTATCTCAACAGTGTAGAGGCGATGGAGGTTGCTGAGTGATTGGAATGTGCCAATCAAGGATAGAGGAGTGTGGGGGCATGAAGTGAAAACATTATGATGGAAGGAGAAGTTTTGAGGAACTCAATTGATCAATTAAAGAAGCCCAAGAAGCCAAACCAGTCTTCATGCCCTAGAAACCCTTATTTTTAGGGGTTTGGTGAAAGTCCATTGTACGGACAAGATTGGAATCAGAGACCTAGAAAATCTTTAAGGTGAGGAAAAACCCACAAAGATTATGCAATTTTTTTCTAGGGGTGTTAAGGGATTCTAGGAGAAAATCCACATTTTCAGTGATTAGGAGGGCTAATAGGCCTAAAAAGGCTACAAGGCCTAAAAGACTAGTACTTTGGAACCTGATTGAAAAATGGGTGAACGATTCCCAGAATTGAATCCATAGGGGTTGGATCAGACCTAAAAGGAGTTAGGAAACCAATCCTCAAGAACTTGAAACCATTGGGATGGTAGGAGGTTAGTGAAGCCATGGATGTAAGAAGGTTATGGTGGAAAGTTTAGTGAAGAGTTTGAAGTTTTTGGTGAGCTCTTAGTGTGTGAGGGGATCAAAGAGGCATCCTCTAGTTAGGGTAGATATAAAGACCCTAAGGAAGACCAAGAGGTCTTGGAGAGAGAAACAAAGCTCTAGGAGAGGAGCTCCCTATCAAATTGGTATCAGATCCATTGAAAGGCTTGGGAGTGGATTAGTGTATCTTAGAGTAGAGTGAATCCATAGGTGAGAACATTATGGTAACCAATGCAGAGTTAGCCTAGGATGTGTCAAAACAAAAATTATAGAATAGGCTTCTTGAAGAAGAAATGGAGGAGATGAAGCCTAGGATGTGTCAGAACAAAAATTCTATAATAGGCTTCTTGAAGAAGCAATGGAGAAGATGAAGATAAAGATGGTAGAGGTGGTAGAGACTGCTAGCAAGTTGTGAGAAGAAATACATGAAGGGATAGATAAAGGAAAGAAACTAGTAGAAGAGGAGGTAGAACCAGAGCTTGATCCTCTTTTACCTAAGGAACCATTCCTCAAGGCACTCAAGGAATTGAGTGGAAAGGATATAGAAGGAATACCGGTATTCTCTGGTAAGATGGATACAAAAATGGTTATGGAATGGCTTGAAGGGATGGAGAATCACTTCAAGTGTGATGGGATCACATAAGCACAAAAGGTGAAGATAGCCAAGTCAAGGCTAAGAGGGAAAGCACTCACATGGTGGAAGTTCTTGCAGGAAGAAAGAGAGAAAGAGGGCAAGAAGACCATAGAAAATTGGAAGATAATGGTTACAAAGGTGAAGGATAATTACCTTCCTGAAGATTATGACATTCAACTGCATAAGAAGAGGTAGAACCTTAGGAAAAAATACCTAGATGTGCCAGCATATACCGAAGAATTTGAAAAACTTTGTCTTAGATCAAGAATCTAGGAGACAAAGAGTATCAAAGTTGCAAGATACCTTAATGGATTAAGGTGGAACATTCAAGAATAACTTAGTCTCTTTACCCTGACTTCCATTCATAGGTGTTTTCAAATGGCTTTAAAAGTGGAAGAGAAACTCAAGAAGAGGCAAGATTCTAGCTCCAGAGGTAGAGAAAGGGGTAGAGACAATAGAGGTGGCCATAGAGGAGGTTCAAGTAGAAGAGGCAGTGATAGTAGAGGAAAAAGTGACTCTAGATATTCAGAGCAAGGAAAAGAAACAAGTAGTAGGGGTGGATACAATAATAGAGGAAGACGTTCTTATAACAGTGGTAGAGGAAGATCAGGAGGTTTTGGGAGAAGCTCTCACTTTTCTTCAATGAAATGCTATAACTGTGGATAGTTGGGACACCCTGCATACAGGTGCCTAGATAAACCAAAATCCTCACAAGGGGAGAAGAAAATAGCTTATGTCCAAGAAGAAAATTGCTCTAAACAATAAGAGGTGAGCCTAGATTCAGAGAAAGGAGAACACCTTATGCTAAGAAGAATACTAATCAAGACAACCACCAAATATGAGCACAAGAAGGGGAGGACTCTTTTCAGAGAAAAAAGAAAGATATTGGGGAAAGTGTGCAAGGTGATCATTGATTCAGGGTCAAAAGATAATGTTATATCTGAGGAAGTAGTAGAGAAGTTAAAGCTCACCAAAATCCCACATGTGTGTACTTATAAAGTTACATGGTTGAATAAGGGCCAAAACATCTTGGTGAATGAACAAGTGTGGGTAGAATTTTCCATTGGAAAGTATCAAGATAGGATACTATGTGATGTGTTTCCAATGGATGATTTCTATTTGTTGCTTGGAAGACCATGGAAATATGACAAAGAAGCTGTCCATAATGGGAAAGATAATAATTACTCCTTCAAGAAAAATGGGGTAACATTCAAGATACGATCCTTACTAGAGGAAGACATAGTGGAGAAGGAAGAGTCCAGTACCTTGTTGATGAGTTGGATATATTCTTAAATGATATGAAGGATAAGGAAGTTGGCTATGCAATCTTGTTAAAGCCAAAGGATGAGGAGACTCATAAGAAAGCACCTATGCCAAAAGAGGTGAGAGAACTGTTGGACCAATTCAAGGACATAATATGTGAGGGTAGACCAAATTCACTAACACCAAAGAGGGAGATAAGTCATCAAATTGACTTCATACTAGGAGCATCCTTGCCAAACAAAGCTTCATACAGGATGACACCAGAGAAAAACAAGGAGATAGCTAGGAAAGTGCAAGAATTGTTGGACCAAGGATTGAGGTAAGTGGAGGATGTGTATTGACTCTAGGGAAATAAATAGGATAACTATCAGTTATAGATTTCCAATTCCTAGAATAAAAGACTCGATGGAATGCTTGGGGGTGCTAAGTACTTCTCTAAAATTGGCTTGAAGAGTGGGTATTATCAAATTAGGATGAAGGAAGGTGATGAGTGGAAGTCTGCATTTAAGACTACAGAGGGGTTAGATGAATTGTTAGTTATGCCCTTTGGGATTACCAATGCACCAAGCACCTTTATGAGGGCGATGAATGAGGTCTTGAAGGACTATATAGGAGTTTTTGTAGTTTTCTATTTAGATGACATCCTCATATTCAGTAAAACCAAAGAGGATCATATGAAACACTTGGAGTTAGTGTTGAAGAAGTTGCAGGAGGAGAAACTCACCATAAACCTTTAGAAGAGTGAGTTCATGAAGGAAGAATTAGTCTACCTTGGCTTTGTGGTTTCCAAGGGTGACTTAAAAATGGACAAAGAGAAAGTAGAGGCCATATTGAATAGGCCTACTCCTAGGATAGGGACTGAAGTTGGGAGCTTCGATGGGTTAGACCAATTCTGTAGGAAGTTCATTAAGAGATTCAGTGATATTTGTGCTCCAATTCTAGAGACTATCAAAGGAGGATTGAGGACTAAATTCAGATGGACTAAGGTAGATAATTATGGGTTTGAAAGGTTTAAAAGAGAAGTAGCCACTCAACCTATATTTTTGTTACTTAGCTTTGATACACCATTCATTGTGGAGTGTGATGCAAGCAACATTGCAGTAGGAGTTGTCTTAAGCCAAGAAGGTAGGCCTGTGGCCTTTTTTAGTGAAAGACTAAATGAGGCTAAGTCCAAGTAATCTTCCTATGACTTGGAGCTATATGCTCTTGTGAAAGCCTTAAAGAAATGGAGGCATTATCTATTTCCCAAAGAGTTTGTTGTCTTCATAGAAAACAAAGCAGTGAGTTACATAAACACTCAAGACAAGCTTAGCTTGAGACACATAAAATGGATGGAGTTCCTACAGTCATACACTTTCACCATAAAAAATAATAAAGGGGTGCAAAACAAAGTTGCAGATGCCCTTAGTAGGAGACTACTATTAGTAATAACTGAGAGTGGGGGGGGGGAGGTGAATCAGTGGCCTCAAAAGTTTATCCTTTAAACTTCAATCCACCAATTAATATACCTCAGATTATTACGTCCCTACAAGATGTATGCCTTGAAATACTTGAAACAATTTACTATCTATCGGTTTACCTTGTCTGTCCTTATTCTCCTTGATTACTGATAAGCAGCAAAACTTATTTATCGATACACAGTAAATATGCAGAGTATACCAATCAATCCATAAATGCACATGTGAAATGTAAAACAATAAAGTAATAAACCATACACACATAACACAAGGATTTTAATGTGGAAACCCTGTTAAGGGAAAAATCACTGGGACCGGTACCCCAAATTTTCACTCTTCTAAAGTGAGCCATGTTAGGAGCCAACCCTGTTAAAGGTTACAAACACACTGTTAAGTGTGACCTTGTTAGAGGATTTTTATACATAGATTGTCACTAATTATCTGGCATCTAGACTACCATCCTTGAATCAGCCTCTATACTATCAATAAGCTTTATGCTAATCTTACTACCATCCTTGAATCAGCCTCCTTCTTAGAGTGTCAATAGGCTTTAGGTAAGACCGATGCTACTATCATGAGTCAACATTTTTGGTAATCTGTTAGGATATACCTCAATTATAAAAGACTGTTAAGTCCTACTCTGTTAAAAGACTTAATACTTCAATGGTTAACTTGAAACACAATGACCTGTTTCTAATGCAACTTTGAATTGCATATATTCAGATCTATTTATGTACAATACCTCTGTGATCAATGTATTAATTCAGTTCCTTTGTACTTCACACTTTCTACTCTATGATGTTGTGCTTCAATGTTCGTTGGTGTCTGCAAAATTCTTTAGCTCTCCCTTAGCTTGATTGATCAGAACTGTATGAAGTTTATCCTTCACCAGTTTCTCTTCAACATCTTCTTTTAATTCACTCCCCTATATCTAAGTGCTTGTGGAAATGAATTATGATTGTCTCTTATATAGACACGATTTTCCATGATTCTTGATTCTTGATTCTTGGCGTGAAAAACAATCCAGCCAATTTGATTTATGGCTTTAACTCTTGATTTATCTCGTAGTTATCTTCTTGCCAACTGTATAAATCAATTTCTTTAACTATGGTCAAATAAAACAACCAGTTAAGTCTATCTTTAAGCTCTACCAGCTAGATATTTTGTCATTTTCTGATCTCTCTGTTCTGTCGGTCAATTCTGTAGTTCATCGCTAGTGACAACTGCCAGTTCCATCGGTGTATCTTTAGTTAGCTTCAGGATCTCTGTCCTTCAGGAATCATTGGATCTTGCTCATCAGGAAACACTATTTTCAGCTCGTTGGGCATCCTATGATTCTACTTTGTCGGGAAACACTGTCTTCTTCTCGTCGGGCATCACTGTGACTTTATCTCTGTCTTTACTGATGGTGTGCACTCCGCTGGTGTAGTCTGTCACTTGGTGAATACTTTGACTTTTATGCATTGATGAAAGCATAACCTCTATTCCATTGATGCTTTGAAGTCTTTGGCATTCTATATATGACCATACAGATGATATCAAGTTGACATCAATGACAATACAAACCATTAACTGATTTAATGTCTTGCATCATCTTCAACTTATCATTATCAAACATTCAATCAGTTACATGTCATCAATCTCTCCCTTTGGCATTAATGGCAACACACTATATTATCACACTATACTATTTCTAATACAATATGAAATACAATTGTTGAGATTCATCAAATTACCAAACAGTTTGTTTTGATAACTGAAAAAAAATGTCTGACTGCCAGTAAGCTCTGTGTTAGCTTAGATTTGATTCTTTCTACTTTCTTTGTTTCTTCTTCTGATGTGTTGTGACCTCTATTGGTGTCAATTTCTCTCTCTTCTTCTTTGATGTCTCTATCTTGTATTTGCAACTTTTATACAAATACTCTCCCTATGGATATGATCTCTCCATGTTTGGAGTAATCTGATAATGATTTCTGATGATAATATGGATACATTCTCTCCCTTTGACATTAATGCCAAACAAATATTTTCACAAATATCTGACATTCTATAAATCAATTTCTTCTATTTATAATATATTCCTAGAATTTCCCTTATCCATCATCAATATAACAGTTTGATCTGGTGCTTGGTTTTGATATATACCTTTTTGTATATAGATGTAGCTTTGAAGTTCTTTTACTCCTTGCATCAATCATGAATGATATTCTGATAATATATGGCTGATGTAGTCTTTAGTCCTTTTACTGATTGGTAGACATGGGTTTGACCCCTAGTCTTTTCCTCAAGTACTCAAATGTATCCTTGGGTAGTGGCTTGGTAAAGATATCAGCCAATTGTTCTTTTGATTGCACATATTCAAGTATGACCTCTTTTTCTTGAACTTGTTCTCTTAAATAATAATACTTGATGGCAATGTGTTTAGTCTTTGCATGCATGACTAGATTCTTGGAAATATTTATTGCACTGGTGTTATCAGAAGGCTAAAGGCACCTCATCAAATATAGGACTTTACCATCCATTACCCATTCCAAGTAGACCTTGGGAGTGCATAAGTATGGACTGCATAATGGGGTTACCTTGGACTCCAACTAATTTAGACAGTGTGTTTGTAGTGGTAGATAGGTTTAGTAAGATGAGCCACTTCATACCATGCAAAAAAACACATGATGCCATCCATATTACCTACTTGTTCTTCAAGGAGATAGTGAGGATTCATTGCCTACCAATGAGTATTGTTGCAGACAGGGATGTGAAGTTCATGGGGCACTTTTGGAAGACCCTATGGAAGAGACTAGGTACAAAATTATCTCATGGATTTGCCTATCATCCTCAAATGGATGGGTAGAATGAAGTAATGAATAGAGTTCTTGGGAACTTACTTAGATGTCTAACAAAGGAATATGGACAAGGATGGGAGCAAGTTATTCCACAGGCAAAATTTGCCTATAATGATAGAAAAAATAGGCCTATAGGGAAAAGTACATTTGATATTGTGTATGGGGCACATCCAAGGGGTGTGATGGAGCTCAGAGAGCTCAAATGATATGAGGGAGTTAGTGAAAATTCTAATGAATTTGCACAATCAATGAAGGAAGTCCATGAACAAGTGAAAAAGACCTTAATGGAGGCCAACCAGAAGTTGAAAACTAAAAGAGATGAGGGAAGAAGAGATTTTCAGTTTGAAGTGGGTGAGTTAGTAATGGTGTTCCTAAATAAGGCAAGACTACAAAAGGAGATACCTAGTAAGATACAGATGATAAGGATTCAACCTTGAAAGATTTTGGCTAAGTATGGATCCAATGCTTACAAGGTGGAGTTGCCCAAGGAGATGTCAATTTCTCCAATCTTCAATGTGAAGGATTTGATCAAGTATAAGGGCCCAGATATGGATGAGTTCCAGTATAGTACAGAGGTGCATAAGGATGTGGGAGAGTTCAAGACTCTAGAACAGCTCAAGCCACAAGTGGAAAATATATTGGATTCAAGAGTAAAGAAGAATAAAAGACACAAAGTCTATATGGAGCATCTAGTGAAGTGGAGACAACAACCAAAGTCAGAAGCCACTTGGATAGCTAAGAGTGACTTCAAGAAGCATGGAATCAGTGAGGAGTTCCTGAAGCCACACGTACCTTAACTTGCTTGTTGTAGGGGGGAGGATGGTGCAGGAGCACCCTAAGGTCTTTAGGAAGATCTTTAGTCAATTTGGCTTGTAGGTTGGTTTGGAAAACCATAAATGAATAAGGGCTATGTTATAAAGTCCCTAGTGTGTTTTAGGTGTGTTTAGTGTTAGGAGATATTAGGGTTTGTGTGGTTGAGTCAAGTTAATTCTAGGGGTCTAGCACCTAGAAGTCAACCAAAAGGTCAAAGGGTTGACCAAAATTCCAAAATGGGAATATTTTTAATTTTTTAATGTTTTCAAGTCATTTGAGGTCATTTGGTAAGATTTGAAACTAAATAGGACCATCAAAGTGGAGAAAGTGTCATTTTGACAAAAGTTGTCAAAGCTGTCATGACAACTTTTCAAAGTTATCATGACAAAATTTCCTAGATTTTAGGAATCGGCTCTTATGATGCCCAAATCCTACCTAGAGGGTCTATACATGAGGGATGAGAGAATATAAGGTTATTTCAACCCTAATCTAACAGTTAGATTTCATATTGTACGGACTGGTTATTGGAAAGAACCAATTTACACTGTAATTAACATATAGAACCATCATCCATCAATTTTGTGGATTGAATGGATTGAATGAAATAATGGAGAGTTTTTTAAATGTAATTACTTAGATCTCTATGGAATTGGATTAGTTAATTGTTTTTTCTGGTTAGCTTTTGTTTAATTTCTTGTATTTTGTGAGTTCACTGGCCAGTTTTGGTCCAGTCATGTAAAAGATAGCTTTTTTGGGTGTTTCCTTTGGTTCAAACTCTACGACCACTTGGAATCCATTAGAAAATTATATATAATTTTTAGATATGTATTGTGGAGTGTGTGTGTGTGTGTAGGGGAATCTTGAGAACATTCAGGCCCTAGGTGAGTACTAGTTATTTTGTCTAGGGTAAGTGAACAGTGCAGAGGCAACGGAGGTCGCTGAGTGATTGGTATGTACCAATCAAGGATAAAAGAGTGAGGGGGAATCAAGTGAAGACCTTAATATGGAAGGAGAAGTTCTGAGGAAATCAGTTGATCAACTAAAGAAGCCCAAGAATCCAAACCAGTCTTCATTCCCTCAAAACCCTTATTTTTAGGGGTTTGGTGAAAGTCCATTGTACGAACAAGATTAGAATCAAAGATCTAGAAAATATTTAAGGTAAGGAAAAACAAACAAATATTATGCAATTATTTTCTAGGGGTGTTAAGGGATTCTAGGAGAAAATCCACCTTTTCAGTGATTAGGAGGGCTAATAGGCCTAAAAAGGCTACAAGGCCAAAAAGACTAGTACTTTTGAACGTGATTGAAAAATGGGTGAAGGATCCACAAAATTGAATCTATAGGGGTTGGATTAGACCTAAAAGGATTTAGGAAACTAATCCTCAAGAAGTTGACATCATTGGGATGGTAGGAGGTTAGTGAAGCCATGGGTGTAAGAAGGTTATGGAGGAAAGTTTAGTGAAGAGTTTGAAGTTGTTGGTGAGCTCTTAGTATGTGAGGGGATCAAAGAGGTATCCTCTAGTTAGGGTAGAGATAGAGACCCTAAGGAAGACCAAGAGAAGGTCTTTGAGAGAGCAAGAAAGCTCTAGGAGAGGATATCCCAATCAACATTCTTGTCATCTAGTCTCAGTACTAGTGTCCATGTACTGTTCTTCTCAATCTCTTCTATTTCTTCATTCATAGAATTGTCCCATTATTCATTCTCAAGTGTAGTATTAACAAATTTAGGTTCAAAATCACAAAGTAAACATCTAGAGTTTAGTGACTTACTTCTTATCCTCATTCTAGCCTTCTTATCTCCTATGATTTGATTCTGTGGATGATGTCTTTTGACATACTTGGCAAGTTTCAGTTCAATTCTTTGTTCATCATTCTGATCATCTTCTTGACCTTTGTTCTAACCTTCATCTCTCAAAACATCATCTTGAGGATTTTCCTAATTTTTGATAATTGCAGCTTGATGCTCGGGTGCAATGTTTTGTTGCTCGGGAGTGATACAATGTTGCTCGGGTAGAGTGTTAGGTTTTGTTTAAACAAACTTGTTGTATTCCTCTAGTTCTCTTTTTCTTTCCTTATCATTCTTTTCTACAAATTCATCTATTTTCACATTTGCAGTTTCAATGATCTTGTTAGATGACTTGTTTAGACATTTATAAGCCTTGCTTTTGGTTGAGTACCCTAGAAAGATACCTTCTTCACTTTTGGAGTCAATTTTTCCATTTCTATCATCCTTCAAAATATAACATTGACTACCAAAGATTCTGAAGTAACTTACATTGGGTGTATGACCATACCAAAGCTCGTAGGGTGTCTTCTTTGTGTCCTTCTTCAATTGTACTCTGTTTAATGTGTAGATAGCAATACTGACAACTTCCCTCTAGAAAGTTTGAGTGATGCTCTTCTCAATCATCAATATTCTTGAACAGTCAACAATTGATCTATTTCTCCTCTCAGCAATTCCATTTTGCTATGGTGTTCTAGGTGCAGAAACATGTATTTTAATTCCATGCTCATTGAAATAGTTAGTGAATTCATCTAAAGTATTCCCCTCCTCTATCTGACCTTAAGCATTTCAATTTCTTTTCACTTTGTTTTTCTACCATAGCCTAATACCATTTAAACATCTTGAATGCTTATGATTTATCTTTTAAGAACATAACTGTCATCATTCTAGAATAATCATCAACAAAGAGAATAAAATACCTATCTCCATAGTAACTCTTTGTCCTCATGGGTCCACATAGATTAGTACAGAATAATTCTACAATTGTATTAGATGTATGGGTTTTACTCTTGAAACTAGACTTTCTCATCTTACCTTTTTGACAATTCTTGCACATGATATGCTTGGGATTAGTCATGCTCTGTAAGCCTCTAAAATTCCTTATGTTTCTTATCTTTATCATGTTTTCAAAATTCACATGAAACAATCTTTTGTTCCACAACCATATGTCTTCGTTTCTAGCCATTAAACACGTGGTGTTAGTGTCATCAAGATAGAAAAGGTTACCTTTTGTCTGCTCACCGGTTCCAATCAACCTTCCTGATTCATTGAAGATCTTTTCCTTCTTATTTTCAAATGCCACTCAGTGACCTATATTATTAAGTTGTGAAACACTTAATAGATTATAATTCAGTCCTTTTACCCAGTAAGAATTTTCACATTTGATCAGGTTATTCAACATTATAGTTCCTTTACCTTCAAATGGACAAGGTGTATCATTTCCCATTCTTACTGAACCGCCATTATAGTATTCAAAAGTCTCAAACTTTTGTTTATCACCGGCCATATGGTGAGTATAGCCACTATCTATGATCCATACATCATTCTTACTAACTTTAGATATTAGTGCAGTTTCTACATACCTTTCTCCTTCTTCGTCTGAATCATCCTTCATGGCTACAAATACCATCTCAATGTCTTCTTCTGATTCGGTGTCAATGTCATCAGCCCTGTTCTCAGCTAGGTAACAAGATTTCTTCTCTTTGTCCCTGTAGTCTTGGGTATCTCTTTTTTTAGATTGCAGGTTGCTTCAGTAATATTTTTTATCACCTCTATCAAAATTATTCTCATATGATCTATCATTTCCTCTGTCATCTTTTCTTCTGTTTGGACATCTTGCCAAAAATTTTCCAACCTCTTTACAATTGAAACATACAAGTGGTAATTTACCTTTGTATCTACCTTTTCCTCTCTGCAATCTTCTTGTCATTAGTGCTTCAATCTCATCAAGTCCTTGATCCTCTTTATCACTTTCACTATCATTTCTAATAGCATGTCTATGACTTGAATTACTTATCTTTAAAGAAGATTTGAATACAAATTCTATAGATGGTAAGACAATATTATTAAATTTATTCATCTCAAATGAAATCAATCTATCGAGAGTAACTATATTGTTTGCAACTACTCTCATTTCTTGAATAGCAGAAACTCTAATAGCATACATAGGCAGTAAGGCTCTTAAGGTTTTACTTACCATTGTATCCTCTTCAAGTACACCTCCAACTCCTCTGATAGAATTGAATACCTCTTTGATTCTACAGCTATACTGATTGATATTTTCTCCTTCTTTCATCCTTTGGTCATAAAACCTCCCTCTTAGGCTTTCTGCCTTAGCTCTTAGTACATTAGCATCTCCTCCATGTACCATCTTCAAATTGTCCCACATTTTCTTTGCAGAGGTGCAGGTTTTGACATCTTCAAACTCAGCATCGAAGAGTGATGAGGCAAGTTATATTGTCATGCAATTATGCTCATGCTTTTCTCTTAATTGATCAAGAGTGTGAGGTCCTGTAGGCAACACATATTCAATATCAAGGTATTGAGTAACATTATTTCCAATACCTGATAGGTGGATTCTTATTCTGCTTTTCCATGATGAAAAGTTGTCTTTATTCAACTTGGGCACATCTCATTTGTTCATCTTGTGATATTTTTCTTGAGCTATTAAACTCTCTTTCTAAGCACATAAGCTTTGATACCAATTGTTAGTAATAACTGAGAGGGGGGGGGGGTGAATCAGTGACCTCAAAAATATTCCAATTAATCAACCCAAAAAACTTAGTACCACAATAATAAGCCTCTAGTTATCTTCAGTCCTATAAGATGAATGCCTTCTAATATACTTATCAAATTACTACTTCTCGAAATGCTTTGTTAAACCTTATTTTTTATGTTTACCAAACAACAACCTTTCAATTTAAAAAAAAATAGTAAATTACTTAGATTATACCGATCAATCCAGATTAGCTATTTTTAATGAAAATAAATAAATTGATGACTCATAAACACATTGACACGTGGCTTTTTAACATGGAAACCATGTTAAGGGAAAAAATACTTGAGACCGGTCACCAAAAATTTTCACTCTTCTGAAGTGAGCTTGGTGAAGAGCCAACCTTGTTAAAGGTTACAAACACACTGTTAAGTGTGACCTTTTTAGAGGATTTAAAATATTAGTTTGTCACTTGATATTGGGCATTCTTATGCTACCTTCCTTCTCCAAACTCTTCTAGTTTGTCAAATGGTATCTGGCATCTCATGCTATCTTCATGACCAAATGTTTTGATACTCCTTGGGATGTATCTCAATATAGAAAGGATCTTTAAATGCTGCTCAGTTAAGAGACTTTCTGAATTAATGGTTAAACTAAAATAGTATGATATGTTCACATATACAACTTATACTTGCATATTTTTAGATCTATTGTAAGCTCATAAAACTAATCTGATCAATATTTCCTTTTAATACATTTTCTCCACTTTTGTTCTGCTTGGTAATGCTATGCTCTGTTGCTTGGTGTCCACATAAATCTCTAGCTCTTTCCTCAGCTTGATTGCTCAGGATTATATGAAGTTTTTCTTCATCAGTTTCTCTCCAAAATCCTCTTTTTAATTCAATCCCCTTTAACTCGTAATGAATTAAGTTGTCTCTTTATATACATGATATCACCGTTTCTAGGTTCTTGATTTTCTTGATCTTGGCGTGATCCACAATATTAGCTAATTTAATTTAAAGCAAAACTCTAGTTTTATCTTGCAGAGATCTTCTTGACAACTCGACAAAACAACTTTAAATCCTTTACTTATCTCTGGCTTTATCTTGTTGATTAAAACAATGATAACTACCAGTTAAGTCTATATTTAGCTCTACCAGCTAGATATTTTGTTGTTTCTGTACTCCAGTTAATTTCAGTGTTTTAAATCTTTGTAAGCTTCAATCAACACTCCAGTTCTCCTCAGGCTTCTCCATCGGGGTTTTCTATCCATCCGGTTACACTATGATTCTGGCCGTCGCATATGCTTGTGATTCTACTTGTCGGTAATGCTTGTCGGGTTCTTTGCTTGGGCATCACTATGACTTGACTTTCGGTGATCTCTGTCCATCGGGTTCCACTGGCCATCGGTGTTTGAAGTGACATAATGAATGCTTATCTTTTATACATCACTGAAAGCATAATCTTTATCTCTTTGATTCTCTGAAGTCTTTGACACTTTGATTATAACTAATTAGATTATATCAAGTTGGCATCAATGACAATACAATCCATTAACTAATTTATTGTCTTGCATTATCTTTCTGCATTTCAGTGATCAACTTAACATCTTCAAACATTCAATCAGTTACATGTCATCATATAAGATGCAAAATATATTTCTAAAATTTTTTTGACATGTCCAGTTCTATGGGCCACATGCAATTTTTTTGACCATGTCTTCACCTTACATTTCCATCTCTAGTCTCTTAGCTTGGATAAACATTTTACCCCAATTCTAGATAGTACGTAAAAAATGATTAATCTTCTCTCATCTTTGCTTATCCTTTTCTAACCCATTAGTTCTTTCATCCTCTCATAATGCTTGTTGTCTTGATAAACACTTGTGGAAATTAAATGCATATTTCTTGAGAATAAATCTTGATATCTCAATTTAAATAAAACATTTTCAAAAATTAAAAAATATCATAACATTTTAAAAATCCTATAAAACAAAAACATTTTCAAATATCCACTAAAATAAAAAAATATTTTCAAGAATACAAAAAATCAAAATATTTTTAAAAAAAATTTAAAAAATATGATTTAGAAAAATTCAAAATATCAAATAAATTGTCTAGAAGGTATCAACACTTTGAACAAACACAATTGAAATATTACACCAAAATTTTGAGGTCAACAAATCAAAAATAATTTGACAATATATCAAAATAGTGTATAACATATCCAATTAATTGCCTAATAAACATTAGGAATCTTTATCAACTATCATTTTTCTTATACTAGATGAATCCTTCTAAAAAAATAGACACTAACATGATCTATCTCGTGTGTTATATTTGATGAACCCTTCATAAAAAGAGACACCATGATCATTACCAATCTTTGAAGAAAACTTAATTTTAGCAAGAGATCTACATTGTTAGTGACTGGTTTGGTGAAGTAATTCTTATCTTTTATTTGATTTATCTTTTGTGATGTTATTTTTATGCTACTAGAGGATTTCTTTTTCTACAAAAGTAATGATGGTCATGGCTAATTAATTTTGATTGTGGACTATTATTTAGTAACACGACGACTCGTCATGACATATGATTGTCTAGGAACATTAATAACCTCTAAGTCCAATGTGAAATATAATAATAGTTACTATTTGATGTGTCTTCTTGATGCAGGAGCATTCTTGGGAAGTTGGAAATCTTGTGTCGACCACAAATATGTTTATGTTTTGTTTGGTGCTCAGTAGTTCAGTTGGCAGAGCTCGGTGGAGTCTAGTTGTTCTCTGTTGTTTCAGTGCTCGGTTCTCGGTGGAAGGAGTGTTTTTATTCACTGAATGGACTCTGTGTCTATTGGTAGTGCTATTTCACCAAATGGGCTCGGTGGCTTTGTTAGTGCTCAGCACCGACTTGGGGGTCTCAGTTGATGAGTTGATCAATTGTTTTTTATGGATTGGGTGGACATTGAAGATTGAATCCCTGATTTGAGGGGGTCATTGGGATCATGAAGAGTTCTGAGGCATACATATTTGATTCATTGATCTTGTGTGAACCAAGATCTTATTTGGCACTTTCTTCTATGTTTTTATTGTTTTTTTGCAGCCGAATGGGTCATTTAATATAATCCATTGTCGATTGTATTGGGCCAACTGTCATTTAATAGTTTTTTGTGAAGCCGAATTTTGGTTGTGTTTTATATAAGGAGTGTGTAGGTACCATTTTAAAGGGGTAGGTAAGGAAGGGAGAGTTGATAGTAGATAGTAGTAAGTGGGTAAGAAAGAAAATTGTAAGAATTCTTTGTGGCTTGTGAGCACAAGTTTAGGTCTGGTTTCTTCCACTTAACTGTAGGGTAGGCTGGTGAAGTTGGATCCTGTGAGATCTTGTTGAATTTTTTAATGTATTGGTCATAACCAGGAAATCCTTACAACCCAACATGTTGCATGTAATTCTCGGTTAAATGATTAAAAACTAGTTGTTCCTGTTCATATCTTGTGTTCTTGAGTTTTCCACTATGTTGTGTTAAGCAGTTTAGCTTGGATAGTCTATTTTATGACCCTCCATCCTGTGCACTACATTAGGTGGTATCAGAGTGAGTTTTATCTGGTTTGTTCCTTCGTGGAGATTGGTTTCCTATCTGTGTTCCTAAACTTGTGAGTTGTGGTTTGGTTGTTCATGACGTGGCAGATTGAATTTTGCACTTTTAACAACCGACTATGAACTTGAGTTGTTTAAGAAGTTGCAAATAGGTCTACTAACTATGAACTTGAGTTGTTTAAGAAGTTACAAATATGAAGCATAAATATCTTAGTGTGAAAGACTATATAGAGGAGTGCAACAAGCTGACTAATAGATCTAGACATAGGGAGCTTTATAAGGAAAAGGTTTCCAGATATGTTAATGGTCTCAGATTCAATATACAGGATGAGACTAGCATGTTGAATATTAGTTCTGTTGAGGATGCTTATCAGTATGCACTGAAGGCAAGAGATAAGTTGAAAAGGAGACATTAAGTTAACTCTTGTGGGAAAGAGAAGCAAGAGTAGTCGATAAAGGATAAACTAAGAGTTGAGGAGGAACCAAAACCTCTTGAACTGAGGAGAAAGGCAGGTAGAGGTGTATTCAGAGGTACATGTTATAACTATGGTGAAGATGGAAATTGGTCATTTGAATGTCCCCATACAGATAAGAAGGTTGTTAGTCACCAAAATATTGTGGTGAATGAATTTGTAGAGAATGAACCTAAAGTGGAGGGTGTGAACATTTTGTTTAGGAGAACATTTCTAGCCACAAAACAAGTTGTTTCTTATCAAAGGAAGAACTTTTTTAGGACCATGTGTAAGTCTGGTGGTAAATGTTGTAAGATGATTGTTGATGGAGGAAGTAATGATAACTTGGTTTCTAAGGAGATGGTTTGAAGCTTAGTTTAAGGAGGTTGAAACTGTTAGAATGAATTCAGAATAACTGAGAGGGGGGGGGGGGGGAATCAGTTATCCNTGAGAGGGGGGGGGGGGTGAATCAGTTATCCTCAGGTCTAGATGTGCCCATTTAAAATTTATACCAATTTGAACAACTCATATCTTCTTGGCAGCAATAACATAAAACAACAACATATATATGTATTTTTATTGTTCAAATGTAATCAACTTGCAGAAACTTAACAGTAAAACAAAACATAAATATTCACACAAGTTGACACCAGTATTTAACGTGGAAACCCAATATGGGAAAAACCACCAATAACATGTTATCAAGTTTTTACTCTTCTGAAGTGATCTCTGTTAGGAGCCAACCGTGTTAAAGGTTACAAAACACATTGCTAAATGTGACCTAGTTAAAGGATTTAATCACCCTATCAGGAGTGGCCTTGTTAGAGGACTTAGAAAATTCCACCTAAATGTCACCTTTCTCAAAGGATTTATACAATGACTATTATGTCAACTTGGCTAAAGGATTTTGGCTGATATAATTGTTAGAAAGTAATCAACAGGTGTGATATGATACATACAACTTACTTTGCAAATCAAGATCCAATCCATCTCTAATGCTAATTCACTGAGTGGCCTCCATTCTCATTTCAATCTTCTGATTTGATTGGAAATCTGTCAAGCAATCAGTCTCGCAACTCTCTACTTCTCTTTTTAGCCTTATCTGATTTGATTAAGCCAATCAGTCAATTAACCATGCAATCCTCTTGCATACACTTCTTATACACTTCATAAATAACCCCTTCAAGTTATCATATACCTCTTCATCTAGGTAAGATAAATTTTTTTCTTATCATCGTAGATCTTAGGTTAGGTCAAATCCAACGGATCTTTCCATCTTTACATTTAATTTACTTCTCCAAAGAAATCACTAATTAAATCTTTGATCCATGCATTAGTTATGGTTACCCATGCATTTAAATAGTGTGGACCAATCGTTCTTATCCTTACTTAACTTTACATATCCCAATAAAATCAATTATGTTGTCCAGAGATCTCAAATCTCAACAATTACCAAAATACTAACACTCGGTCAATACTGTGTCTTCCACTCGGTCATCGCTAGTTTCCTCAGCAATTTACTGGTGCTTGGTCATTACTGACTTTACTCGACATAAACTATTCATAGTAATCTATCATCAAAACATAAACAAAATATTACTTTGCCAATGTGCCAACTGATCAAGTACCCTTGTGATTTCCCATAACTCAACCATTCCACTTGGTCTTCTTGTTAAATCTCCTTCATTAATCAATAGATATGGTACTCAAATAGATAGCAATAGTCTCACCAATTAAGGTTTGACATCAATGAAAAAACAACAATTGTTTCCATTGTAGCTTTCCAACAATCTTTCCAATAGAAACATCCTTGTCCTTATAGGAAAAGTTGGTTACAAGAAGATCATGCAATAGAGGTGAAGGAGCAATGCATGGTAAGTTTTCACATTGGTTCTTATAAGGATGGATTATTATGTGACATTGTGGAGATTAGATATTGTCATGTTTTAATTGGGAGACCTTGGCAGTGTGATAAAGAGGCTATTCATGACTATAAGAGGAACCTAGTTACTATCCTGGAAGATGGTCATAAGTTTATTTTGATTCCTTTGAAGGATTAAGACAAAGGAAGGAGGAACTTGAGCATTGGTATAAAATCATAGATGACTATATGGGTTGGTGCAGACATTAAGGTTTAGAGATTTGAAGATACTTCAGAGAGTGATAGTAATAAGAGAAAGCAGAAGAAGAACCAGGGTATGGCTGTATCGATTAAGGACTTAGAGGACATGTATATCAAGAACGAGTTTGGGATCTATATTATTAATCCCAAAAGATGTTCATGGAGATGTTAGAACATCTTTTTGCACTTGGAGTGTCTGATTTAGGAGCATACTAGGGAAGTTGGAAATCCAGTGCCGACCAAAAATATGTTTAAGTTCTGTTTGGTGTTCAGTAGCTGAGTTGGTAGAGCTCGGAGGAGTATGGTTTTTATCCATCATTTTTGTGCTCGGTTCTCAGTGGTAGGAGTGTTTTGCTTCACCAAACCAACTCGGTGTCTGTTGGCAGTGTTGATTATCCAAATGAGTCTAGTACCTTTGTTTGTGCTTAGTACCAACTCGGGGGTCTCATTTGATGAGTTGATCAACTGGCTTTTATGGATTGAGAGGACATTGGAGATTACATCATTGATTTGAGGGGGTTGTTGGGATCTTGTAGAGTACCAAGGCATGCATATTTGATGCATTTTTTTTGTGTGGACCTAAATCTAATTTAGTTCTTTCTTCTATGTATTTATTGTTTGTTTGCAGCTGAAAGGGTCATTTAATATGATTCATCGTAGATTGTATTGGTCCGAGTATCATTTAATATTTTTTTGTCAAGCCGAATTGTGGTTGTGTTGTATATAATGAGTATGTAGGTAGAATTTAAATGGGGAGGTAAGGAAGGGATAGTTTATAGTAGATAGTAATAAGTGGGTAAGAATGAAACTTGTAAGATTGGTTAGTGGCTTGCCAGCACAAGTTTAGATATGTTTTCTTCCACTTAGTTGTAGGGTAGGCTGGTGAAGTTGGATCATGTGAGATTTTGTTGAATTTGTTAATGTACTGGCCATAATCGGGAAGGCCTTACAAACTAACATGTTGCATGTAATGCTCAGTTAAATAAATTAAAAATAGTTGTTGTTATTCATATCTTGTGTTGTTGAGTTTTCTTTTGTGTTGTGTTAAGCAGTTTAGGTTGGATAGTCTATTTTCAGACCCTCCATCATGCGCACTGCGTCACTTCTACTCTCAAAAATGGTATCACTAGTAAAATTGGCACCCTTTTTCAACCAAAAATTGGTCTAAGTTTATACAAATATTGGTCGAATGATCCACACATTGCTTCATCACTATTTTTCTAGTTGAACTTTGGACACATGCTGGATAATGTCGAATGTTCTACGCCAATATTGGTCGAAAGTGGCAATTGAAATTAGACATGAAAGGGTGCAAAACAGTGAAATTTCTAAGCAAATTAGGCCATTTTTTGCAATTTCATAGCAAGCATTTCATGAGGCTGTGAAACAATGAAATTTCGCTATATCACTAAGGAAGAAATCAAAGGGTGTTAAACAATGAAATTTTGCTATATTGCTAAGGCAGAAAACTAAGGGTGCAAAACAATGAAATTTTACTATATCGCTAAGGCATAAATCAAAGGGTGCAAAACATTGAAATTTTTCCATTTCACAGAGACAAAATATGAAGGTAGCGAAACAATGAAATTCCACCATTTGACGAGGGAAGTAAATCGAGGTTGCGAGATAGCGAATTTTCATTATTTTGCAGGACATGTTAAAGGAGTTCGCAATATAGCAAATTTTTTCTATTTTGCAAGAACACATTTGGAGGTTGGAAAGATGGTGAAAAGTGAAAATATTTAATGCATCTTCAAAATCTTTAATGATGATATGACATATATTGAAGGCAACTTGCTCGAGATGTCACGATGAGAAATGTTGGAAATAATATGCATTTAATGAGGCAAGTTATAAAATGTTGTGAAGGATTTTGAAATACATTTGCACTCTCGAGATGAAGAAGATAGACAAGAAAGAGCGACAAGGAGAATTGTGAACCGCCATTAACATAGGTCAGTAAGTTTAAAATCTTTGCTCAAAACTCTGTGGCTTATTGCATTACTAGTTTTATAAAGATATATATGTCTAAGAGGAAGGAAACTAGAATTAAGAAAGAGGCCTCAAAGAAGGCTAAGATTGTTAAAGAAAGAGCACCGCAATCAACCCTCCTTACTGTATTGCCAGGGTCAGTAGACTCAGGGGCTAAAAATGTGTTCATGGATGAGTGGAGTGCATGCAGAGACCCCACACTCCAAATAAATGGAAGGTCATTATTCTGGTTCTTCTATTCAAACAGAAATGAGAAGGAGCCAAGGTCAAACCCATGGAGACTATACCTGGCCAAGGTGATAGTTCCCAATGTCTTTGTAGACATTGAGTTGTTGAATTTCCTAGCTGAGAATTACAAGCCTGAGATTAGAATGATCCATAAAATGGATGGATTCTCTCTCTTGAGCATTACAAGGGGATATATAGAGGAATGCTTTAGCTTGAGAAAGCAAGCCCTAACCAAAATTGTTAGGGATCAATTTTCTATTGATTTTGAGTGACATGTGAAGTCAGCTGGTTTTAGGGAAATCTCCTACATTACCAAAAGAGGAGAAAATAATAGGATAATGCCAATGGACAACAAGGGGCCACACCCAACTAGCAACTTCACGAGTTTCTTCCAAAATACATATTTTTCTGGGGCACAGCTCTATGGAAAGGATGTCAGACCTAAAATCCCATTGAATTTTATGTTTATGTCTATGAGAATTTAGAACCCCAACTGCTACATGGAGTTTGACTTTGCAGCTGAAATTGAGAGGACCTTGCATCAACAGCTGGTAAACTGGAAGACTACAAAGTCTTTCAAAAGTTATTCTTTATTTCTGCATTTGATTCTCTTCTAAAATGTTGCTAAGTTTAGATAATATTTGAAATTAACCACACAAGATTCTCAGGGAAATAGGTTTCTAGTACAGCTATGGTGCAGGTCTTGGGACAAGCACAATAGAGATTGTAGTTTTAACATTTTTCAGGATGCTTTTGTACTATGGGTTTTCAGAATGATGAGATACCAAAAGGAAAGGGTGCCACAAAAAATCAAATGAATTCTTAGACCTAAGGTGTTCATGCCTGAAAGAGGATATCCCTATAAATTTTTTGATTAGATATGTTTCCCTAAGTATACTTTGATTAGAATTAATGGGTGCAGACAACAACCCCAACTTTTACCTACTCATGTTTCTGAAAGAGTAGGATTCTTTGAATTTATGTGGAAAATTCTATGGTTGGAGAAGGAAATCATAGCTCCAAGGAAAAAGGGTACTTACATGCCACATAGTGTGAAATTTGTAGGACTTACCATTAGATCTAACATGCTATAAGAAGTTCAACAACATATTAATACTCATTTCAAACTAGATAGTTTGAAGAGTAGAGATTATGACCCCGAAGGACTCATCCACTCCATTGTGGCCAAATTCAAACATCAATTAAAGATTAATGAGGATGTGATCAGAAATTGTGATGATGTAGCAACTATCATGCAATAGTTGAAGAAATGGGGAATCATTTTGAAAATGGAAACAAAGAGGATTGTTGCAGGGCAGTCTAGATTTTATGATGATGAAGAACTAGAAGTTTTGAGAATTGAAAAGTGTATTCTAAATTTTAAGGAATTATATAGAGTTAGCCAGCAGTACAAAGAACATCAGAAAGCTCTTGAGGAGGTTCCTAATGAGGCTTCAAAAGAGGTGCAGTAGGAAGTTACTAAGGAGGTGGAAAAGGCACAACCTCCTCCTAGAGAAAGAAGAAATTTTATATTGGATGATTCACCTCCTGATTCACAACCAAATGTACAGCAGGAAGTTTCTATTTCTCCCCTTGTGGGATATAATGACTTTGATGAGGAAGATAGCTCAATTAAAGTGGAAACTATTCTTAGAAATTTAAGAGGAGACAGTAAGGCAGGCCCTTCTACTCCACCTCCCATTTATCAAGAAGATGTGCATGGCTACTGTTGGTTGTATTCTTGGTTTTCATTTGTTTGCCCTAAATTTTTGATTAGCCTCATGCTCTTTTCTTTCCCAAGTCATAAGTATCTCATTCTCATAATATCCCTGTGAATTTTTTTGGTTTTTGGGTCAAAATCTACATGAATAATGAAAAACCTCAAAACCCTAAGCTCTGTTCTAAGTTAAAATGCTAAAAAACACTAAAATGTTAATCAGGGTTCTATTTTTGCGTTACCTTTTTGAACAACTTAAGTCATGTGTCTTTTTTAATAGTCGCTTGGTCGCTTGATCGTAACAGCATATTCCTTTTTGTTACGAGACTTTGCGATTAACTATTGTCAGGATGTCTCTTAAGGAAATAGAATATTCATTACTTTTTATGAGACTTGGTGGAGCCCCTCAGTCATAAAGTCAAACAATAAAGAAGCACGTCAGTAAGAAAGGAAAATAGTTAAGTCATAATGTCGCATGAAGAAGCCAACAGTTAGTAAATGTTTATGAGACTTAGTGATTGCTTCAGTCGCGGGGTCTCCAAATTGGGATGTAGTTAAGTCATTTGTTAAAAGGTTTGTGTCGCGTAGTCTCCAAGTCAGATGACAGTTAAGTGAAAGATGTTGAGACTTCATGACAAACCGTAAGGTGTTTAGAATATGAGACAGTCAAGTAGTCGCTGGATTAAGATGATAAGTCAATGTTCATTTAGCAATTCAGAGATGAACGGTTAGAAGAGACATGTGTCCACAATGCACAAGATGAAGGTTAGTCACGTGGTCTCCTAAAAGAAAAAGGTCATCAAGCGATTAGGAGACTAAGAGTATAAAGTTCTTTGTTGTTGTGTAGTCTCCAAATAATTTAAAGGTATTAAAGAATACTCAGCGACTTAGCAGATCCATCGGATGCAAAAGGTGAAAGGATCAATGGTAGTCGTGAAGTCTCTGATTGAAAGTGCTTGAAGGTAAAACTGCTTGTGAAAATCAGATAGCCTTTTGTTGCGTAGTCTCTAAATTAAAATCAAAAGTTAAAGTTTGTCGCGTAGTTTCTGAAAGAATTGTCAACTAGCATTTGTAATCAGCGATTGGGCGACCAAGGTTAGTCGTGGCATCTCGTAAAGAAAAATAACATTTAGCGACTTGGAGATAACAATAAAAGGTGAAGATAACCATCAATTGTAGAGTCTCTGAATAAACTTAGAGTTAAGTATGTCATCTAGCGACTTTGATCGCTTCACTCGTGTGATCAGCAGATGATAATTGTGGTTAGCCAAGTAAAGAAAATAACACAGTCGCAAGATCTCTAGAAGAATTAAGGGTTAAGGAGTTTGGTTAGTGATAAGGAGATAATACACAGTAGCGTGGTCACTGAATATGAAAATTTAGAAAAGGCGGCAGTTGCTAACGTGACAATGTGAAAGATTTGGTGTCCAATGAGAATCCAGAGGATTAATTACTATATGAAAAAGGGTAGCTGAGATGTTTTATAGAAAGCCAATCATATGAAGACATGGCACCTTTTTCAAATTTTCTAAGGGTTTTTCTAAAAATGCACATATATGATTTTAATCTCTTTTCACACTCATGAACTACGGCTAGGATTTCAATTAATTTCACAGCATGCTAAATTGAAGGTAGAATTGATTGTCTTTCAAATGATCAACTTTGTACTTAGAGAAGTTACCATAAAGAGTTGATCGAAAGCTCATTTTAAAATTATCATACTTTCAGAATTGCAGAGAAAAGAAGTGCTAGGTATTTTGTTGTAAGAAAGAAGAAATTGGTTAGGTACAGAGTACCTATCTAGTTATCAGGTTTCTTGAATTGTTAGAAAGTGAACAAAGAAGAACAGTGTGTTGAGCATAGATTTGTTTCAATATTGGTAAAAGAGAGGATTGAAATAGAGAAAGATGAGTAAAGTGGTTAGTGTGGCTTCAACCAGTGGGAGAAGTGATGAATTTGATGATGATGCAAAAGGAAAAAGGAATTACTCTAATGAATTCCTGAAGTTGTTAACGGGTTCTCCACAGAACAAGACGGACAATGCAAATTTGCTAGCAGATGATTACTGTGAAATCAGAGATGCTCATACTCCAGGATCAACAGGTTTTTCTCTATACAACTACTTTTATAATAATTTTGATAAGGGTATCCCAGTGTCAAACCCTTGGACTAGTGGCCTTTCTATGTTAATTGTTCTTGATGTTTTTATAGATGTAGACTTGTTTCTAGGTGTTGCTAGCCACTATGATGCCCTATCCAAAATAGTCAAGAAAAATGATGGTACTACCCTATTGATTTTAAATAGGAATTCATTTATGCAAGCCTTTGGCTTATACAGTACTATGTCCACCAAGATAAACCTTACTAGATAGGAAGAGAGGTATAGGTTACAGCCTGGTGCTGCTAGAACACAATTGCAAAAGCATATGCTTAAAGAGGTTAGGAATCATCTCACTGCTATACCTAGGACTGCACCCTACTACTTCAAACACCTACATTTTTATATCAAGTATATTGCCTATGCCCTATGTAGAGTGTTAGGGATAGATGGAGGGGTAGAAAAGATCAGTGCTAGAGTTCTGATGATGGTTTTAGACTTGCAAGATGTGCATTCTAGCACAAATTATGATTATATACAGTATATTATAGATAAAATGCATGAGGGATTTATAGCTACTCAGAAGAAGATGAAGGACCCAAAGGAGAAGGAGCCTAGGTTCCTCCACTATTCCATCCTAATGCATTTGCTATTACATTTTAACTTTGGGATCATGGATGTGAATAACTTGAATCCTCAAAGGATTTTCCAGGGTCAACCTAATACCATTTAGTATTGGGTTAGGATTTAGAATTATACATCCAAGGATTGTGACTACTATGGATTTGAAAATTGGATTGTATATCCAATGATGAAGAGCATGGGTATCAGCAAAACTAGGCTCCCAATCAAGGTGTTGCAACTATTGAGTTCTTGTGAGTATGTAGACAAGTGGGAGGGTGATCATAACTAGGGAGACTTGTTCCTAGAAGAGAATTTCACCATGATTAGGGTATACAGATGCACACATCTACCTCATGTCTTACCTTACAATGTGCCATCTAGAGTTGCTGCCATGGAATTCATCTGGCAACTATTGTTAATAGATAGTAAACATTTTGTGCCACACAGGAAGTGGATCTTAACCCCTAGACAATTTAAGATTTTTAATTTTACCATTCGAAAGGGTGTCACTGATTCAGTGAGTAAGTGGTTGGAGAGCTGCCAGATGGGGGTAGCATCATACAGGTATATTGACCCTGAGGGATTCATGGCAGGAGTCAGGAAACTTTTAACTCCTACTATCCCTAATACAAATGTGCTTTGTTTATGTATAGAAGAGAATTCATCAAGAAATCTTCTTGATGAAGGTGAAATCAGAACAAGGAGGGAGAGGATTCAGGAATTGCTGAAACTAGAAAAGCAAATAAAGAGAAATCGGTTGTCTTTTGGAGGCTTTTACCCTGATCTACCTTATTTTTATAAGATTAAGGATAAGATTGATAATTTTTTGAATACTCTGTGAACAATTGGATAATGTTTTGGATAAAAAAGGAGCTAAAGAGCCTGAGCATTTAGAATCAGAGTATGAGAGTAATAGTGATGGTGATTATGCCCGCCCACCTTAGTTTGATCAGCCCCAACATGATGTTGTAGAGGCACCATAGTTGTAGGGAGGATAGGGCCATATCATTGACCTAACAAAATTCTCTTAGTCAGATGATGTAGAAGAGCCTTCTACTAAGAGGCAAAAAGTTGACATTGGTCAGACTTCATTTGTTAGGCATTTGAAGAAAAGAGATAGAGTAAGTGCCCTCATTCCTGGAAATAGGTTACATGATCATAACCTAAGAAAGATAATCAGACAGGAGAAGAGGAAACAACAGGATAAAGAGGGGAATATAGATTTGCCTCTAAAGGCATGTATTGATGAGAGATTGTTACATCAGCAACAATTTTTGAGTGATGATAATTTCATTAAGACTGATGAATTCAAAGAATTTTTGAGATGGCACAAGAAAGAGTAGATAAGGGATCAATTGAAAGTAGATGGAGAAAAAATGGTTACCAATGAGGCTCTGTTAGCATTACAAGCTTATGACCCTGACAGCGAAGATGTCTCACTAGACAAGGCAAGGAAAATGGTTTTAAACAGTGGCATTCTGCTTGCTGAGGGCTGGGAATTGGCCTCACCATTCATTATTGACCAAATGAGGAAGCAACCAGACCTTAAAATGGCAAGCAAAGTTCAAATAGGTGACATGATAAAGGGGTTTGGATATAGTCCAAAGTCACAAGCTTTTTCCATGTGGAGCCTATGTCCTAAAGACCAAAAGCCTCAATTTGTGAATATTCAGGAAAATATGGTGGGGAATCAAATGGTCTGGACAGTGCAGAATACAGGAGATCTGGAAATTTCTCAGATCATGACTCATTGGGCTCACTTGAATGAAGACAAAACAAAGCAATTGTCTGAGAAGTGTAGCATTTTGGTTGAGGAAACCAGTGCCCTATCCAAAGATAGGGCATTGTGCCACATAAAGATACACCAACAAAATTAGGTAATTGCTAAATTGATGAAGCAACTAGAAGAGAAACCTGAGGTGGTTTATGTTCCTCCAGAGCAGCCCTTGCAAATAGAGGAAAAGGCAAAATCAGAGGAAGTGGTTGAGAAAGAAGATATGGGAAAAAAGAAGAATGAAATATCCCTAAATGCATTTTGTAGCATAGGATTGACATACTGAAAGATAAAATAGATGTCATCTTGACTGCTTATAATAAATTACCCACCCTACACACAGAAGTAACAGGGTACATTGCCACTTTGAACCCCTATTTTTTTATTTGGTCTCCTAGGGTCCAATTGTTTGAAAAACTTGCCTATTTTCAGCCTCTTAGATCAGATTTACCTGAGGTTGTGACTGAGGTTGAAGATGAAGTCAAAAAGGTTAATATAGCATTGTCATTTTTTAAGGGTAAGTTGAATCAGGTAGAGGCTAAGTTAATCCTATTTTCTCCAAATTTTAATAGATTTGTTCCTCCTCTGAAAGGAGAAGATGATCAAGAGAAGGCCTTACAAGCCTATAGGAGTGAATTTGATAGCATAATGCCTACTAATGAGGTATTTATTTGAGGATCAGATCTAGATTTGAAAGGTTTCAATAAGATTTTGGATGAAGCCTTCAAAGCAGAGACTGACATGAACAAATTCCTAGTGGATTTTAAAAGCATCAAAGATGTTAGATGGGAAAGGTAGATGGCACAGGTATAGAGTACACAGAGCTTTAAGTGGCCAACAAAAGATGAAGTGATAGCATGGGACCTAATGACTAGAGCCTAGAAAAAGAAGCTTGTGGTGGAGGAGGAGGTCCTAGATGAAGAATGAAGGGGAATATTTTGCGCTTGATCATTGAGCACAGGGAGGTTAGCTATTAATGAAGATGAATGCAAGTTATCCTATAATGGTGGTCACTTAGTCTTTCTATAAATACCAGAAGCTATCCTAAACATTGTCAGACAAAGGTGCCAGATTCCAGAATAGGACAAAGAGTATCAAATTTTATCCCCTATTTTTGTCCTTCCACCGCTTCTACATTATTTTCTTTTGTCTTTTCTGTAATTTTAGGGTTAGGTTCCTTAAACCATCGAAATCTTGTTGCATCCTAAAATAAAGGATTCCAAGATAGTTAAGGACCTATAAATAGACCAAGATTTTAAAAATCAAAGGAGATGAAATATATTAAAAATCAGACTTTCTAGATTTGTGTCTGTGTCTTCAAGCTTTTAAGCTTTTTATGTACTAGAGCAGGACCATATCAATAAAATATAGTGCAATTTTACTCTATTTTCATTGTTGTCTCTTTAATTGTTGTATATGCTCTTTTAAGTTTAAATTTGTAAGGCATTTTTAAGCATTTTGGCTACAAGGTAGCTATCTAATTACTTGCAAGTTTATTTCAAGGAAAGAACTAAGTTTTGTGAGTAGTTTCAAGGAGCATAACAATAGTTAAGGATTTGATACAATACTATAGAGGTGACAAGATAATTTGTAAGGCATTTTATCTAAATTGCATGTAAGTTGTAAGGCAGCTTACAATATTTTATTTATGTGTATTTCTGTGAACTTATTGACTCTATAAGCCCAAAGGATAGGCACTGGTTTAGAAATTGATTTTATGGTCTGTCATCATCCAAATATTGAAATTCTATTCAAACCAATTATTTTCAGAGTATTTTATGTAGAATCAATTGTACTCCTAAGGGTTACAATTGAAGTTTGTTGATTTCTTAAAGAGTAAATCAAATAGGTTATTCCTCCTAGATTCATAAGAGTTATAAAAGGAAAGAAGAATGCAATTCCCTGTTATGCTGTTATTTTCTATCATCAAGGTATTGACTTGGATTGTCAAGATTTTTCTCAGAATAGTCATAGTTATTTGTATTTTAATATACATGTCCATTTAAAATAGAGCATTCAGCACATAAAGTATAATCCACTCTAAAGATAATATCAAGACAGTAATCAGTCCTAGGTAAAACTTGCCTGAGTCAGTGGATATCAAAAAAGAAGGAGGTGGAAATGGGTATCCCCAGTGTTATTAAAACACCTCATCAATTAGTGTTTCTCTTTCTTGAGTCAAAGTATCAAAAGGCATTGGGAGTTATAGAGTTGTTCAAATATTCAAGCATCTTTTTAGAGGCCCTGCAAGAAAAAGCGC